>OZ018320.1:153434979-153735003 GCA_963969495.1 Ceratothoa steindachneri
ACTCCGGTGAAAGAGGCGAGGGGGCAAAGGCCCCCACTCTTGCCTGGCGCATGAGTACAAGGGACAAGTGGTAGAGACCCCACTTGTTCCAGTACCGGGACAGGTAAAGTGAGCAAAGATCCTCCACACTGGTAGAATTAACAAGAATGTGCCAAACAGTTTGGGGAAGAAAGCAGTTGTCACAGTAAGGTGCAGGGGAATGCTCCGTCAAATGATGGCGTGTCCAATGCGAAGACGACAGAAGGTGACCTGAAGCCATCGCAGCATTGGGCAAAAGGCCTATGAGAAGAGTCACAGGGCAATGGCACGCAAGTTTAAGTTCCTCTCTGCCATCTCCTTTGCCAGGCAACCCATAGGGCTGACCTGATTCCTGACATAGTTAGTAATAGCAAGAGTAAAATGCTGGTCTTGAAGGAGTATCCTGGACCTAAGCCCAAAGGGCTCAGGGTATGATTGGCTTCTCTCAGCAGCATAGGCACCATCAAGATCAGGTGCGGATGCAGTGAGAGCCATTAGCAATGGAGGGAAATGCCGGGCCACACGTACAAGGCAATAATGCACTGTGTATGGCACAAAGTGAGGGCCATTTTTCTGGCATTGACAAGTAAGCATGTCCCTCAATGCGGGACATGCGAAAGGCATCACTCACCAGATGGAGACTAGTGTGGTGGATAGTGTCCACCTTACGCGATACATGCTCAATTGTAGATGTGTAAAACTAACATCGGTAGAAAAGTGAAGCAGTAGCCCTATCAACATCCCAAGTGCCGGACATCGCGGAACAAATTATGTCAATGGCTCAAGAGACCTAAGACTGTGAATATGGGCCTCCCAGGTGAGGCATCTTTCCAAAACAAGAGCAATGAAACAATGCGAATCGACCACTTCCAGGCAAACCTGTATAGAAACAATTTCAGGTTGTTTATCCGTAGATGGTGGCAGAAGTGCAGAACCTTTGTTTGGGTAAGGAAAACTGAGACCTGTGCACTTCAGCATAGTGATAAATGGGGATGTATCAATGTCTGTTGGAGTTAATGCTAATTGGCATTGGGGCCGCACTAAAATATATCAAAAGGTCATCCACATAGAGCATAGCTAGAGAATGCGTAGAGAAAGCAGTCATGAAGGACACCACCACAGATGCTGGGTCCAAGATTACAGTCCCCTTCTCCAGGAGAATGGGAGGGGGCTCCTGCAAGAACTTGCCCTGAATCCTTTAACTCTCTTCCACACCTCTACAAGAAGGGTCTTCTTGTTAAGTGAAGACATGTATGCCTGCTAGGAAGAGCAGCAGGTGAGCTTCAAAACAAACCAGAGCCTAGCCCTAGCTGGACAAAATTGGCAAATGGTGAAATTGTTCGGACGGCGGTTATAGCGAATGTAGGCATATTGTTTTTGACTGAGGGCTATCTCACAAACAGCTGACCACCAGGGAAAGACAGCTTGCAAAATGACCAGACATTCTAGAAATAGTATTCATGCCCATGGCAATGTAGTTGGCAGAGAAGAACTCATCAGCCTCATCCACCACCAACCAGAATTCCTTGACTGGAACAGAGAAATCTGTCATTTCCTGAAATGTGGACCACTGTGCCCACTCCAAGCAACACCAGAGCAGTTTTTCGGGCTACCGTGGGCCAGAAAATGATAGTTGAATAGGAAAGGTCACTAAAAGGAAGGTCATTGAACAGCTCTCACTAAAAAATCAGGCTGTGCATCCTAAGAGCACAGGCAGAGATCAAGGCAGGAAAATGAAGTGGTTCACAGGCAATAATGCATAAACTCATCTACATTTAGTGCACCTATTTCAAGCTCATCAATCAGGTCAGCAAGGACCTGATACCCGAGATTGATTGTTCTAAGGGGGTTGTCTACCATTCAAATCCCTGAGCAGGAGAAAGGGCCTCGGCAACTATGCCATGATGCGATGAAAGTCTCCCACGTTGAAGTCACCTGATGGTGTGATGTACGCAGAAATAACAGTATGACCTATCCAGGTGCAGCTGAACTATCACTGCCAGAAGGAGGTATTTATAGCAAATAGAAGAAGGAGATCATGCAAGGTGTGAATCTTGCATCCTCTGGCCAGGCCCATCCTGTCGGGGTGGGGTTGCAAAAAAAAAAATAGCTTAGAGCCTCCATAGCTCGTCCCAGTTGGCCAAGAGTCCACGGCAATTTCAATTAAGAAATATGCCATCCAGGCTTAATTCGGAGATGCGGGGAGCCTTCTTCGAAGAAAACCCCCTTACATGAATGGCCGTACACATCCCTGAGGCAGGACTCCAGACACTGTTGGCCGAACAAGGCGTTGTTGCCTTCAATGACTTATTGGAGGAAATTGGGTTAATTATGAGTCTTTTCCTCCCTCCTCCTCAAAAACTTTGGTGTGTGGGGCAGCCTTTAAGATGGGGTCCCGTGCTTCCAAATCACCTGGTCTAGCCTTGAGTTGGGGCAAAGAAGAGGAAACTCATTTGGTGCCATCCTCCTTTCTGGGGAATGCTTTATGAACCCCGGAAGGGGGCCACATGCTCGTTTCACATTATGGGAAATGAAAACATTGGAGGGATGGAGAAGAGCCCTGGTTTAGCCAGGAATGGGTGTGGACCCTTTGTGCCGCCAGCTCTACTAGGGAAGCAGCCATGAGGAGTAGAACACACGGAAAGGTTCCAAATGGGCGCGGAAGCAAGCATGCTCATAAGCCTGGAGTGGCCAGGAGCAGAGCGTGTCTGCCATCTGGGGTGAGGCCACCTCTGTGACCATCTCCACCTTAGTAGGAGCCTTCAACTGGCTCGGCAATATCCAGGGGAAGATAACGTCTCTTACCCCTCTAGAGGAGTTGAGATGGTTCACCTGCCCCTATCAGGAGGTCGAGAAACGAGGTGGCGCATCCTTTGCCTCGTTGTGTTCTCGGTGAGCCCTGAGGTAGCGAAGGGGGAGCCGCCGAAAGTGGAGAGTTGCTTGGAGCCAACTCTCTGAGAGGAACTAAGTGGAGAGTGCTTGGAGCCAACTCTCTGAGAGGAACTAAGTGGAGAGTTGCTTGGAGCCAACTCTCTGAGAGGAACTAAGGAAAAAACACCCAAACCTGTCCCAATTGGAGAAGGAGAAGCGCTGTCTCCGCTAAGCGAATATTCCTGGAACCTCTGATATAGTATAAGGGGGTCTCCACGACTAGAGGCGCCCAAAGGAAACTCTGCACAAGGGGTCAAAAAAGAAGCCCTCGAACATGTATTTATTAGAGAGGGGGAAACACCATCTCCACTAGAAGAGCCTTGTACGGGCCCCTAAGACAGCAAAGGTGGGGGAGGTGCCTCCTTAGAAGAGGCGTAGTTACACAAGGGTGGTTCAAAAGGGATAGAGGTGAAGCTCCTCTATCAGTTGAGGGTGGTGAGAGGGAAGCCCATACACCAAGATCAGTACTTAGCAAACTAGCGAGTGGAGGGGGGAAGGTTGGGAAGGGAGGGAAGATGGGCTGCTTTTATCTTTACTTGCAGTTGTAGTATGGCATTGGGGTTTTAGGGGTTGCTTTTAAAAATAAAGAATTTGTTATGACAAAAACTGAGCTGACTCCATCTGTGAATTTTCTGTTTGGCTGTTTTTCATCAGTGAAGGGGCCAGAAAACTGAGAAGGGCCCAGGAGTCTGGTTTCCAGTCACTACTGTAGATGCCTGTTGATGTAGACAATGGGCTTGTTCTAAACAACACAGTCGGAGTGTAGATGCTGGTGCTGGGCTATATGCAGATGAGCCACAGACACCCCTAGATAGGGTCTAACCTATGCAGTATGTACAGGATGTATTCTGGTGGGTTATTATCCATTACCTCATTCCTTTTCTTGGTTCAAGCCCAGTCCTGCATACCGAATGCTGTTCCAGAAATTGGGACAATGCGACTTCTGCACACTTTTACTCTAGTGATCAGGAGCCAAGATGCCTTGGGGAGATCAAAAGTCGAAGAGCAAGGAGACAAACACCAGACTATCTAAATTTATTAACCCCCAAAATTTACAGGAATATATTTACACATGAATATGGCCAAAAATGGTATGTACATAAAAATCCTGGCAACGCAGGGGAAAAGGGGAGAGGAGGGTAAGACATCCTTCTGTCGCAGACTGGCTCCACTAGGGTATCCCATGGGGCATCTCCCTTACACAAGAGTAATAGTGGGAGAAGCAGTTTTGTGGCAAGGGTTTTCCAACAGTTCCTGGGAAGGAGGTCTTGGGTGACTGCTTTTCGGGTCAGGAAGTCAAGGTACAATAAATAAAAAGGGAAGGAAACTTCAGGGATTACTTGTGGCAGTCTGGGTGACACAGGGCACCCCGCTGTGGTGGTTTACAAGATCATTCATGTCTCTATTTATCTTTAAATATGGACAGATCCTTCAAATAACTATTTTATCTTAAATAATCATTAAAAAACTAGTTTGTAATATGATATATCAAAACTACATCTGTAAAGAATAAACAAAAAAAATAACAATACAGAAAGTAAAGATTAAGAATTACTTGTGGCAATATTCTGTTGCAATTACTGAGAGACAGGGAAGGGAAGGGGGGGCAAACATGGGCATCACAAAGAATCAGGCCTACCTGTGACCAGAGGGAGGAGCTCTTGATGTAATTGAACCAAATGCTTTGAGAGAGAGAAGAAGTGTTAGAGAAAGGGAGAAATTAGATGTTAGTGGAAGGTGGAGAGGAGGCTAAGCTGGGGCCGGATGGGGTGCAGAGTCCCATCAGCACTGTGGCTAGGTAAACACATTGCCATGCCCCTTACAGGGCTGATGTGGGAACCTGTCATGATCAAAAGTGATAAGAGTGTAGGGGTGGAACTGAAGTTTGGTGGATAAATTTCAGTTCTCTACCTAGAAACTTCAACTAATGCTTGCCGCTGATGGAGTGTGTATCCTTTGGACATGCTCCCATCAGTAGAGTAAACAATAAGAAACCGCTTGAAGTTGGCAGGCTGGAAGACACCAAACAGCCTCTTAATCAGAGGCTCTGACATCACCGAGGCTTTGCTTACTCTACCTGCAACTTCAATCTTTGTCATTGTGTGGGTTTCACCACCCGAGGGCACCTCGGAGACTCATCCATTCATGACTGATGAATAATATACAAATAACTTCTTTGTAACTTGAACCTTACCTTTCACTAACACATTTACATATGCCCGGACACTCTCTCCCACTACAGATAGGCGATCAACAGCTTCTGACAAATTTTTGGAGACATCAGCCTGCAAAAAAACAAACAATACTTGAAATATTTAACTTTGATGTATCTTATAAAAGAAAAAAATGCAAGAACACAAATACCAGATCATATGATTAATATAAAGTGAATGATTGAGAGGGTTTTTTTTAACAAAGCGGGAGATTTCTACCCAAAAATTATGATGAAAAGTTTGGTAAAATTAATAAAATATAATTTAGTACAGGCTTTACCACCGATCTGCACTCATTTAAGAGGTCTTTTATATATCAGTGAGGACCTACAATGGGTATCTATAGGGTATGACAGCCTCCATGAGGTCAACCAGAGTTGTGACTATCAAGCAACTGATCAACCTAATGTGGCTTAACATTGCTAAAATCAGAATCAGTGGTTCCAGTTGTAGCCCTGTAAAAATAGTGAGGGTGGGGGAAATAAAAATGTGTAAAAAGCCAACACTTGAAAATTTATTTCATTTATTCCCATCCCATTTCAATCAAGGCTAAAGGTCACCTGACCAGATAATGATATTTATAAAAAGATCAGAATCGCAAGCCAAAGGGCAGTAGGGGCCTGCTTTCATTGGGGAGAAGGTTAGGGAAGAGCTGTGGTACTCTGCTTTGCCACCGATCAGTGAGTAGAGAACCCTTAGTGCACAGGAAAAGCCACCCATTCCCTGTCAGCACATTCTGGGATGGAAGAGTCATGTGTAAAAGATAGGAGAGAGAGGTGTTGTGATTAGTTATGTGCAAGAATGGAGCTAGCTGCAGCAATGCATCAAATTCAGCATGCTGACATAATTTTTTTTTAGGGGGAAGGGTCTTTTATTGGTGAGATTGAACCCAATACATACAGTAATAAAAGCTCTAAATATGAAAATAATTCTACTGACAACTTCAAATCAAAATAGTTCAAAGATGAGCTCACCAGACAAAAAGTTAGTCACATAGGTTAAACTATTTTAGCATCCCACAAGACTAATCTTTTGTCCAGTTAGCATATAAATGAAAACAAATACCAAATTTAAACCATAAAATTATACATTTAAGGTAAAGCTAGATTAATCAATAGTTCTTTAAGCTAATGTAACAAATCTGAATATTTTGATAACATGTAATATAATAAAATCCCTTAAAAAAAAATAGGTGAATAGCAAGAATGCAACAGCTATGATATACTCCATGATGGAAAAATAGAATTAATTTAACTTCTCTCTTAGCACAATGACCACAAATTGGGCTATATATGTATAGTACATTGATGGTTGAAAATAATTTACACCCTGTTATAAACAGGCAGTACCCAGTGAAAGTACATTGCTAGATCTTATAGACTATTTATGATCTATAATTCCAAGCTCTTTGACAAGAGCATGTAATCTTGGTATATCCGGAATGCAGGTTCCTTGCATTCAGCAGAAGGGTCCCGTCTGAGAAAAGGGCAACCTTCAGTTCTCTACCTAGAAACCTAGTTAACATCAGGTGACGATGTGTCCTTTGCTCTCATTGGTAGAGCAAACAATTAAGAAATGTTTGATTTTTTATTTTTTTTAAGAGCTCATCTGGCCACTGCCTACTTAGGCATAAGTTGGCGTACTCACCACTGTCTAACAACAAAAATAAAAAAGGAAAAGGCAACAAGCAGGAAGCAAGCTCAGGCGCATCAGGGTAAGGTCCCCACCCCCAGAGAAGGAACATACAACCTACAAAGAAAACAAAAAAAATAAAAAATAAAAATCTAGTTAATTTTTTTTTTTTAGAAGCCTATGTGGCAAATACCCACTCGGGCACAAGTCGCCGCACTTACGAAAGCTTAGCACTAGGCTACTTTAAAATAAGAATATGCAAAAAACAACAACAATAAAAAAGGGAAAATACCAACAATGAGGAAGCAAGCTCCGGCGTCGGGAGGGGGGCGCCTCCCCCCGGCGGAGGAACGTGCGACCTACAAAGAAAACAACAACAAAAAACTTAGTTAAATAAATGGAAGAAAGCCGGCCTCCCCCCAAAAGTATATAAGTCCACCAGTCAATGTCCAAGAACTCGTCCCGAGCACAAGGGACAGGCGGTAGCGACCCTGCCCATCCCGATACCGGAACAGGTAACGTGCACAGAGATCGCCAGACTGGGACATTCTTTGGCGCCCTCATTCCCCGCAATTCCTACATGTCCAGGAACTCAACAGAAGATAATCTCGACATCCGCCCGGCTCGCTAAAAACCGTGGCGTCACGGATATTGCGAACCAGGGGATGCGGAGATTCCAATGCCCCGAGAGCACTCAGGGCGTTTTTGAGTCGCTATAGATCACAATCCGGACTCCGACCGGGAACGTCGCGTAATCTCTCGTACCGATGGTGTATTGCCACCAGCTCGGCCGTGAAGACAGACGCAGCGCCGTCCGCAATACACGCTCAGCTGCGGATGCAGGAAACTCGAATCTGTAGTCGAGCTCCGAACAAACAAAGGATCGATAAAAAGGTACGGCAGTTGTCCTATCGGCGGCCCAAGCGCTGAACGTCATGGAACCAAGAATATCCATGGCGCGGGTACAAGAGACCCTAAGGTTGCGAATATGAGCCTCCCAGGTGAGGTATCAGTCAAATACAAGATCAAGGAAACGGTGTGATTAAACCATTTCTAGGCGTACCCCATTGAGAAACAAGTCTGGGTCAGGGTGGAGCCGTGGGTGGCGGCAGAAGTGCACCACCTTAGTCTTAGCCAAGAAAAACCGAAAACTGTGCGCTTCGGTATAGCGAGAGATGAGGTTCAATGCCTGCTGGAGTCGACGCTCCAGAGTTGGCATCTGGACCGCTCCAAAAGAGATCAAAAGGTCATCTACGTAGAGCGCAGTGAGAACATCTTCCGGCAACACCGAGGTGATGCCGATGATGCTCAGGGCAAAGAGTGTGACACTGAGGACACTTCCCTGCGGGAGACCCTCTTCCTGCTCCATTGGGCCGGAGAGGGGTCCTCCCCACCCGTACGCGGAATCGATGATCTCGTAAAAATTCAGATATAAACATTGGGAGGCGTCCCCTCGCCCCCATCGTGTGGAGTCTCCATGATACCGGTATCGCCTTGCGGTATCATAGACCTTCTCCAGATCGAAAAACACCGTTGCGTAGTGCTGTCTACGAAGGAACGCCTCGCAGACGGCAGTTTCCAGTCGGAGCAGAGCATCTGATGTGCATAAGATAGATGGCCTTCGCTGTCCAGAAAAAAGGCTAATCTAACATTTACCAATTTCTCCATCAACTTACACACGCCATAGGTTAGATATTGGGAGGAAACCGGCCGGTGTAGAGTGATCTCTCCCCTGTTTGCGAAAGGCGAGCACAGTAGCGATTCGCCAGGAATCAGGAGGAGACCTTCTACCCAGATCCTGTTGAATAAAGCTAACAGAAAGGCCATGCCTCGCTCACCCAGGTGTCGAAGCATGGCGTACGGGACATTGTCCGGACCATGGGCGGTGTCCACGCACGAAGCAAGAGCGGGACGCAACTCACTCAGAGAAACCTGTCGTTGAAAGGTTCTCCGCCTCTGGAGTAAAGTCCAGACTGCGGCCTTCTGCGACATCCCGACGTGCATTGAATGCTGGCGGAGCAGCATCGCGGCTAGAGAATGCGGAGAAAGCGGTCGCGAAGGATTCCGCCCGGACGCGGGGTCCGAGATTGCGGTCCCATTCTCCAGGAGAATGGGATCTCAGTCAAAAGGATTCGGGGCAAGAACTTGCCCCGAATCCTTTTGACTCGCTTCCACACCTCTGCTAGAGGGGTCTTCGCGTTAAGTGAAGACACGTATGCCAGCCAAGAAGAGCGGTGGGCGGCGCTTATAACGCATGTAGGCATAACGCTTCTGTTTAGGGGCCGTCTCATACTTTGCTGACCACCACGGGAGTGGTCTGCGTGCAAAACGGCCAGACGTTCTAGGAATAGTAGTTAGGCCCACGACGATGAGGTTGGCGAAGAACTCAACGGCCTCATCAACCGATCTAAATCCTCGACTGAGATAGAGAATTTAGTCATTTCCTGAAATGCAGACCACCGCCCTTGCGCCAAGCACCACCGGGGCGGTCTCTCGGGCGGCAGCGGCCCAGAAAATTATATTTGAATGGGAAAGTGATCACTACCATGGAGGTCATCGAGCACCCCTCAATCAAAATCAGGCTGTGCACCCAGAGAGTACAAAGATAGATCAAGGCAGGAAAATGAAGCGGTTCTCGGGCAATGACGCGTAAACTCATCCACATTTAGTACACTCATCTCAAGCTCATCAATCAGGTCGGCAAGGACTTGACCCCTTGGATTAATTCAGTAGTCTCCCCAGAGGTGGTATCTACCATTCAGATCTCCGAGCAAGAGAAAGGGCCTCGCCAACCGTGCCACGACGTGGCGGAAGTCCCCCGCGTCGAAGTCGGCAGACGGTGGAATGTCGCGGAAATAACAGTATACCTCCTATCCAGGTGCAGCTGCACAGGTACTGCCTGAAAGGAGGTATCTAAAGTGAAGAGAAGAACGGAGATATCATGCCGGGTGTAAATCGCACATCGCCCGCCCGGCCCCCATCCCGTGGTGGTGGGGTCGAAAAACCCTTATACCCCAGGAGGGTGGGCAGGGGGCATGCGCCCAGCATGGTCTCATGCAAAACGATAGCTAACGGGCAACAGGAGGAGACGAGCCTCCGCAACTCCTCCCTATTGGCCGGGAGGCCGCGGCAATTCCATTGACGGAATATGCCCTCCCGGCCTAGCTCGGAAGAGACGCGGTCCCCTCTTCTAAGAGAAAACCCTCACGGGAATGGCCGTACGCTTCCCGGAGGCAGAACTCCGGGCGCTGTTGGCCAGACAATGCACTGAAGGCGCTGTCGCCTTCGAGGACTTATCGAGGTAGGGTTGGGCTCGCCATGCGAGGCTTTTCCTCCCTCTGTCTCGAAACTTTAGGCGGAGGATCCACCGTCTCCGAGCCACTCAGCCCACCACTGGGTGTGGGCGAGGAGCAGGAACTCCTTTAGTCTGAACCCTGGTTTTAGCCGGGATTGAGTGTGAACCCTTTGTGCCACCAGCTTTGCCAACGGAGTGCCTGGGGTGGGTAGAAACTGCAGAAGGGTTCCGAATGGGCGCATTAACCACCGTGTTCGTAGGTCTGGAGGGGCTAGGAGGAGAGGGTGTCTTTCTCAACATTGAGACATAGGATGTCCCGGGCAGCGCCCGGCGCGCCAGAACCAAGTCCTTAGCCTCGCGAAAAGAGAGACGATTGTGAGCCTGAACGGCCAGGATTTCCTTCTAAGGGAAATACGCACCACATTGCTTCGAAGAAACAGGGTGCGGCTCTCCGCAATTGACACACTTGGCCACACACGATTTGGACTTATCGTGTGCAGCCTTGGAGCAACTTACACAGATTTTGGGTAAACTCGACTTTGCACGTCGACAGGAGCGATTAGTATGGCCGAAGCGGTAGCGATACCAACTGGCACGCAACGAGCTTGTCACAGTCGAACGTAACGAAGAGTGTAGGGGTAGGTCTCGAGGCTCCCCCCTGTTTTCTCATCACATGTTCGACCGCCCTATGGTCAGCCAGCTCTAAGGTGATGTCATCAATGGAGTAGTCCAAGAGTTCCCTCGCATAAAATACTCCTTTCAAGAAGTTCATGGTAGAGTGCAGCGTCACACTCACCAGGGTGCCATCGAGTGTCCGAAGGGCACTAATCATGGCCGCCTCAGAAGGATTCGACGCATTCACCCAAAGGCTCTCGTCCGAGAAACGGGCCAACTTCGGCTCTAGATCAATCACACTAGCTAAAGCTCTCTTCTGATGGTTCATGTTGCCCTTAGCCAACATGCTGCCATTAGTCGATTGAATAACCAGGAAGCGTTTGAAGCCAGCGGGCTCGAAAATGCCAGGTAGTCTCTGAATGAGGGGGGCCGATGTAATCGAGGTTCCGCTCTGCGCACTAGCACTTTTGGGCAGAGGGGCTGCACATGCCGGTCTTGGCTTGGTCGCTTACCAAAATGGCAGCAGACCCATCGTCCCTGCAGCCCCAGCGGATGGAGAGGAGCCCCGAATCTTTCTAGTCTTCTTGTTTTTTTTTCTTTTTAGGAGAGGAGGACGGGAAATGAACGTGCTTCTCCCCTCTGCCGGAATGAGCCCCCAGGCCAGATGGACTGGCCTCAGCAAGGTCCTTCTCTAAAATCAAGAAGGTCCTGGCAGTCGCAAGGGCACCAGCCAGAGGAGAAGATCCCTTCCCTCCTTGTACTGCCTTGGAGACCCAAGCTGTTTGAGAAGGACCTTGCATAGGGGCGGACTCAGGTTCAGTGCTTGGTGCCGAGCCCGGATTAGCCCCCATGGAATTTCCTACCGTCTGAGGCTGGGTTGCCTCAAGGACCATGTCTATTTCGGGACGGGGGGCTCCATAGGACATCACAGGTCCTATTGGCAGTGGTGTCACATGTCAGGTTGTGTGGGGAGGCACAGGCCTTGACTCCTGCGAAAGGTCAGTATCTCTGGAGGGAAGCGCCCGATGGGCCCTGTATTCCCTCTTTCCCCTAAGGTGGTTTACCCTACCGAGCTGTTTCAACAGGGAGCGGCTGGTTATGGGCTGCCTGCTGGCTTTCTTGGCAGTCCCCCGGGAAAGTAAATGTGGGGCTGCCACTTGTAAGATGGAATCACATAAGTGCGACTCCAAAGAAGGGGGTGAGGGGGAGCCCCTGCAGCCGATGGCAATGGAGAGGAGTAAGCCACCTCTCCGGTCAAAGAGTTTTGGGGGTTCCCCTGTGAGAGCATAGGGGAGGGGGACCTCCATTTTTTTAATGGAGCTGCCTGAGGGCGGCTCCAATGGTGGATGGGGGAAAATTAAGGGAAGAATTTTCTTAATTTCATCATTGGGCATGGTGACCCTATTATTCATGAGATGCTGACGCTAATCACCCCTCGCAGTAGCCTGCTCTGCAAGGGGTGCGTACAGGGCTGGCAGAGCCAGGTGCCACCATTTTAGCCCCCCTCCTTCTAGTGACCTGGCAGTCCTTCAGCATCGCGGCTCAACCTTGAGCACGGTGTAAAAAGGATAGAGTGTGAAGTGAGAAGGAAAGGGGGTGTGAGGAAGGTATGGGCAGAGATGAAGCAGGTTGTTAAAAACCCACCATCCCAAAGCTCATGGGTTAGGGAACATTGTCCCCTCCCCCCTCAGCCCCAATCCGGGATAGTTGGCTGAGAAGAAGGTCAGCATCTACCCTGTGAAAATAGAGGCCGACCAGAGAAAGTTGTGGGAGAGGTTGTAGGGAAGGTGAGGAAGTAGGGGAGAAACACATGCTGTTTGAAAGGAGAAGAGGCTAAGCTGGGGTCGGACAGGGTGCTGAGTCCCGTCAGCATGGCGGCCAGGAAGGCAAATCATGCACCCCTTATGGAGAAGAAATGTTTGAAGCCAGCAGGTAATGATGTTTCCATTGCTCTCAATGGTAGAGCAAAAAATTAAGAAATATTTGAAGCCAGCAGGCTCAAAGACACTGAGTAGCCTCTTGATGAAGAGCTAGGATGTCATTGAGGCTCCCACTCACCTTATCTGCAATTTTCATAATCATGGTTTTAGTCTTTGGAATGATGATGTTTATAACTCCCCAGGAGCAGATGGAATCTCTGCTCCTTCCTACCACTTGGTAGATTTATGGAGAAAGCTTTGATCATACAGCCTGTGCTGTAGGACCTGCGAATGTTACCACAATTAAGTAGGGCCACATTTTCTCTGAGGCTGTCCTGAGGGGACCAAATTAGAGTTGAGGGAGGCTGTTGCATGCTGTGGGAATTTTATAGCACCCCTCGCCCCTGTGCTAACAATCCATGCAAAAGCTAGGAAGTGGAAGTTCCATTGCAACTTAACCTCATGCGAGATACATCCAAGTAGGGTGATCCCACTACAAGATAACATCCAGGTGTGGTAGTCATGCCATATCCACTTGGGAATGACTGAGCATCCTTCAATTTTTTCTGTTTCTCTACAGGGTGGCTATAGTTAAAAAGAAACAGCCTTACCTGTTAGGCAATGGTCTCTGGGTCTCCTACCCAAGGATGCCTCAAAGCCTGATGTACCAGCCAGTGTGGCCTAGTCACCTGCCAAAGCAGTAGGGGACCCCCTCCCCCCCCCCGAAGGAGAGGAACCCATCACCTTTGTCTTTTTGCTCTTCCTGTTTTCTTTTTTTTTAGGACAGGGATCGGGTTGTAAGCTTCTCTCTACCCCCAGAAGGGGCCCTAAGGCTAGGTGGTCCAGCATCAGCCATGTCTTTCTCAAAAATGGGGAAGTCCATAGCTGAATAGGGGGTACCAACTAGGGGAGGTCCCTCATCTCCATAGCCAGGGAAAGGGAGTGCCAGGGTCTATAATCAGTCAGTTTCTGTATTAAGACATCAGCTACGGTACTATTCAAACAAGATGAGAAAGGACCAGCTTCTGGTGCGAAGCTTGTGAACAAACTGAAGCATTCCCTCAAGCCTGGCAGGCTTTGATTCTTCTGGCAAAACAACCACTATCTTGCGGTATCCCCCAAAGATGTACTGAGAGTCATAAAGACTAAGTTTGGGTCAACATCATGAGGTTTGGAGTGGTCAATAACAAGAGCCACATTATGCCACCCATTTATCTCACCAGAGGGCATCAGACTAAATACAGAAGGATACATCAAGTGTCTGGAGGAGTTGGTGTTGCCCTGGATGCAGTTGGTGGCCAATGGAAGGCTGTAAGTGTGCCACACAAACAAACACGAGGACCAAGTCTTGGCAGTCAGACAATTTCTTTAACCACATCACTCTGCCCATCTGGCTTCCCAATTCCCCATATGGCAACCCCCTGGAGGCATTATGGAGTCATTGTTGAGAGAGAGAGAGAGAGAGAGCAACAAATACCTGTGCACCACCAAGGTGGAGCTATGATCCAAGATTACCACAGTTTCCACCTAGTTAAAGAGGGGGACCAGTGAGAAAGCCTGCAGCAAGTTCTGAGAGTGATTTCATTCAATAAAATGAATAGTACAGCAATCCTTCAAGTCTTAAACATGTAATTTAGCTAAATACATTTGTATAAAGGAAGTGCTATTTTCTTTTATATTGAAGTTAGGCAACAAATTACTCACCACACCCTGTACAGTATCTAAAACAGCAGGGGGAAGATGGCCCAACAGGCCTTGCCAATCTTGGGCCACGGGCTCCTTCCCTTTTTGGTGAGCCCCTTTGGAAAGAAAGGTGGAGCTGCCACTGGTGCAGAAGTCAAGTTGAGTCATCTAACAACAACTCAAAGGAAGCGGGTGAGGCGAAAACTGTCTCACCCATAGACATAGGAGAGGGAAAAACACCCTGTCTGTTAACAGCTTCTTGAAGGGGCCCCTGAGAAATAGCAGGAGAGTTGGAGCTGCTTCCCAAAAGGCAGAAGGGAAACCCTTTTGCTGAACAAAAATGATCGTATGAGAGCCCTATCACAGGTCAGAGTGGTGCTGTCAAATTCTTCACACACAAACACCCAGCACTGAGGTTAGATGAGGTTTCACTGATAGGGACATAGTCACAAAATTTAACAAAACAATGAAATTTCTGAAATCTTGTCACCTATAATAAAGAAAAACAGGGTGGTAGACCATATCCCACATCCAGCCATTGCCAAATATCCCCATCTCAGGTTTTCAGACTTTTCAAGTCTTCACCCTAAATGCATTAAAGAATGATGTATTTGCACTTGTGCACCGATGCACACCAACCAGAAGTTGACCAATGGAAAGTTGATCCTCAAAGGTCCCAGCAAACAACTGAGCAGCCAGGTTAAGAGAGTGGATTTCATTACTAGGTCATACTAATCTATGTTGGGGCAACCAGGATCTGGATCTGTTGTGGCAGACCCAGAGACAGGACCCCATATTTTTAGTTGGCCTGATATCAACAAGGTAATAAATCTGCCATAAGCAGTACAGCCTTAGGTAGGTGGTTAACTGGTCAGCCCATTACACACAGGGAGGGGTTATTGAGACAAAACTGATCTTCCCATTATTTGAGCCCCGATGACACGCCTTCAAGTCTTGGTCTCTCGCAACCTGTTAGCACTAATGGGCATTGATTATAGAGGCTCCAAAGCCTCTCTTCTGACATGACATGAGGTACTTGGGCAGGTCCTTAAGTCTAGACAGAGAGTTGAATGGATAGTCATAGAAAAAAAATGGAATGCAGTACACCAACTTCCCAGGCAGTGTCAGAGAGTTCAAGTCAACCCACGAACTAATTTGCACTCAGGCTGTGGAAGTTCGAAAATGAGGTTGGGTGAGATTTCACAATTATCGGAATGTAACACTTTGACTATGAAAAGCCTTCAACTCCATAAATAGTGATTCATTCTAAGAGCATGACATAACCCTCTCCACTACCAAAACAATCCAACTAAACATCTATGCCCAACTTATCCATCTAATCCCTATCCTTCTCTGTACCCACATCAGCCAGAAACCTAAACAGGTACCTACCACTTCCCAAGAATGTGCACTTCCCTCCAAAAATTGACAGCGTTTCTTTACCCCTAAACTAAAACAATCACAATTATCCCTCCAAACAGATTGCTCCACAACCAATTTCTCACACTCAAATGTAATGCAGCAGTTCAGGGTGTCACCTTAAACTCACACACGACCTTCATTCAACACCCTCAGAACATTAACGAACAACTTTGTATGACACGAACTTAACAATCCTATAGTTGTTTGCGCAACACTGAACTATACATACTCATCCTCTTCACTAACCATGTAGCTAATACACACACAAGATACAAACAATGCAAAAAAAGTGCCCTCTATAATGCAACTGACTGCACACAAAACACTCCAATACACCACTTCCATGTTGAAACAAAAAAAAAACCTTTCTAATTTACAACTGCTAAACACAATAGGCACACAGTTCAGCAGTAAACTGCACTGTTTCTCACACTCCCAACATGCCCTTTACTCCCAATTACTAAATAACCTCCCCACAACCCCACTGAAACAGAACACTATAAAACAAATACATAACATGCATAGCAATTCAACACCAACTGCAAAATGTCCTCTCCAATAACTACAAATCACAAGAAACCCTAGATTGCCAGACCAGTTTCACTGGCCTGTCTGCCATCAGGACACAACTCTAACCTACATAAATACAAAAACATTAGAGCCCAACACATACACCCTGACTGCTCCCACTGTAACCTGAAAACACAGTGGAAAAACATGGTAGAGGATTTAAATTGGCAATCTTAAAATCTTAAATTTTTTAAACAATGCACTGAAGCATCACAAATGTGAATAGGACTCAATGATACATAGCTAGACATTTTGCATTTTTGAGGGGTGATCAGAAAGTAATGACAGTGAGACTGTATATTTTGGTAGACCAGAGGTAAATCCAAAGAGTAGTTTACATTCCTTCAAAGTACCCCCCTCCTGCCTCTATGCCGCGTTTCATCCTCCTTCACCACTTCATGAAGCAGTTATGGTACTCAGAAGTTGGTATACCTCATAGTACTGAATTTAATGTTCGTGTCAGGTCTTGGATACAATGAAATTGCTTCCTTGCAATCACATCCTTGATCTTTGGAAACAACCAAAAATTGCAGGGAGCAAGGACAGGTGAGTATGGCAAGAAGTGTGATCCCCTGCTGCTCCAGCAATTGCAGGCAAGCGTGCTTTTGCTTTGTAGGGTGCAGCAAAAGGCTTGATCGGTGGCAGGTTGGTGCAGACTTAGCCTTGATGTTCCAGGACTTGAGGAAAGATTTGGTAAGTGTAGTACTTAGGTGTGATAGTAGACTGTTGAGACACCACATCCACACACATTGGTCCTTGAGAATCAAAGAAGATGAAAGGCACTGCCTGCTGCAAAATCCTTCCTTCAAAATCTGAGGTTGAGGCTCTTCATCACTCAACCACACCATGTTGGACTGCTTGTCTCTGGTGGTGAAGAAAGAAACCCAACACTCATCTCCGGTAGCAACATCTGAGAACCATTTTGGAACCATCTGGTTCAAATTCAGCAAGCTAGAGATGACAAATCCGCAGCCATTCACTCTTCTGTTAGCAAGTGAGGTATCCATCGAGCACTCATCTTCTTTAGTCCTAAATGTTCATGAATGATGTCATGTGCACTCCCATAACTAACACCAAGCTCCAAAGATAAGAATTGAAGAGTAAGGGTTGGATCTTCATCAATGATGGTCCGGCAGAGTGTGTTGTTGCTTCAGTCATGGATGTCCAGGGGCATCCAGATTTTTTATTTTTTTTAATTTTATGGAGCCCATCTGGCAACTACCCACTTGGGCATAAGTCGCCGAAAAACACGACAGCCTAGAACTAGGCTACTTTAAAGTAAAAATATGAAAACTTAACAATGATATAAATTGGAAAAACTTAACAATCGAAGCAATCTCCGGCAGCGGGGGAGGTCCCCCTCACCCCGGTGCAGGAGAGTGCAACCTACAAACAAAACAATAACAAAAAAAAGGAACCTTAAATAAAGGGGAGAAGGCCGGCCTCCCCAAAAAAGTCAATAAGTCCACCAGTCATGGTGCACGCACTCGTCCCGAGTACAAGGGACAGGCGGTAGCGACCCAGCCAATCCCGGTACCGAGACAGGCATCGTGCGCGAAGATCACCCAGACTGGGACATTCGACAAGAATATGCCGAACAGTCTGGGGGACGACGCAGTCGTTGCAATAGGGCGCATGCGAGCGCTCCATCATGTAGCGATGCGTCACACGAGTGTGTCCGATTCGAAGACGACAGAAAGCAACCTGAAGCCGCCGCGGCATTGGGGGATAGGTCCATGGGAACAGTCGCGGCGCAATGACACGCAACTTCAAGTTCCCTTCGACCGTCTCCCATCTTCTTTGCCAAGCAGTCCGAAGAGCTGCCCATATTCCTGCCATGTAGTCGGTGTGAGGAAGAGCGAAACGCTGGTCCGGTCGCAGAGTCCTCGCGGACTCTTTGGCGCGCTCATTCCCCGCAATTCCTACATGTCCAGGAACCCAGCAGAAGATAATCTCGACATCTGCCCGGCTCGCCAAAACCGTGGCGTCACGGATATCGCGAACCAGGGGATGCGGAGATTCCAATGCCCCGAGAGCACTCGGGCGCTTTGTGAGTCGCTATAGATCCCAATCGGGTCTCCGAACCGGGCACGTCGCGTAATCTTCCGTACCGAGTGGTGTATTGCCACCAGCTCGGCCGTGAAGACAGACGCAGCGCCTGGTAGAGCCCCGCTGACTTCAAACAGAGGGGATACGGCGTGGAAGCCGACCCCTTCTTGGGACTTGGAGCCATCCGTATACACTGGCACGGTTCCAGCGTGACACGATGTGTGCTCCAAAAAGGTCGAACGCAATACTCCCGGCGCAGTACATGCTTTGGGAGCAGAGGCGTGGCGACAAATAGCCAAATGTGGTACCCTCCAGGGTGGCGTCCTGGGCAAAACCAGGGGCGCCACCGGCCCGAGAGCGATATCTACCTCTCGAAGGAGTTTCCTGGCCCTAAACCCAAAAGGCTTAGGGTATGACTGGCGTCTCTCGACGGCATAGGCACCATCGAGATCAGCTGCGGATGCAGTGAGAGCTGTTGGCGACTGAGGGAGGCGCCGGGCTCGCGCGTACAGTCGAGTGATACACTGCACGCGGCGCAGAGCGAGTGGCATCTCCCCAGCATCGACCAACAGGCTCTCAATGGGGGAAGTGCGGAAGGCACCGGTCGCAAGGCGAAGGCCGGTGTGGTGGATCGAATCCACCTTCCGCAATAAACGCTCGGCTGCGGATGCATAAAACTCGCATCCGTAGTCGAGCTTCGAAAGAACAAAGGATCGATAAAAAAAGGAAGGCAGTAGCCCTATCAGCGCCCCAAGCGCTGAACGTCACGGAACGGAGAATGTCCATGGCGCGGGTACAAGAGACCCTAAGGCTGCGAATATGAGCCTCCCAGGTGAGGCGTCGGTCGAATACAAGACCAAGGAAACGGTGCGACTCAACCACATCCAGGCGCACCCCTTTAAGAAACAAATCTGGGTCGGGGTGAAGCCGTGGATGGCGGCAGAAGTGCACCACCTTAGTCTTGGCCAAAGAAAACCGAAACCTGTGCGCTTCGGCATAGCGAGAGACGCGGTTCAATGCCTGTTGGAGTCGACGCTCCAGAGTTGGCATCTGGGCCGCGCCAAAAGAGATCGAAAGGTCATCCACGTAGAGCGTAGCGAGAACATCTTCCGGCAGCAACGAGGTGATGCCGTTGATGCTCAGGGCAGAGTGTGACACTGAGGACACTTCCCTGCGGGACACCCTCTTCCTGCTCCTTTGGGCCGGAGAGGGCTCCCCCCACCCGTACGCGGAATCGACGATCTCGCAAAAATTCAGATATAAAAATTGGGAGGCGTCCCCTCGCCCCCATCGTGTGGAGAGTCTCCATGATACCGTATCGCCATGCGGTATCATAGGCCTTCTCCAGATCGAAAAACACCGTGGCGTAGTGCTGTCTACGAAGGAAAGCCTCGCAGACGGCATTTTCCAATCGGAGCAGAGCATCCGACGTGGAGTGGAACTTGCGGAAGACGCACTGTGCGGAAGACAGATGGCCTCCACTGTCCAGGAAAAAGGCTAATCTAACATTTACCAATTTCTCCATCAACTTGCACACGCAAGAGGTTAGAGAGATTGGGCGGAAACCGGTCGGATCTAACAGAAAGGCCATGCCTCGCTCACCTAGGTGTCGAAGCATGGCGTACGGGACATCGTCCGGACCATGGGCGGTGTCCGCGCACGAAGCGAGAGCGGAACGCAACTCGCTTACAGTAAACTTGTCGTTGAAGGGTTCTCCGCCTCTGGAGGTAAAGTCCAGCCGGCGGCCTTCCGCGACATCACGGCTAGAGAATGCAGAAAAAGCGGTCGCGAAGGAATCCGCCAGGGACGCGGGGTCCGAGATTGCGGTCCCATTCTCCTGGAGAACAGGAGGGGGGTCCTGCGAGAACTTGCCCCGAATCCTTTTGACTCGCTTCCACACCTCAGCTAAAGGGGTCTTCCCGTTAAGTGAAGACACGTATGCCGGCCAAGACGAGCGGCGGGCGTGCTTCGAAATATACCGGAACCTAGCCCTAGCCACACGAAATTCAGCGACAGTGAAATCGTTCGGGCGGCGCTTATAGCGCATGTAGGCTTAACGCTTCTGTTTGAGGGCCGTCTCACACTCGGCCGACCACCATGGGAGTGGTCGGCGTGCAAAACGGCCAGACGTCCTAGGAATAGTAGTCAGGCCCACGGCGATGAGGTTGCCGGAGAAGAACTCAACGACCTCATCTACCGACCTAAACTCCTCGACTGAGATAGAGAATTCAGTCATTTCCTGAAATGCAGGCCACCGCGCCCGCGCCAAGCACCACCGAGGTGGTCTCTCAGGCGGCAGTTGCCCTGAAAATGATATTTGAATGGAAAAGTGATCACTACCATGGAGGTCATCGACCACCCCCCAATCAAAATCAGGCTGTGCATCCAAAGAGCACAAAGATAGGTCAAGGCAAGAAAATGAAGCGGTTCTCGGACAGTGATGCATAAACTCATCCACGTTTAGGACACCCATCTCAAGCTCTTCGATCAGATCGGCAAGGACTTGTCCCCTGGGATTTATGGAGTAATCTCCCCAGAGAGGCTGCCTGCCGTTCAGATCTCCAAGCAAGAGATAGGGCTTCGGCAACCGTGCCACGACGCGGCGGAAGTCCCCCGCGTCGAAGTCAGCTGACGGTGGAATGTACGCAGAAATGATAGTATGCCTCCTATCCAGGTGCAGCTGCACAGCCACTGCCTGAAAAGAGGTATCTAAAGAGAAAGGAAGAACGGAGACATCATGCCGGGTGTAAACTGCGCATCCCCCAGCTCGGCCATCCCGCGGTGGTGGGGTCGCAAGACCCTTGTACTCCGGGATGGCGGGCAGGGGGCACGCGCCTAGCATGGTCTCCTGCAAAAAGATAGCTAACGGGGAGCGGGACGAGACGAGCCTCCGCAGCTCCTCCCAGTTGGCCCGGAGTCCACGGCAATTCCATTGAAGGAATATGCCCTCCAGGCCTAGCTCGGAGGAGACGCGGGGGCCCTCCTCGAACTGAAGACCCTCACGGGAATGGCCGTACGCTTCCCGGGGGCAGAACCCCGGGCGCTGTTGGCCGGACAAAGCGCTGCAGGCGCTGTCGCCTTCGAGGACTTATTGGGGGAGGTTGGGCTCACCATGCGAGTCTTTTCCTCCCTCCGCCTCGAAACCTTAGGCGGGCGTTGCGGCTTCGGAGGCTGGCAGCCCTCTTTTCGAGGAACCACCGTCTCCGAGCCACTCGCTCCACCTCGGGGCGTGGGCGAAGGAGCCGAAGCTCCTTTGTTGCTGTCCTCCTTTCGGGGGACAGCTTTAGGAACCCCCGAAGATGGCCTAGCGACCATCTTCAGGGGTGTTGCCTCCTGTGAGTCTAACGATTCTGTGGAGGCGCGTGGCCATTTCGCCTTGCAGGAAACGGTCACGCTGGGAGAAGAGGGGGGAGCCCTAGTTTTAGCTGGGGCTGGGTATGAACCCTTTTTGCCGCCAGCTTTACCAGGGGAGCGCCCGGGTTGGGTAGAGCCCGCAGAATGGCTCCGAATGGGCGCGGAAACAACCGTGCTCGTTGGCCTGGATGGGCCAGGAGCAGAGGGTGCCTTTCTAACTACTGAGGCATATGACGTCCCAGGCAGAGCTGGGCGCGCTAGGACCAAGTCCTTTGGCTCGCGGAATGAGAGTCGATCCTGGGCCTGAACGGCTAGGATTTCTTTCTCCAGGAGATATGCACCACATTGCTTCGAAGAAGCAGGGTGCGGCTCTCCGCAATTGACACACTTGGCCACACACGATTTGGACTTATCGTGTGCGACCTTGGAGCAATTTACACAGACTTCGGGTGACCCCGACTTTGCACGTCTACATGAGCGATTCGTATGGCCGAAGCGGTGACAGTAATAGCACCGCCGCGGCAGTGGCAAGAATGCCTTCACGCGGTAGCGGTACCAACCGGCACGCACCGACTCAGGGAGCTTGTCACAGTCGAACGTGACGAAGAGTGTAGGGGTGGGTCTCGAAGCCCCTCCCTGTTTTCTCATCACACGTTCGACCTTGACCGCCACATGGTCGGCCAGCTCTAGGGTGATGTCCTCAATGGAGTAGTCAACGAGTTCCCTCGCATAAACTACTTCTTTCACAAAGTTCATGGTAGAGTGCGGCGTCACACTCACCGGGGTGCCATGAAGTGTCCGAAGAGCACTTATCTTGGCCGCCTCGGCGGGATTCGCCGCATTCGCCAGAAGGCTGCCGTCCGAGAAACGGGTCACCTTCGGCTCTCTACCAACTGTACTAGCTAATCCTCTCCTCTGATGGATCATGTTGCCCTTGGACAACATGCTGCCATCAGTGGAGCGAATAACGAGGAAGCGTTTGAAGCCAGCGGGCTCGAAAACGCCAGGTAACCTCTGAATGAGGGGCCCCGATGTCATCGAGGCTCCGCCCTGTGCACTCTTGGTATTAGTCAGTCAGGGGCTCCGCAACCGGGGGGGCAGAGGGGGCGGATGTTCCGATCTTGGCTTGTTCGCTTGCCAGAGTGGCAGCAGACCCATCCATCCCCGCAGCCCCCACGGATGGAGAGGAGTCCCGAGTCTTTTTTGTCTTTTTCTTTTTTGGAGAGGAGGGCGGGTTATGAACCCGCTTCTCACCTCCGCCGGCAGAAGCCCCCAGGCCAGATGGACCGGCCTCAGCCAGGTCCCTCTCCGAAATGGAGAAGGTCCTGGTTGTCGTAGGGGCACCTGTCGGAGGAGATCCCTCCTCTCCTTTTACTGCCTCGGAGCACTCAGCCATTTGAGGAGGACCTTGCATAGGGGCGGATTCGGGTTCGGTGCTTGGCGCCGAGCCCTAATTCTTCCCCATGGAAGGCCCTACCGTCTGAGGCTGGGTCTCCTCAAGGACCATGTCTATCACAGGAGGGGCCTCCAGTTGGCCATTCACTCCCAGGACATCGCAGGTCCCCTTGGCAGTGTCGCCAGTCTTGTGTGGGGAGGCACAGGCCTTGACCCCAGGCAAGGTTTAAAATTCTTGCCAGCAGGTCTTTTTAGGGAAGCGACCAAAGGGGCCTGGCTTCCCTCTCCCCCCTAAGGGGGTTTGCCCTACCGAGCCGCTTCGATGGGGAGCGGCTGGCTAAGGGCTGCCTGCTGGCTTTCTTGGCAGTCCCCTTGCAAAGAAAAGAGGGGACTGCCGCTGGGAAAAGGGAGGTGCCCGAAAGCACCTCCAGAGAAGGGGGTGAAGGGGAGTCCCCTGCACCCGTAGGCGAAGGAGAGGAGTAAGCCTCCTCTCCGGTTAGAGAAATATGGAGGGTCCCCTGTGCAAGCACAGGGGGGGGGACCTCCATTTTTTTGCTGGAGCTGCCCGAGGGCGGCTCCGTCGATGGAACAGGGGAAGTTGAGGGTTGGGTTTTTGTTTTTTTTATCATCATTGGGCATGGTGACCCTTTTTTAAACACGGGATGCAATCGCGCACACCTCTCGCAGTAGCCCGCACTGCGAGAGGTGCTTACAAGCCCGGCAGAGCCAGGCGCTGCCATTTGGGACCACCCCTCCCACTTGGTGGCCTGGCAGTCCATCGGCATGGCAGCTCCACCTTGAACATGGCGTAAAATATATAGATTGTGAAGAGGAGAGGAAAAGGGATGTGAGGAAGGTATGGGTGGGGATGAAGCAGGTTGTTAAAAAACAACCACCCCAGACCGGAGCTCAGGGGTTAGGGAACATTGTCCCCCACCCCCTCAGCCTCGATGCGGGACGGTTGGCTGAAAGGAAGGTCAGCATCTACCCTGTGAAATTAGAGGCTGACCAGAGAAAGTTGTGGGAGAGGTTGTGTGAAAAGAGAGGAAACAAATGTTTTGAAGGAAGGAAGAGAGGCTAAGCTGGGGCCGGACGGAGCGCTGGATCCCGTCAGCATGGCGGCCAGGATGGCAAATCGCCGCGCCCCTTACGGGGAGGGGCATCCAGATCAATGTTCATCTTCCCGCTGTGTTTTTCTGGTGGCAAAAGCTCAAATCCAGTGGGAAACAGTTTCCAGTGATGGAGTAGACTCAGGGAAAATTTACAATAATTCCCCTTTGATCTCCATTGCTCCCCCCTCTCCAAGTTTCCACCTAGTGAACATGTAGAACCTGCAGCCTTCTTTCAAGAAATCCATGTTTCCGGTTAGAGGGCGAAACCAACAATGATGCAATCGCACAGCACAATGAGAAAATGTAACTCAGGCATGGGGCAACAAGTTCAAACAGGTCACTCACCACAGGCAACACTCAATGCCCCGCACTCCTCTCCCTTCCATCACTCATGGTTTCTCTGCCATGAGTCTGACCATCATTCCCTTATATAAAGGGCTTGTAAGTTGGACTATGTAGTGCAATTCTGGTCTTAATTATATACAAAAGGCCATTAAAATATTGTAACACATCCAATGTGGAATGATGAAATTAATTCATGAACTTAGAAATTGATCGTATGAAGAAGGACTGAGGCACTGCTATTTACTTTCAATGGAAGATCGGCAACTATGTAGCCAACTCATTAAAGGCTTTACTACTATAAATTATGACTCAATATTTGTGCTAGATAACTGAGCAGCAACTAGACATAACAGTTTAAAGATAGTAAATGAAAGATTTAAGACTGTGATGGCATAAAATTTAGTTTCTTATAAAATAGCACAAACATGGAATAACTTGTCAAGGAATTTTGTTGAAAGCACTACAAGAAATATACTTAAGAATGGAATGAATAGATATTTCTTTCAAATATTATCTTACACAGAGTTGTGAATCTAATTATTTATATCCTCTCTTCCTTTCACAGGTCCTTCTCCTCTCACTTCTTTTTTGAACTAGGCTAGAGTGGATCTTAGGGTCTTTGCTGGTTCTTATTCTGTAATAAAGATACCCAGAAGACAACCATGGAGAAAGTAGGGGGGATGAAACTCTCTCATTGAGAAGAGTAATTTGACACACTCAAGCATTAGACCATGATCAGAGGAAGCATCTTGGAGATGACTTTGCCCAGCAGTGCAAAGAAATGGGCTCATGATAATGACAATGTAAATTCAGTGATTTACATTCCAGACAAATTGAAATTCCATGTTAAATAGTTTTATGGGTAAAAGCAGAAAACCAACATTATCATTTTAAGCAATAGCTGAGGAATCATTAACATCTAGTTAATTCTAAAGGGAGCATCTTAAAACATCCACATACAATTAATACACTACCAATTCTCAGAGAACAACCTGCAATGTTGGAGTTTTGATCACTTCTTGAACAGAATTTAAACTTTTTTCTACCAAAGGTTGAAGTGAGGAGTTTGACCAAGCTTTATTAATTTCTTTGCCATGTAGCTCTATAGCAGCTGACCCAACCCTACCTAAGCCCTTAAGTAAAAGGGCTAGGTCTGACCCACTAGGTGGCTTAGTCATTTGATTGAAATTTAAAATTTATATTAATCATAACTATAAAGTGATCTGCAATGAAAATAATTCAATTGTATTATACATCATAGAAATACAGAAACCAAATACAGTAAAACCTCCATAAGTCGGAATGTTCAGGAAGGAGGACTGTCTGACTTATGGAGAATTCTGACTTTGGGGAGTATTAATAATGTGACAAGGCTTTCAGCTTGTCCCATAGACTCAATGTCTTTAGCTTCATTCCCTTCTTACTAGGATGCATAATGGCAGGATAATTTCTTTAATATACCAGATGTAATCAATATGAAACGCCATAATGCATAGTTTAGTACACCAATGTTTTTTAATATGTACAATATATACCCTATTTTCCAGTGTATAAGATGCACTTTTTAACTCCAAATATGGCTGAGAAAATCTGGCTGCATTGTATACACTGAAGGTATGAATATATGTATACTATAAAAAAAAAAGCATTTGTAAATACAGTGGACCCTTGGAGAATAACTGCAATTGGTGTAGTACTAATGGTAATTTCTTAAAACAGAGAAGTTGTCAGAGAAGGTGGATGTATTTCAGTAAGGTCTGTTATTAATCTAGATATTAATCTCTATATTTTCCATAGTAATAATTATCAATAAAAATTGGATTTATGTCTTGTAACATAGTAAGCTGCAGGTATCAGACAAAATAAGTATAAAAGTTATTATTATATATCAGGTTAACAAGTCAGAATCAGGGTTACTATATTTTTCAGATGCAATATTTGTTTACAAATAGGTGGGAAAAGTGTTACTAGGCGACTAAGCAGACTTTTTTTCTTCTTTTTTTTTAACTTTCAGGAGCATAGTAAAAGGTAAATAATACCAGTTTAATGTTCCTGAATTTAATTATTTTGTGATATGGCTGTCTGTTTGGATGATGAAAGTGTGCCTCTGGATGCTTGTAGCCTGTATGTAGTATGTAATACATGTGGGAATGTAAGTGTATGCACAAACGGTGAGGCTGTGACTAGGAGGGTGGAAGGTAGGGTCTGGAGCGATAGAAGTGAATGCAGCAACTGAATGTGCATAGTATAGATAGGGCAGGGCAGGTTAGGTGTGAGAGAGAGGGACACAGAACCTCTTAGCTTGACTAATAAATTCAATGCCCTAAGAGAGGAAGCAACTGGAAGTGATATGACATAACTTGATTGGAAGTCTGAATGAGGATGTAGATGGAAGTGGAGTGACAGGTAGATTGAATGAAACTAGGAAAGGGAAAAGAGTTGTGGTGAATGGCAAATGTGTGTGATAGCCATTCTCCCCATTTTTTTTTATTCCACTATGGATTTTCACCACTTTCCCTTAGTCTGTCTCTTTACCCTAATCTTCTGTCTTTGTGTTTGAAAGAAGATTGTGAGAGAGTAGATGTGGGATGGATGGATTGCAGACAGGTCCCTTAGTACTCACTGCGGGGTGACTGTGCCAGGATAGGATGGGGGGTTTGGGTTGAGAGTATCTCAAAATTTGAAAAGTCTTGGAAGATATTCTAAGATTAGATAGTAGAACAGTTTTTTGCAGACTGTATAAATTAAGAAATTTAATAAATATATTGTTATGCCAGATTAAAGAGGGTAATAACTTTGTCATTTAAAGAAGGTATCATACATAGTCCACCACAGGCAGGAAATTTGACTGAAGCAAACATCTGAATTTGACGCGGCCGATGCCAACTATGACATTTTTGTTGACTGTGTAAGAAAAGAAATAAATAAAGCTAATTAGTATTCTTTTATCTCCATAGATATAATAAATGCCATGTCCATATAAAAAAGGGTGGCCTAACAACCTGAACCTGCAAAGTTCTTAACATGGGAAGGGATAATAGGGAATTTAGCTATGAAATGGATAGGCATTGGCTGAATTCAGTTGAGGATGAGAAGGACTTAGGCGTAGTAGTAGATAGGTCACTGAATAATTCAAAGCAGTGTATTGAGGCAAAAGATAGAGCAAATAGGGTGCTAGAATACATTAAGAGGAATGTTACAAGAGTAAAGAAGTTATCCTTAAACTCTACAACTCGTATGTTAGGCCACATTTAGAGTACTGTATACAAGCATGGCCACCACATTTTAGACTTTAGACATGACATCAACCTGCTAGAACCAGTACTAAGGAGGAAAACAAAAATAATACCTTCCCTGAAGCACCTTGAATATGAAGATAGACTAGGGTACTAAATATGTTCTCATTTGAGAGAAGATGTGTGAGAGGAGATTTGATTGAGCTTTTTAAAATCTGTTCTGGGATGGATAAGTTGAATTTTAGCAAGTTATTTGAGTTGAAAGGTAGCAATAAGACTAGGGGTCACCACTTAAAAATTAAAAAACAGAGGTGCAAGTTGTTGGATATCAGAAAATATTTTTTCACCAACAGAGTCGTAAATTACTGGAATAGTTTGCCACCTGAGACAGTAAACAGTCCAAACTTGAATGTTTTCAAACGCAGATTAGATGATTATATGGGGAGGGAGGGTTAACTTGGGACGGGGGAGGGGGAGTTCTTGACTCATTCCTGTGGATACAGTTTTTTATTGTATATTATGATTGATTTGGATTTTGACGAGTCTTGATGATGATGCTTTTTGTTTTTGCCATATTCCTGCAGATGGTTCTAATTGTATATTGTAGATACATGGTCTGACACAATCCTATGGATTGTTTAAATTGACTATTGTAGATGCATGATCTGGCACAATCCTATGGATGCATTTTGTAGATGGGTTTTGACAGATGCGGATGACCTTTGATAGGCCCTTGTGGCTTTTATCATCTGTAAATTTATGTTATATGTTATGTTAACCATGCCAAATGCTTTGGAAAAATCCAAATATATCACATCCAGTGGTATTCCAGAATCCACATATGTGGTTACTTTCTCTAAAAATGTCAGCAGATTTGTTAGGCAAGATTTTCCTGGTAAAAAGCCATGTTGTGTCCCTTTTAATATATCCGTATCCTTCAGATGAGTTTGAACAGCATCTCTAATTAGGGATTCCATAATCTTGCTAACTTGAGATATTAAACTTATTGGTCTGTAGTTACTAGCCAGTTTCTTCAACCCTTTCTTAAAGATGGGGGATACATTTACAGCCCTCCAATCATCTGGTACTATCCCCGTTGTTAGACTTTTTCTGAATATGCAGCTTAGGGGTTCAGCTACAGTTACTCAGTACTGGTGGGTGAATACTGTCATTACCTGGTGATTTCTCTGAATTTAACTCCTCAATTTTCTTAAGTACTACTCGAGTTGATAGGCCCATTTACTCCAACTTGTGGATCTTAGGTTCATGTATGCTAGTACATTCTTCCTCTGTATACACTGAGCAGAAATATTTGTTCAGTATCTCTACCATTTTATCCTCCTCAGACACTGTCTTTCCATTCTCATCTTCTAAGGGTCCCACACTTTCCTTTGTCTTCATTTTACTTTTAGCATATCAATAGTATGCTTTTGGATCCTCCTTTACTCTCCTACATATCTTTGTTTCGCAGTTCTTTTTAGATTTTCAGATGAGCTTTCTTGTTCTGTTCATTGCCCTCTTGTATTTCAGATAGTCTCCATAACACTGTCTCCTGGTATTGCCTCCACCAACGGATCTTGTTTCTTCTAGCTGTGTTTATCCCTTTGTTCCACCACAATGATTTCCTTTTTCTTTCCTCATTGTGTTTCACAGGTACATAAATATCGACTACTCTATTATATTCTCCCACAAATATTGTCCGCATTTCTGACACTGTCTTATCTTGAAATTTTTCATTCCACTTTATTTTTACAAATTCTTTTCTCATTTCTTTAAACTTGGCATTTCTATAGTCAAAGTGATGCTCCCTCCAAAATCCTTCTCCACAGTTGGCAGATATATTAAAACATACTACATTGTGATCGCTTGATCCTAGAGGAGCTGTGACCTTTGCATTATTAATTAATACAGGATCAGAGGTTAATACTAAGTCTAGTATATTTTGTTCTTGTGTTGGTTGTTTCAGATGTTGAGTAAAAAATTTATCCATCACTAAGTTCAGGAAGGCTTCACCCTCCTTTTTGGGGTGTAGCAATTCCCAATTGATGGTACTGTGGTTAAAATCACCGCATATCACCAGTTGCTCATATTTTTCACTTGTATCTTCCATTTTTCTATCAAGGTCCATTTCCTCCTCTTTTGTTGCTGATGGGCTAAGGTAACGTACAATTGAAATGTCCCCATTTTGCACCATATTGATTCCACATTATCACTCATTCGTTCATCCAAGACAACTACTCTGAAATCTTGCTTGAAATGTGTAACACAGCCACCCCCTCATCTGTCCTTCCTTATAGTGTCATATCCTTGAAGGCTGATTTCTGCCTGAGGAATGTATTTATAAGTCCATGACTCCGTTATTAATATGATATCCGGATCATCCACATATACCAACTGCTCCAGTTCCAAACATTTTGTTAACAACACTTCTAGCATTCACTAGTTTACAAATTAATTTGTTGTACCTTCTACAACTATGTTGTTTTCTAATTTGCCCGAACCCATAACTATTTACATTATTTACATTACAAGGAACATTTATGCTTGGGAGTTCCCCGAAGGCACCAGGTTTCCCACTTTCCCCTGGCCCCCAGCTAATTCCTGCTTCTTGGTCACCACTTTTCCTCTTCTTATAACCAAGTTTTCTCACCCCGGTCTTTTCTCCCTTTCAGCTCCCTTCTTAGCTCGAAGTCTCGCTCTCTTTCTGCTTTTGTCTTGTCCCGGCTTATGAACACGTTACCCCATACTCCCTTGTCCTTAAGCTGTTTAGCTTGTTTTAACATCTCCATTTTCTGAAATGAACTCCCAATCTTCACTATCATCATCCTGGAGTACTTGTTTACAACACTGACTTTCCGGATGTGAAATTTTTTTTATTTCTCTTATATCCACATCTTTCACCCTCAGAATGCTATTAAAAAGATGACCTATTTGTTCATCATTCCGCAAATACCCAATTTCCAAGGGGTCCATTTCCAGATCTATGTTTCCGTGTCGTAGAATGACCATTGCTTTGATCACTTTACGCTTTGACACCCTTTTAGTAACGGTATACTTTAAGGGGCGTGAGTTACTTCTATGATGAAGTAGGCTTTGTTCTAAGAGTGCTATTTTTGTGGTTTAGTCCTTAAGGAAGAGCTATTTTTAAACACATAAGGATAAGAGGAAACACCAGAATCTACCAAAAAATAAACATGTATTTTAAATTAAATATTACAAACCAACAGTAAAAGCATTTCTATATTTGGCCTCAAAGAATTTTGAATGACAAAACATAAACAAGTAGGCTTTCAATAAACAAACTAATTGCCAATTAGTATTTTTATCACGACCCTATTTGTTTAGCATAAAACATTAAATTAATGTACTGTCATCTACAAACACATATGACCTAGGTTCAAGAATAATGGTTTCTACGCTCCTTTAAAACGTGGGACGTACTAAACTTCTACTATCGCAATAGAGATATAAATGTTATTGTTAACTTACAGGTAGGTATTAGGGATTGCCGGATGTCGCTGGAGGACTTATCTCTCGCCTTGAAGTGTGGTGGCCGAAGGTTGAAATTTCGTCGAGGAGGGGGGTGATTCTTCAACGTGATTAAAGAACGGGAGCTCGTTGGGGCTGGGTTCTTCTCCTCTCACTCTTACGGTGCTTGCGATGTAAGAATCACTCGAGTGTGAGCGGCTTTGCTTTTCTTCAGTCGGACTTCTTTGCAGACGGAAAAGGCTTCTTCGGTATGGCACCGATATAAAACTTGACTATTTAGGTTAATACGGCCCTGAAAGGGGGGGATCGATTTTCTCAATCTGATCCTATCGTTTCTCACGGAAATAGTCTTGTAGGGCTGAAGGGTCGATCTTTACGAATTAATCTTTCTTCTGGCGAATCGACTTCTAATAATCTTCTTGTCTAGCCGATGGATCGATCTTCACGACCTAATCCTACTCTGGCGTATCGACTTCAGATAATCCCCTTCTCTTTCTTTGCGGGGCTTATTTATAGGCGGATTGCCGCCCCATCTAAAGGGGGAAGTGACCAGGCCACAGATGCAAAAGGGGGGGAGCGAATGGTGGGTTAGCATCTGGGAAGAGCGAGAATTCCTGAGGTGGCACTGGGATGCCCAAGTCAGCTCGCAAATTATAGGCTCGTAACCACACCGCTCCTTAGCGTGCCTTCTGACTCGCACCGTTTTTTTTTCCTAACCACGGGTTTATGGGTCTCGTAGGTCATACGATCGTTAGAGCGTCGTTTAAGGACCTTAGGTGGTCGCCTTCAAACATATGTTAGCTCCAACTGCCCACAGCGGCGAGGCGATCACACATGGAAAGCATTTTCGCCGGCTACCTTTCCCACGCTTCTCCTCATGAAGGGAGGGGGGCTTGAATGTGTCTATACTCCTCCAGGAGGCTTAATGTAGCCATTTCTCCACATCTACCTCCATTCTTAAGAAAATAACGGTAGGGATGGGGGTTCCAATCCGACGCTTACAATAATATACATGGGTAACTTACGGAACATTATATTATACAATAAATTCTAGTTCACTCGGGAATGCCTCGATAACATTTCACCTGACCTTACATTAATTCCTATATTACTGTGCCATCTTAGGATTTTCTTACCTACCACTTGGGTTACTCACCCCTACTTACTTAGAATTCTACTGATTTACACTTAACTTTGCTATAATACAATAGTTGGGCTGCTCCTTACTCGTCGACAGGGTTCCGACTTAACGAGTCGGCCATACAATTGTTGGACCCTTTTATGTAGTGAATGGAGTACTGGTACTCCATCAAGAGTAAACTCCATCTCAGGAGTCTTCCATTCTTACACTTATTTTTACCTAAGTATGACAACGGTTTATGGTCGCATTCCAACTTGAACTCGCGCCCTATTAGATAATATTTGAATTTACCTATGGACCATATTATGGCCAAAGCTTCGATTTCGATAGTAGCGTAGGCTTTTTCTCTACTCAACAGTTTCCTACTGACATAAGCTATGGGATAGGCTGTTTCGTCATCTTCGTATTGAAGCAATACTCCGCCTAGCCCGTCCCGACTAGCGTCCGTGCGAAGACCGAAGATCTTGTTGGGATTTGGTAAGCGAAGAATGGGCGCAGTTACGAGTTTTCCTTTTAGAATCTCCAACTGAGTTATTGCATGGGGGTTCCACGTGACAGGGTCTGACGCTGTCTTTTTTAACAAATCATTCAGTGGGGCCGCAATGGAAGCGAAGTGTGGTACAAAACGCCTATAGAACGAGGCCGCTCCCATAAACGATCGGAGTTGTTTCTTTGTTTTCGGCCGGGGCATCTTGACTATGGCGTCCACTTTTTCTTGCTGGGTAGTCAAGTGTTTTTGTCCTATTTTGAATCCCAGGTAGTCAATGGATTCGTAGGCAAAATAACACTTGGTCGGCCCGGCGGTTAGACCTTGCTCCTTCAATTTCTCCAGCAATGAGCGTAGGGCGTGTAAGTGTGACTCCCATGTACGGGTAGCTACGTACACGTTGTCGAAGTAAAACGACACGTCGCTTAGTCCAGCGATAATTCGCCTCATCATCCTATTATAATTGCTACCGGCTGTAAGTAGTCCGAAGGGTAGCCTGGTAAACTGTAACAGACCTCTCTCGGTCGCAAAAGCCGTCAGTTTTTTGGACTCCTTAGCGAGAGGTATTTGATAGTACGCTTTACATAAATCCAATTCGGTGATGAATTTAGCGTCTTCAAATAAATGGAGATTTTGATCTATTAGTGGGATGGGCTCGGCGTCGAAAACGGTCACTGAATTCAATTTTCGGAAGTCCACGCACATCCGAAATGATTGATCAGGTTTCTTAACCATTACTATGGGGGAGCAATAATCGGACTCCGATGGCTCTAAAATTCCCAATTTTAGTAAATTCCGGACTTCCTTATTGAAGGCTTCTCGTAGGTGGATTGGTAAAGGATATGGTTTGCTCCGAACCACTGAATTAGTTTTTAGTTTTATTTCATGGATAAAATCCTTGGCACATCCAGGGTTTTCAGAAATGACTTCTGGGAATTCCATGAGCAAGTTCAACATTTCCGCTTTTTGTTGAATTTCTAAGTGGGGATTTATCTTTAAATCCACCCGAGGGTCTTCCGGGGTAGGTGAGAGCGAGGGAAGTTCGTATTCCTCGTCTTGTTCCACACACACGGTGTGTATGACTTGCAGGGGCGTACCCGGGTAAACGGCATCCATCGGTTCTTCTTCGTCTAGAAGGGTAATATTCTTTATGCACGCGCGGCGGTGATATTTTTTTAGCATGTTTATGTGATAGGTTCTTCGCCCTGTTGGGGTATCTATCAAGTAATCGACTGGACCCCGTGCCTCGATTACTTCAAACGGTCCCTTCCACTGGGCCCATAACTTATTATTTTCGGTCGGGAGTAATAATAAGACTTCATCTCCTGCCTTTAATTTTCGAGCCTTTGCTTTCATATCGAAATAGTCCCGGTATTTGGTTAAGTTTTTCTCGGCGTTCTCTCGAGCTAAGCCAGAGCAGTATTCTAGGCGCTCGCGCATATCCATCACGTAGGCGTAAGACGATTTGATTTCTTGCTCGAGCTTCGCGTTGGAAAATAATTCCTTAAGAATACTCATAGGACCTCGCACATTTCTCCCGTATAATAGCTCAAAGGGCGAGAATCCCAACGTCCGATGAGGTATTTCTCGGCAGGCGAAAAGGGCGGCAGGCAGGAATCTGTGCCACTGTGTAGGGTTGTTTTGACACAACTTCTTCAATATATTTTTGAGAGTCCCGTTTAATTTCTCGCAGATTCCGTTAGCGGCTGGATGAAATGGACTCGTAAAAATTGGCTTGACTAACAGAAGTTTGTTAAAATATTCCATCAATTCTGAGGTGAATTGGCGCCCTCTATCAGATAGAATTTCTTTAGGCAGGCCTACTCGTGCAAAAATTGAAATTAATGCTTCCGCGCAGGAAATAGTGTCAATCTTCCGTAGGGCCACGGCATCTGGGAACCGGGTGGCACAATCCACTAGAGTGAGGATGTAGGAGTGTCCTCCACTTGAAGGGGGGTGAATTGGTCCCACCAAATCAATTGCCACTCGAAAGAATGGTTCGGTTATAACGGGCACCTTTTGTAAGGGAGCGGGAGGTACCCGTCCTCTGGAGGGATCCTTCTGACACACGTCGCATGATCGGCAATAGGCCACAATTTCCTTTGCGGCCTGGGGCCAATAAAAGTGTCGGAATATCTGCTGCGCCGTTTTGTTGTGCCCAAAGTGTCCGGCTAATATTCCATCATGCGCGGTATTCAAAATTCTTTGCGTGTATTCTTGAGGTACACACAGTGCTTTCTTGTTCTCCTTATCCTCCTCGCTGATAGTACGGTAGAGAAGTGAGTCTTCTACGATATACTGGATCGGCTTCTTTCCTTTCACTTGGAGAATTTCACCTTTAATAGCTTTCTCCCATAGAGGTTTAAGAGTGGGGCATTCCTTCTGAGCACTGGCGAAGGAAGTCAATTTGAACCCATTGTCTTCGAGGGTAATCCTCGGGGTCAACTTAGCAGGTTGCTCTTTCCTCTGGGCTTCTTGTGCCCGGGTGACTACTTGTTGGGCCACTTCTTGCTGGGGAATTAGGGGGTTTTGTCCGATTAGTACTGCGCAGAACTTAATCGGGGCTACTACCACGTCCGTCCAACCGGTGAAATATCTGCATTGTATATGACATCTCACGACGGGGAATCGATTGTCGCGTCCTAAAAAGTCGTGGACGATTGCGAATTTCTTATGGGCAGGGTTTACTGGGGGCAGCAACTTGTCGGATACCACTATGCACGTGCACCCGGTGTCTCTGACTAAAGTGGATACTCGGCACCCATTAACAGTGCCCTCTTCAAATTGTAGGCCGCCTGGCGAACTTTTGTTGAATAGAAAGTTTACCTGTTGCTGGGGCTCTTCGGATGTTGGCGCGGGGACGTAGGACGAATCAGCTTGTCCTGCTGGGATAGCGGCAGTCAGGTTTTGCACCTGTTGTCTCGAGGTCTCCCTCAGTCGGGAGTTCTGTGGGCACTGGAAACTCAGGTGACCTATTATCCCGCAGGTATAACAAGTGACGGGCTTCCTGGGATACGTGCCGGTATTAGGGTATGATCCTTGTGGAATCCTAACTTCTTTTTTATTTTTTTCTCCTCCAAAATTTGGTTTATAAGTTCCTTTTGCTGCTGCGAACTTAAAGGGCTTCTTCTGTAAAGGCCTGGGTGGCGGCCCATTTTTCTTTGGGGAGGGAGCCTTCTCTTTCTTGTACTCCCTAGGATATAACCGATGATTTACCGCGTGGAGGTCAGCCTCGTCCAGACACTCGTTGAAGGTAGAAGCTTTTCGGTCCTTAACGAATGCACGGATTTCCTGGGGTAGGGTACTTAGTAACTGATCTCTAAGCATGAAGTCGACGACCGCAGCGACTTCATTCTCTACCCCTTCTGACTCCATCCAAAACTGTAGGCTTCGACGAAGCTCAAAGCCAAAATGTTTGTACGTTTGTCCAGGTCTTATACGAGACTGCCTGAACTTCATCCTATATTCTTCCGGGTTAAGGTTTGTAGCTGAGAGAAGTTCGGCTTTGAGAGTGGAATAGTCCACAGTCGCTTCTGAGGGTAAAGATACGAATATCTCTCTCATCCTACGATTGAGTAGCGGTAACAGTCTGGCGACCCCATCTTCTTCTAGGTCCCAATTATTGACTTCAAATATTTTCTCAAAATGGGAGAGATATGAGCATAAATCTTCTTCGTCCTTGTACTCCGGGAGTTTCATGCTGGCCGCTGGTGATACTCCTGTTTTAGATGACACTGACTGCACCTCTAACTGGTCTTTACTAAGAGCTCTTTCGTGGGCCCTTATCTTCTCTCTTTCATCAGCTTCCATTTTCGTCTTTTCTCTTCTTTCATCAGCTTCCATTTTCGTCTTTTCTGCTTCCATTTTCATCTTTTCTCTTCTTTCTTCTCTTTCGTTTCTCTCTTTCTCCTGAATAAACTCTCTTTCGTTTCTCTCTTTCTCCTGAATAAACGAACTCAGCTCGGTTCCTTGTAGTCCGAGGCTTTGACCTTGCTTCCGATAAAGGTCAAACAATGCCATCGCGCTTATGTCAGTCATCTACCTTGTTTTTAATCAAGCCTGACCTACTCCACCACCGAAACTTACCACTTGGCCTAACAATTACCTTTAGATGGTATCCACCTCTAACTTTACCAATTTCCCATTCGTCAAATATTCTATTATTCCTGGTGTTCCTTTTATGTGTTAGCTCTTCCTTAAATAGCCACTGCTGGGTTCTTTCTAATATAAAACCCCACACCTGACACCACTTTTATAATAATATGTCGTAGAATGACCATTGCTTTGATCACTTTACGCTTTGACACCCTTTTAGTAACGGTATACTTTAAGGGGCGTGAGTTACTTCTATGATGAAGTAGGCTTTGTTCTAAGAGTGCTATTTTTGTGGTTTAGTCCTTAAGGAAGAGCTATTTTTAAACACATAAGGATAAGAGGAAACACCAGAATCTACCAAAAAATAAACATGTATTTTAAATTAAATATTACAAACCAACAGTAAAAGCATTTCTATATTTGGCCTCAAAGAATTTTGAATGACAAAACATAAACAAGTAGGCTTTCAATAAACAAACTAATTGCCAATTAGTATTTTTATCACGACCCTATTTGTTTAGCATAAAACATTAAATTAATGTACTGTCATCTACAAACACATATGACCTAGGTTCAAGAATAATGGTTTCTACGCTCCTTTAAAACGTGGGACGTACTAAACTTCTACTATCGCAATAGAGATATAAATGTTATTGTTAACTTACAGGTAGGTATTAGGGATTGCCGGATGTCGCTGGAGGACTTATCTCTCGCCTTGAAGTGTGGTGGCCGAAGGTTGAAATTTCGTCGAGGAGGGGGGTGATTCTTCAACGTGATTAAAGAACGGGAGCTCGTTGGGGCTGGGTTCTTCTCCTCTCACTCTTACGGTGCTTGCGATGTAAGAATCACTCGAGTGTGAGCGGCTTTGCTTTTCTTCAGTCGGACTTCTTTGCAGACGGAAAAGGCTTCTTCGGTATGGCACCGATATAAAACTTGACTATTTAGGTTAATACGGCCCTGAAAGGGGGGGATCGATTTTCTCAATCTGATCCTATCGTTTCTCACGGAAATAGTCTTGTAGGGCTGAAGGGTCGATCTTTACGAATTAATCTTTCTTCTGGCGAATCGACTTCTAATAATCTTCTTGTCTAGCCGATGGATCGATCTTCACGACCTAATCCTACTCTGGCGTATCGACTTCAGATAATCCCCTTCTCTTTCTTTGCGGGGCTTATTTATAGGCGGATTGCCGCCCCATCTAAAGGGGGAAGTGACCAGGCCACAGATGCAAAAGGGGGGGAGCGAATGGTGGGTTAGCATCTGGGAAGAGCGAGAATTCCTGAGGTGGCACTGGGATGCCCAAGTCAGCTCGCAAATTATAGGCTCGTAACCACACCGCTCCTTAGCGTGCCTTCTGACTCGCACCGTTTTTTTTTCCTAACCACGGGTTTATGGGTCTCGTAGGTCATACGATCGTTAGAGCGTCGTTTAAGGACCTTAGGTGGTCGCCTTCAAACATATGTTAGCTCCAACTGCCCACAGCGGCGAGGCGATCACACATGGAAAGCATTTTCGCCGGCTACCTTTCCCACGCTTCTCCTCATGAAGGGAGGGGGGCTTGAATGTGTCTATACTCCTCCAGGAGGCTTAATGTAGCCATTTCTCCACATTCCGATCTCCTCTATTCCTTTAATTACTAGGTTACACTCTCTTACTTCTTTTTCCCTTGCCTCATACACTTCAACTCTTAGCTTTTTTCTAGTCTCCTCTCTGAATTTTTTACTCTTCATGCTCTTAATGCAGTCTAGTCTGTCTTCTATTTGATTTCCTCTATGGTTATTCACAAGCTTTAACACATCAACTACCTTGTTGTCAAACTTGGTACAAAACCAGTGAAGTTGTATATCTTATAACTCCATCAAGTGGCAAGCCTAGCAGATGTACAACAACATATGGTGGCAGGACCTGTGGACAGTTGTGGCAAGTATAGCCAGGAAGTGAAGGATGATGATCTGGTACCGCATAGGCTGTGAGATGCTTACCTTTAGTGAGGTAAAGTGATGCTTACCTTACTAAAGGTAAGCATCTCACAGCCTATGTGGTACCATTTAGAGCGATACTCAGTGCATTGCCAAATCATCATTCTTCACTTCCTGGCTATACTTGCCACAACTATCCACAGGTCTTGCTGCCATATGTTGCTGTTGTACATCTACTAAGCTTGCCACTTGTTGATGTCCCCAAGTTCTTGTGGTTATCCGGTCGCCTCCTCTACCCTGATTTCCCTGCAATCCTCGCCCTCTCCCTATGTCTGCTATTTAGATAATTATCACACCAAATACCAAATAAGCTAGCTCAGGCTTAAGGTTTGATAATTTATTTATTATTATTATTACTTTTTTTTTGTATGAGGTACTAAAAGGTTTGATAGTACTAAAGGGGGGCACCCCAAATATCACAAGTTGAAGAGCTCAGCACTGCACGACTGATCCAGCACAGCACATATCAATAAAAAAAAAATTATTTATTTCTTTTTTTTTACGGAGTGCTATAACTGCTTGTAGTCATTGACACCCAATAGCAAGTTCTATTTAAAGGTTTGTTTTTTGTGTGTTCTTTTTGTTTTCTTTTCTTTTTAGTATCTAAAAAAAATAATTAAATAATACATACTTATAAATATAGGTACATACATGCATATATATATTGCTCAGGAGGCCAAAGATTATATTGAAAGGAGAGGAACAAGAAAAGGGGAACTTCAGTTGTAGGGCTTAACTCTACAACACTTAAAGCAAGAAAAGAGGGGGGGAGCCATGTTAGTAAAGAGAGGGTGAGGTGTAGCACTCATGTATGTATGTATATACTAAAAACAAACCAAAACAGAGAATAAAGTTTAAACAAGTTAGATTAAGGTTCAAAACAGTTCAAATTTTGTAGTAGAGACATGATAATTTAAGGAATTCAAAAATAATTGGGAGAGGGCAATCTTTCATAAAGAATATCTCTCTGGACAGGGTTAGTCCTTTTTGGTTGGCATGACATGTGAGAGGTTGTTGCCCTGCTGATTTTTGTGCATTCAAAAATAGATGGGGTTAGAGTCATGTTTTTGTTACAATCATGACAGATTGGAGGAGGGTCACCTGTAAAGATCTGTTTGTGAGAGATTAAGCTAACATTAAGTCTCAATCGGGTGAGGATGACTTCTTTGCGGTTTTCCAGATAGGGAATGTCAGTGGAAAGATTTTGGATTATATGCCAGTAAGTTGGGGAGACATTTCTAAGGTGTTGTGACCATTTTGTTTGAAAATGTTGCGTCAGGGATAGTAAGATTTCATTCTTAGATTTAGGAATATTTATAAGATACCCATATAGATTGGTTGATTTGGCAATCTTGTATGCCTGTTCATTGCCTGGTATATCCTTGTGTCCTGGGATCCAGATAAAGAAAAATTTTGCATATGGGATTTCAGTTATAATTTTGTATATTCGTCTGACTAAAAAGTGATCACCATTTGATTGAATTGCTAAGATGGATGCCAGGGAATCAGAACAAATAGCAGTGTTTTCTTTGTGTTGCTCTACAGCTAGGATTGCTCCATGATATATAGCATATAATTCTGCTGTAAAAACTGAGCTGTTGTGAGGTAACATATATGAGTACTTTGTTGCGTTAGACAGGATTTCTGAGCTTGTTTCCATCAATGTTTTTAGACCCATCAGTGTAAATTAAAGTGATGGGTTGTGGGAGGGATTCTATTAATTCAGAGAAAAGCTGGTTATACATAGAGGAGGGTGTTGAGTTTATAAGATATTGGGTTAGCTCGAGATGGAAAGTGATATTTAATGGTGGTAACTCATATAACTTATGGGGAGGGTATGGAGGGATTCTCCATAAGGAAGGCTCGATAAGTTCAATAGTTCCTTGTATCTCTCAATAAAAAGTAAGGGAAAGGGTCTAGTTGTCTTCTTATTGCAAGGGGCATTACATTGGCTTCAGGTTCTAGTCTCTTGCTTGGTGTGCACTTTAATGCATCCAAGGCAACACATAAACATGCATACTGGATTCTATCCAATTTTTGAAGATGAGTCTTAGCTGCTGTATCAAAAAGAAATGAACCATAGTCCATTATAGATCGTACAAGAGATGTGTACAGGTGGATAAGGCTTTTCCTGTTGGCCCCTTGAGTTTTACCTGAAAAAAGTTTCATGATATTCATGCCACTTGAACACTGATTTTTGATATACATGATATGTGGACCCCAGGTGAGGCTACAGTCCCAAATAAGGCCAAAAAATCTATGGATAAAGGCTCTCTCAATTTTTTCTCCATATAGAGTTAGGGGAGGATGTATGTGGATAGGTCTTTTACTAAAGATTAAGTATTGGGATCTTTCTTTTGAAAAGTTCAACCCCCAGTGCTCAGACCAGTCTTGAAGGGTTTGTAGGGAGTGCTGGAGCAAGTGCATACATTCTTCTATATGTTGTCCAGAAACCCAAAGAGCACAATCATCTGCATAAATTGATTTTTTAACACCACCAGGCAATGAGTCAAATATATTGTTGATATAAATTAGGAAAAGGGTGGGGCTGAGGATACTTCCTTGGAGTAAACCAGTTTCTGTATGGTACAACTCTGATAAAGCTGTAGTGAGTTTCACTTGTACTAGCCTGTTTTTTTATAAAATTTTGTATGAAAATAGTAATATTTCCTCCTAAGTTAAGATCATGTATTTTTTGTAGCAGACCAAAATACCAAATGGAATCATAAGCCTTGTTTATTGACAAAAAAAAAAGGGGGCAACTGTATATGTACACTGGAGAAAACTTTCTCTGACTGAGAATTCTAGTGATGTTAAAGGGTCATAAGTAGAGTGACCTTTGATATGATTCCTTTTGTGTGGGAATTTTAACTCGTTTAAGGATGGGACTTAAGAGGAAGATTTTCCATTGGTGGGGAAAAGTACCAGTTTTCCAAAGAGAGTTGTAGTATTCAAGAAGTTTACAAAGTTCTCTATGTGGAAGATGTTGGAGGAATTCATAGGGGATATTGTCTTTTCCTGGAGTTGCAGAGCTGGCATTGTTCAAATTGGAGTTCATTTAAGTTGAAAGGACAATTGTACAAATGGCTTTCTTGGGTTGCAAAATCCAGTGAGTGCAATTCCTCTTCTGCAATATGGGAAGCAAAAGGTTGGGTAAAGTTTCTTTTACTGTTGGTGGCTGAGAAATGGATTGCTAGTATTTCTGCAACCTACTGCTGTTCTGAAATCAATTGTCCATTGGAGTTTAGGGAGATGGGACTATGTGGTCTTTGTTTTAGAAATGGTCTCACCTTGTTCCAAACAAAGCTTATGGGTCTGTGGGGGAAGAAAGTAGATATAAATTCCCTCCATCAAGCTTTTTTGTTTTTCTTAAGGATATACCAGACTTTTTTTGTAAGTGATGAAGTTATCTCAACTTCTATGTGAAGAAAAGGTCCTTTATGCTGCTTTGCGAGCTTTGAATACTTCCTCACATTCTCAGGACCACCAAGAGTTACAATACTTTGGGTGAGGCGTAGGCTTTCTTTTGGGTATACAGGTTTTGGCAGCATTGTGAAAACTTGTGACCATATTCTGGTATATGGTAGAGAGATCAGACTGTAAATTGGGGAGATTAATATTAGCTTTGAAAACACTCCAATCTGCTTTCTTTAGGATCCATCTAGCTGGGAGAGGAGAGACTTGAATTTTGGTTGGTTCTATGAATGAGATAGAGATGGGGAAGTGATCACTATCCATTGGGGTTACAAAAGCTTCCCATGAAAACGTAGGGTAGATATCATTTGAACATATAGATAAATCAATATGGGAAAATTTATGAGGGCTAACAGCCCTGAAGGGTGCATTATAAATACTTATTATTATTATTATTCTGAGGTATATGTTGGGGAACCATCATTTAGAATGGTTGTTTTCTTCGTTTAAAAAACCTACTATGAGAGAGCCAAAGAGGTCACATTTTGGGGAGCCCCAGAGTGGTGATGGACATTAAAGTCACCCAGAAGGATGAAGGGTCTTTGGAGTTGTGAAATTATATTTTTTAGATCTCTAGACAATATGTTTATAGGGTTGGAGATATAGACAGAGCAAACATTAATGTATATTCCTTGATAGAATATTTGGGCACCCACAACTTCTAGGTTGGTTTGAATTGCTAAAGGAGTGGAAGGGACACTCCTATAGACTAGGATAGCCACCCTTCCACCATGGTTGTCTCTGTCTTTACGATAGATCACGTAATTATGAAGATTATAGTTGAAGTTTATATTAAGAAACGTTTCTTGGAAAGCAGCTAGGAGGATTGATTTTTGAGAAAAAATATGGGTAAACCTGAAGATCGGCAGTCCGCCCGAAAAAGTGGGGGGTTTTCAGCCGAAACAACACTAAGTGGTATTTATGTTTCGTTCCCCCGCGCATGAATATTCATGCATGTTTGGTTAAATAAAAACGTTAGAACATTATTCTATAAACAATTATGATTATATACTGGGAAGCTGCGCTCCCCAGACCACCACCCCAATTGATTGAAACTCAGGATCATCATAGGATGGGGCCCCCCACAGTGATATATCCCCCACAAGCAGTCCCCTTAAATTTACTCAAAAAAGGTGAAACATATTGGAACAGGGACGAAATATTTTACATCACATTGGTCTTGCCGCCGATCTTCAGGTTTACCAAAATATGTTGAACTGAAGTCAACCGAGATAGAAGACCTCTTATATTCCACTGTAAGATCAACATTAGGGTTTATTAAGAAAGATTGAAAGTCCTTCCTCACCAGTGGTTCTTTTATTTACTAATTGGGTTTTATTGGAATATTGAGCGATTTTACTAGCTAATTGTTGTGGTGTTGGGTTAGAGCCTATGATTTTTGCATTTCTGTGACAAATTCCCAGAAAACATTGTTGTCTAAACCCTTTGATGGTTGTTTATTTTGGGTCGTAAGGCTAGTATGAGATGGGGTGGTGGAGCGTTTTTCTATAGCCTGTTCGAACAGGCAGCACGTGTTTCGTAGAGCTCTCAGAATATTTTGATTATTTGCTATACTTTGGTGTTTGATAGAAGTTTTTACGCAAAATAGTATTACGTATAGTCTAGTGACATAGTAAACATAAATATTAAGTTATTAGATTGTATATTTGGTTAATATAACGAAGTTGTTTAGCATTGATAATTTTTCGGCCAGGTTCTTTTGTTTACCTTATTTTGCGTGGTAAAGTACGTAGTAGCTAAATTAAATGTGTTTTGAAACCTCGTTTCTAGGTTGACGGTTTAATTAGCGACTGATTTGGACTGTGTTGTGCCTTAAATCTCGTTTCAGTCTGTTGATTTATTTTTTGGATTTTTCTACAGTTTTTTTTTCACCACAGAATCAGAGAAAGCTAAGTTGCTCTTTTTTTCTTATTATTACTTAAGTTCTTTCTTTGTTTGAATAAGTGATGGAGTTCAGGGATGAAAGTGAGCATGAGTGTCGGAATGTATGCATTGGTTGTGGTGTAGTTGGTGAGAGGTATACATGTGTTGTATGTGGGTTGCGTGAATGCATTGTAGATTTAGAGGGGATGAGAATGCAGGATTTAGACAGGATATGTAGGCTGGAGGGGTTAGTTGCTGAGCTCAGGAGGGAACTTAGTGTTAAGCCTAGGGCTGGGAATAGGTTAGGTGGTGAGGTAGGCCAGTTAGATGTTTCAGGTGAAGGTAGAGGGCCGGTGGAGGAGGTAGGATATGATAGTTCTAGGGATAGTGAAGTTAGCCCCCTTAGATTAGTTAGAAATAGGCCTAGTGAGGATGGGGGACAGTGGAGAATGATTAGGAAATGTGTAGCTAGGGAGGCTTCTACTGTTCTTTGTGAGAATAGGGTTGCCTCTGTTGAGGTGGTTAGCCAGGGGAAGAATAGGTGTGTGAGTCAGAGGGACACAGAACCTATTAGCTTGACTAATAGATTCAGTGCCCTAAGAGAGGAAGTAACTGGAAATGATATGACTGATGGGGGTGGGGGTGGAGGTAGAGTGACTGGTAGTTTGAATGAGAATAGGAGTGGGGATGGAGTTAGGTCTGTGGGGGTTAGGAATAGGAGTCTGACTGAAGTGCTTGTGATGGGTGATTCGTGAGTTAGATATTTAGATAGGAAGTTGAATGCAAGTAGATTGAATGGTTTGAGGGTGCGTTTGCCGGGTGCTGGAGTGAGAGATCTGTCTGATAGGTATGAGGAGCTGGTGTTTGGCTGTGCAAGGGATGCGGTTGTGATTACACATGTAGGAGTGAATGATGTGAAGAAAGTGGGTACATGTGAGTTACGTGAGAAGTACAAGAGGTTGATTGAAAAGGTCAAAGAAAGTAGAATGAAAGGTGTTGTGACAGGTGTGCTTCCAAGAATGGATGTTGGGGTAGAATAGATGTCTCGTGCAATTGGGCTGAATGATTATGTGAGGAGGATGTGTGAGATGGAAGGTGTCATGTTTGTGGATGTGTGGGATAGGTTTGTTGGAATGAAAGAAATGTAAGCGATGGATGGACTGCATTTGAGTAGGAGGGGGGTAGATGTGTTGTGGGAGGAGTATGATCGTGTTATTAGGTCTTTGCGGGCGGGAAACTAGATACTAATAGTGGTCAGGGAATTATGAGAGGACATTATAGTACTGAAAGTAGAATGGACTTGGCAGATAACAAATAGGTTCCAAGGCAATAGAGGTGAGGTCATTCAGGTTGGAAGAGGTGCTTCAGGGATAGGGGGGTTAAATTGTTTCTATACAAATGCTCGTAGTCTTAGAAACAAGAAGGATGAGCTATTTAGTTATATCAGCGATGAGGATATAGATATATTATGTGTTAGTGAATCATGGATTAATGAAATAGAATTTAGTGACACTATAAGTGAATTTGATTTACAGGGCTATAATATGTACATTAGTCAAAGGACAGGTAGGATTGGTGGAGGAATAATTATCTATATAAAAAACAAGATTGTTTCAAGTTTAAATACTTCAATAAAGCAGGATGGAGTTGAGTCACTTTGGATAGATATTAGGTTCAGTAAAAATAGAATGGTGCATTTGGGAGCTTTTTACAGACCACCTGGGCAGACTGATGATATAGATGAACTAATGATAAGTAAGGGATGTGAAACAGATGCAGTTATTATTGGGGACTTCAACTTAAACTCTGTGGACTGGGAAAATATGATAGGTAGGGATAGAACAAGCGGCAGGTTCATAGAATGCTTTGAGGATAATTTTTTTAATCAATTTGTTAATGAGCCAACAAGAGGGGGACAATATATTAGATTTAGTACTTTCTAACAGTGATCATTTAGTTCAAGAATTGACTGTTGGGGAAGCATTGGGAAATAGTGATCATCAGATAGTTTGTTTTAAATTGGGAATTAAGAAGGTTAAAATAACCGAGAATGCTGTAAAAGTTCCAAATTTTCATAAGGGAGATTATGTAAAACTTTGAAGCTTGCTAAATTTGGTAGACTGGGATGTAGAATTCAGAGGTAAAAATGCTTATGGGATGTAGGATATTTTCAAGCATATAATAAATGTAGTCCAAAAGCAATGTATCCCAATGAAGGCTATTAGGAACAAAAGTAGGAAACCATTATGGTGGAATCAGGAGATAGCTAGAAAATTTTCAGATAAGAAAAGGGCATATCAAAAATTACAGGAAGAAAATAATATTCAAAATTTAAGTGATTATAGAATGGCTAGGAATGAGTTAAATAAGATTATAAAGAAGAACAAAAGGGTATCAGAAATTAAATTAGCTCAGGATAGCAACAAAGATCCTAGAAAGTTCTTTAGTTACTATAAAATTAATAACAAGTCTGGCAGAGTTAAAATAGGACCTATCAATATGAAGGGGTTGTGAGAGAAACTGATGAGGAAATAGTTGAGGTACTAAATGGTCATTTTGCATCAGTATTTACAAAGGAGAAACTAAATAGTCTTATGTATAGTACTCATGGGTCAGGGAAAGAGGTGTTTACTACCATTAGTGTGGATTGGAGGAAGATAAAATGACTAATAGGTGAGTTAGATGCTACCAAGGCCTCCGGCCCTGATAATATTCATTCTAGGATACTTAAAGAAGGGGTAGAAAGTATCTCAATAGCTCTGGAGAAGTTGTATACTAGGTCACTGGAATATGGAGAAATACCCGATGATTGGAAGAGAGCGAATGTAGTCCCCATTTTCAAGAAGGGTAGTAAAGAGGATCTAAATAACTTTAGACTGGTTAGCCTAACTCCTGTAGTCTGTAAAATTCTTGAGAAAATAGTTAAAAAAGGGATTTGCGAACATCTAGAGAGGGAGGGGTTAATCAGCGATGCTCACCATGGGTTTAGATCAGGTAGATCATGTTTGACTAATTTACTAGACTTTCTGGAGTTCGTAACAAATCAAGTAGATAAGTGAGAGAATGTAGATGTAATTTACTTGGATTTTAGTAAAGCATTTGATATGGTACTGTAGCGGGCCAAAAAATTTAGACTAACCCCAATCGATCCAACCCGCTTCCTACACTAATCCAGACGTGAGAAATCGAAGGAGAATGAAACGGATTGTATGTACAGTCCTTTACTAACAAAAAAAAATACAATATTTACAAAAAATATGGATAAATATGCACCCAATGAGCCTATTTATATATATACTAAAACAATCCTATCTTGGAACCCAATCAATCAAAAAAATATATATTAATACTAAGAGTGAATATACAAAAGGGGACAACCAAACAAGAGACAACAAAAGAGGAGTTTTCTTACGTGGTACCACGGTTTACGATTTGCCGGCCTCCCCGGGGGAAAATCTTGTCGACAGTCACTCTTGTGACAAAATTGGGTGTGCGGGACTTATGGTGCCTGCCACCTCGGAGCTCAGTTGTCTTTAAGATCTAGTCAAGTACTCTTAGAAGACTTCTTATATCTTCTTTAAATATCTTCAAAATATTTTTGTTACAGTCGCTCTTGCAAAATGCAGGCAATGTTTTTGTTTGTTTTGTTCTCTCTTTTTTTTTCTATTCTGGTACTTTAACGCTGCCTCATAAAATCTTTAACATTTAGTAGCTAATAAAAAAAACATGAGATGTTAAATAACCTTATTCATACAACATGAAATCAAATACATATGTACAAAAGAAAATATAATAAAAAAACCCATTCCCACTCACACACACATTCTTACAGAAGGAGGGCGAGTGTATTGGGAAAAAGGGTGGGAGAATGGCCCCTTCACACACTCACATTCGCTCCACCACAGTACCACATAGGAGACTAGTTCATAAATTAAAAATGATTAGGATATGTGGGGGTGTTTCAAATTGGATAGCTGAGTGGCTGAAAGACAGGAAGCAAAGGGTAGTGCTAAATGGTGTAAAGTCAGAGTGGAGGGATGTTATCAGTGGGGTTCCTCAGGGATCAGTTCTCGGTCCATTATTATTTGTCATCTATATAAACGATCTTGGGGAGGCAGTTAATAATAAAGTGTCAATTTTTGCGGATGATACCAAATCAGCAGCTGTAGTTAAAGATATTGATAATAATTTTAAAGTGCAGGGGGATTTAAATAAATTGTTATCCTGGGCACATAAGTGGCAAATGACTTTTAACCTTGATAAGTGCAAAGTTATTAACATGGGAAAAGATAATAGAGAATTTAACTATGAAATGGATGGGCATTGGCTGAGCTCAGTAGAGGATGAGAAAGATCTAGGAGTAGTAATAGATAAGTCATTAAGGTTTTCTAAGCAGTGTATTGAAGCAAGAAACAGGGTAAATAGAGTGCTGGGTTTCATTTAGAGAAATGTCAGTTACAAAAGTAAGGAGGTTATTCTTAAACTCTATAACTCTTATGTTAGGCCACATCTAGAGTACTGTATACAGGCATGGTGCCCACATTTTAGACACGATATTAACCTTCTCGAGTCAGTGCAACGGAGAGCAACAAAGATTATTTCTTCCCTGATGCACCTTGAATATATAGATAGACTGAGGGTATGAAATATGTTCTCGTTAGAAAGGAGGTGTATGAGAGGGGATATGATTGAGCTGTTTAAAAAATTTTCTGGGATAGATAAATTGGATGTTAGCAAGTTTTTTGAGTTAGATGGTGGAAATCGGACTAGAGGTCACCACTTGAAAATTAAAAAGCAAGGGTGTAGGTTGGATTTAAGAAAATATTTTTTTACCAATAGAGTGGTAGACTTCTGGAACAAATTGCTGCGGAGGGTAGTAGGTAGTCCAAATTTAAATGTATTTAAGAGTAGGTTGGATGAGTTTATGGGGAGGGAAGGTTGTGATGGTTCCTAAGTTTTGTATAAGAACATAAGAAAAGAAGGAGACTGCAAAAGACCATTCATGGCCTACACTTGGCATCTCCTGTTCCAGTCAACACACAAAAGATTTCTTACCAGAGAAAAGTCATCAACATTGTCACCCTTTACAGGAGTTCGTCAGATCTAATCTACAATATACATAAAATGCATCCAGAGGATTATGTCCATTCATGCAACTGCAAAATATAATCTCCCCACTCCTTAGAAAAATATATACATATGTACATAAAAAAAAAGTCAGTTCCATCTAGCAGCTTCATCCATATATTTATCTAATCTATTCTTAAAACTACCCAGAGAGGAGGCTTCTATCACATGTCTAGTGAGCCTATTCCATTCATCTACCACACGATTTGTAAACCAACTCCTCCCAATCTCCTTCCTAAGCCTATACTTATCAAGCTTAAACCCATTGCTACGTGTCCTGTCATGTTCACTAAGTATAAGAACCTTACCCAGATCCCCTTTATTATATCCTTTTACCCATTTGAAGACTTCAATCAATTCCCCTCTGACTCTTCTCCTTTCCAATATGTGTAGATTTAGTTTTCTGAGCCTTTCACCATAAGGTAAGTTCCTTAGCCCACCAATCATCTTTGTCATCCTTCTCTGCACAGACTCAAGCAAATCAATATCCTTCCTATAATATGGTGACCAAAATTGTACTGCATAGTCTAGATGAGGCCTAATGAGCGCCAGATACAGTTTTAGAATGACTTCAGCACTCTTATTGCTTACACTCCTCCTAATAAATCCCAATATCCTATTAGCTTTATTCTTAGCATTTAGGCATTGCTTTCTAGGACGAAGGTCTGAACTTACCAAAATACCCAAGTCCCTCTCACAATCGGTCCTCCCTAAAATTCTCCCATTTAATTTATAACTATTCAATGGATTATTTCTACCTATACTAAGTACACTACATTTGTCTATGTTAAACTTCATTTGCCATTTCTCGGCCCAATTGGACAGAATGGTCAATTCCTCCTGCATTACAACAGCATCAGAATCAGCCCTAATGGCCCTACCTAGCTTAGTATCATCAGCAAATTTACTCAGGTCACTACTTATACCTATGTCAAGATAATTAATATAAATTAAGAATAGCAAGGGACCCAAAACAGATCCTTGCGGAACTCCACTGCTAACACACACCCACTCAGATTTAACTCCATCTATACTAACTCTTTGCTGTCTGTCACCAAGCCATGACTGAATCCACCTAAATATACTGCCATCGATCCCGTGTGCTTTAACTTTGCTCAGAAGCCGTAAGTGTGGCACTCGATCAAAAGCCTTACTAAAGTCCAAGTATAAAATATCATAGTTTTCATCATTATCTGCTGCTTCAAACACCTTACTATAAAAAGACAGCAAATTAGTCAGACAGGATTTACCCTTACTATATATTAATGTTTGTATATATCTATAGCTGCATGATTTAGTTCTTGACAAGCCTTGATTGGTGATACCCTTGTTTCTGGACGCAATCCTCTGGATGTAGTTTTCTTGGGAGTTTGGGTGCCTTAAAAAGGAGGCCGTTTGACTCGGATGACCTATGATGGGCCCTTGTGGCTTTTGGCATCTGTTATATTATATTGTGGGGGACTTTGAATTTGTCTTTCCCTGGCGATGGTGCTTTTTGTGGGTGGGTTTTGACGCATGCGGATGACCTTTGATAGGCCCTTGTGGCTTTTGTCATCCGCTAAATTATGTTATGTTATGTCATGATGAGCTGGAGTTATCTAAGCTCTTATTTATTCTTTGAATTTCATTCATTGAGAATTTATTTTGTTCTTGGATAGCTCTAGTGAGTTTAGATATTAAAATTGCTGATTCAGATGTAGGACGAGACATTTGGAAATGGGGCAGTAATGTTGGCATAAGTATTCTTTAAATTTGAAGACTGGTGGTTTTGTCTATACATTTCCCTTGCTTTTCCATAGGGACATTGCAAATGTTTTAGATATGTGATCTCTTTTTCTTGGAGACAGATGGGACATTATATATTATTGGCTTTATGATTCATATTGCAGTTAAGGCAATTATCTGTTGTAGCAGTGCAGTTATTAGATATATGTTGACCTCCACAATTCAAGCAGGTTTCATTACCATGGCAAGTCTTTGAACTGTGGCCAAATTTTTTTACATTTATAGCATCGTAACGGAGAGGGTATATAGAGTTTTACAGAATAACTGACGTAGTCAAGTAAAATCTTTTGGGGAAGATTCTTGCCTCCAAAAGTTAATATTAAAATACTAGTGGGAATTTTTTCTTTACCTTTTGTTATTCTTCTGCATGCCAAGACTCTTTGGTTAGCCAGTGCTTCAACTATTTCCTCATTAGTACAGATAAGGAGTTCTGGAGCATAAATGGATCCTTGTGATTTGTCCAAGTTAACAGCAAGGGCACTGTTAATTGGAATGGAATTTCCTTTACCATCAGGCAAGGTTTTAAGTTTTAGAAGGGTCCTGAGCTGTAATTGATTTGAAGTTTCAATTAAAAGTTTACCTGATGGACAGAGGGCGATATTTTTCACTTTGCCACAAATGTTGTGGATTATTTTAGCTGGAAGAATTGCAGGTGTGTATTTTGACAAATGAATTCTCAAGTCTGAAGTGGAGAGGAAAATAGAAGATACATATGATGGTATATTTTCTTTGTTAAGAGAGACATTAGGCCTATCTTTTGAAGGCTGAGAGATAATTGGGATATTTGATTTAGACTTTTTATTTACAAGTAAGTGAGAGGCTTTAGTGGGAGAGAGTAACATAGGGCTCAAATCAAATTGGTCTGATTCTAGTGACGGAATAGTTTAACATAATTTCACAGATGACAAAAGCCACAAGAGCCTATCAAAGGTCATCCGCATCTGTCAAAACCCACCCACAAAATGCATCCATAGGATTGTGTCAGATCATGCTTACATTTAGTGAAAATTAAGAGGCAACATAACATAACATAACATAATTACACGGATGACAAAAGCCACAAGGGCCTATCAAAGGTCATCCGCCTCTGTCAAAACCCACCCACAAAAAGCACCATCACCAGGGGAAGACAAAATCAAAGTCCCCCACAATATAATATAACGGATGACAAAAGCCACAAGGGCTCATCATAGGTCATCCGAGTCAAGCGGCCTCTTTTTCAAGGCACCCAAACTCCCAGGAAAACTACATCCAGAGGATTGCATCCAGAAACAAGGGTATCACCAATCAAGGCTTGTCAAGAACTAAATCATGCAGCTATAGATATATACAAACAATATTAATATATACAAAACTTAGGAACCATCACAACCTTCCCTTCCCATAAACTCATCCAACCTACTCTTAAATACATTTAGATTTGGACTACCTACTACCCTCTGCGGCAATTTGTTCCAGAAGTCTACCACTCTATTGGTGAAAAAATACTTTCTTAAATCCAACCTACACCCTTGCTTTTTAATTTTCAAGTGGTGACCTCTAGTCCGATTTCCATCATCTAACTCAAAAAACTTGCTAACATCCAATTTATCTATCCCGGAAAAAATTTTAAACAGCTCAATCATATCCCCTCTCACACACCTCCTTTCGAACGAGAACATATTTAATACCCTCAGTCTATCTTCATATTCAAGGTGCCTCAGGGAAGGAATAATCTTTGTTGCCCTCCGTTGCACTGACTCAAGAAGGTTAATATCGTGTCTAAAATGTGGGGACCATGCCTGTATACAGTACTCTAGATGTGGCCTAACATAAGAGTTATAGAGTTTAAGAATAACCTCCTTACTTTTGTAACTGACATTTCTCTTAATAAAACCCAGCACTCTATTTGCCCTATTTCTTGCTTCAATACACTGCTTAGAAAACCTTAATGACTTATCTATTACTACTCCTAGATCTTTCTCATCCTCTACTGAGCTCAGCCAATGCCCATCCATTTCATAGTTAAATTCTCTATTATCTTTTCCCATGTTAATAACTTTGCACTTATCAAGGTTGAAAGTCATTTGCCACTTATGTGCCCAGGATAACAATTTATTTAAGTCCCCCTGCACTTTAAAATTATCATCAATATCTTTAACTACAGCTGCTAATTTGGTATCATCCGCAAAAATTGACACTTTATTATTAACTGCCTCCCCAAGATCATTTATATAGATGACAAATAATAATGGACCGAGAACTGATCCCTGAGGAACCCCACTGATAACATCCCTCCACTCTGACTTTACACCATTTAGCACTACCCTTTGCTTCCTGTCTTTCAGCCACTCAGCTATCCAATTTGAAACACCCCCACATATCCCAATCATTTTTAATTTATGAACTAGTCTCCTGTGTGGTACCTTATCAAATGCTTTACTAAAATCTAAGTAAATTATATCTACATTCTCTCCCTTATCTACTTGATCTGTTACAAACTCCAGAAAGTCTAGTAAGTTAGTCAAACATGATCTACCTGATCTAAACCCATGCTGAGCATCGCTGATTAACCCCTCCCTCTCTAGATGTTGGCAAATCCCTTTTTTAACTATTTTCTCAAGAATTTTACAGACTACAGGAGTTAGGCTAACCGGTCTAAAGTTATTTGGATCCTCTTTACTACCCTTCTTGAAAATGGGGACTACATTCGCTCTCTTCCAATCATCGGGTATTTCTCCATATTCCAATGACCTAGTATATAACTTGTCCAGAGCTATTGAGATACTTTCTACCCCTTCCTTAAGTATCCTAGAATGAATATTATCAGGGCCGGAGGCCTTGGTAGTATCTAAATCACCTATTAGTCCTTTTATCATCCTCCGATCCACACAAATGTTAGTAAACACCTCTTTTCCTGACCTATGAGTACTATACATAGGACTATTTAGTTTCTCTTTTGTAAATACTGATGCAAAATGACCATTTAGTACCTCAACTATTTCCTCATCAGTTTCTCTCACAAACCCTTCATATTTGATAGGTCCTATTTTAACTCTGCCACACTTGTTATTAGTTTTATAGTAACTAAAGAACTTTCTAGGATCTTTGTTGCTATCCTGAGCTAATTTAATTTCTGACACCCTTTTGTTCTTCTTTATAATCTTATTTAACTCATTCCTAGCCATTCTATAATCACTTAAATTTTGAATATTATTTTCTACCTGTAATTTTTTATATGCCCTTTTCTTCTCTGAAATTTTTCTAGCTATCTCCTGATTCCACCATAATGGTTTCCTACTTTTGTTCCTAATGGCCTTCATTGGGATACATTGTTCTTGGACTACATTTATTATATGCTTGAAAGTATCCCACATCCCATAAGCATTTTTACCTCTGAATTCTATATCCCAGTCTACCAAATTTAGCAAGCTTCGAAGTTTTACATAATCTCCCTTATGAAAATTTGGAACTTTTTCAGCATTCTCAGTTATTTTACCCTTCTCAATTCCCAAGTTAAAACGAACTATCTGATGGTCACTATTTCCCAATGCTTCCCCAACAGTCAATTCTTGAACTAAATGATCACTGTTAGAAAGTACTAAATCTAATATATTGTCCCCCCTCGTTGGCTCATTAACAAATTGATTCAAAAAATTATCCTCAAAGCATTCTATGAACCTGCCACTTGTTCTATCCCTACCTATCATATTTTCCCAGTCCACAGAGTTTAAGTTGAAGTCCCCAATAATAACTGCATCTGTTTCACATCCCTTACTTATTTCCCTTATCATTAGTTCATCTATATCATCAGTCTGCCCAGGTGGCCTGTAAAAAGCTCCCAAATGCACCATTCTATTTTTACTGAACCTAATATCTATCCAAAGTGACTCAACTCCATCCTGCTTTATTGAAGTATTTAAACTTGAAACAATGTTGTTTTTTATATAGATAATTATTCCTCCACCAATCCTACCTGTCCTTTGACTAATGTACATATTATAGCCCTGAAAATCAAATTCACTTATAGTGTCACTAAATTCTATTTCATTAACCCATGATTCAGTAACGCATAATATATCTATATCCTCATTGCTAATATAACTAAATAGCTCATCCTTCTTGTTTCTAAGACTACGAGCATTTGTATAGAAACAATTTAACCCCCCTATCCCTGAAGCACCTCTTGAAACTTGAATGACCTCACCTCTATCGCCTTGGAACCTATTTCTGTTATGTGCCAAGTCCATTCTACTTTCAGTACTATAATGTCCTCTCATAATTCCCTGACCACTATTACTATCTAGTTTCCCGCCCGCAAAGACCTAATAACACGATCATACTCCTCCCACAACACATCTACCCCCCTCCTACTCAAATGCAGTCCATCCATCGCATACATTTCTTTCATTCCAACAAACCTATCCCACACATCCACAAACATGACACCTTCCATCTCACACATCCTCCTCACATAATCATTCAGCCCAATTGCACGAGACATCCATTCTACCCCAACATCCATTCTTGGAAGCACACCTGTCACAACACCTTTCATTCTACTTTCTTTCACCTTTTCAATCAACCTCTTGTACCTCTCACGTAACTCACATGCACCCACTTTCTTCACATCATTCACTCCTACATGTGTAATCACAACCGCATCCCTTGCACAGCCAGACACCAGTTCCTCATACCTATCAGACAGATCTCTCACTCCAGCACCCGGCAAACACACCCTCAAACCATTCAATCTACTTGCATTCAACTTCCTATCTAAATATCTAACTCGCGAATCACCCATCACAAGCACTTCAGTCAGACTCCTATTCCTAACCCCCACAGACCTAACTCCATCCCCACTCCTATTCTCATTCAAACTACCAGTCACTCGAACTCCACCCCCACCCCCATCAGTCATATCACTTCCAGTTACTTCCTCTCTTAGGGCACTGAATCTATTAGTCAAGCTAATAGGTTCTGTGTCCCTCTGACTCACACACCTATTCTCCCCCTGGCTAACCACCTCAACAGAGGCAACCCTATTCTCACAAAGAACAGGAGAAGCCTCCCTAGCTTCATGTTTCCTAACCACTCTCCACTGTCCCCCATCCTCACTAGGCCTATTTCTAACTAATCTAAGGGGGCTAACTTCACTATCACTAGAACTATCATATCCTACCTCCTCCACCGGCCCTCTACCTTCACCTGAAACATCTAACTGGCCTACCTCACCACCTAACCTATTCCCAAATCTAGGCCTAACACTAAGTTCCCTCCTGAGCTCAGCAACTAACCCCTCCAGCCTACATATCCTGTCTAAATCCTGCCTTCTCATCCCCTCTAAATCTACAATGCATTCACGCAGCCCACATACAACACATGTATACCCCTCACCTAATACACCACAACCAATGCATACATTCCGACACTCATGCTCACTTTCATCCCCAAACTCCATCACTTATTCAAACAAAGAAAGAATTTAAGTAGCAATAAGAAAAAAAAGAAGAGCAACTTAGCTTTGGCTGATTGTGGTGAGAAAAAAAAACAAAAAACAAACAAACTATAGAAAAATCTGAAAAATAGATCAACAGACTGAGAGCTCTATAAAACACGTGCTACCTGTTCGAAGGTCAGCCTCTTCCCTGGTTTTTAGTCTCATACTGGTCATATTTATTTTTAAAGGTGTTAACACTAGGGCTACTAACTATATACTAGGTGAGACTATTCCACTTGTTTGTAATCATGCATCTACAATATACAATTCAAACCATACACAGGAATGTGTCAAAAACAAAAGGCATCATAATCAAGACTAGCCAAAATCCAAATCAATAGTAATATACAATAAAAAACTGCATCCACAGGAATGAGTCCAGAATAGTTGGGCGTCTCAGATGGCCAACTATTCCAGTAATCTACCACTCTATTGGTGAAAAAATATTTTCTAACATCCAACCTGCACCTCTGTTTTTTCATTTTTAAATGGTGACCCCTAGGTCGTGACAAAGATATGTCAGCGTTATCGTCTATTTCCAGGATTTCTTGTGAGACACTTCTTTTTTTGGTAAATATGTAGACGAGCAGCTCGGCCGATAAGATGTACTATTTCGTGCGTGTTCCAAAATGTTTCACGTTTTTTGAGTACATTTATAGGGGACGGCTTGTGTGAGGGTAAAGACGATGCGTGGAGTGCACTACGATGATCCTGAGTCTCATTAAATTGGGGGGGGGGCTGGGGCACACAGCCCCCCAGTATATAATCCTAATTTTTATAATGTTCTGACGTTTACAGAGGTGAATGCTTTAACTACATCATGTCAGTGCCTTTAATCGTTTTGTGAATTATAATAGGGGTTGGGGGTGGGGTATGACATCAAAAATGATTGATTCGGGTGAACGATAATATTTATACAAAATAAGGTAATTGTGAAGACGATGGCCGGATCCTAGGCCTAGTTTTGGGGGGGCTACTTTTCGTTGTTACTATTTTAGAGATGAAATCGAAGAATTTTATGGCGATTTTCATTTTTATACGGGGGGCTGTGCCCCCCAGACCCCCCCCCCCCAAAGGATTGAAACTCAGGGTCATCGCAGTGTTATCCCTGCGGTGAGCCGGTGGGACGATGGCCGGATGCGATTATTTTGAGCGTCGGCTCGTTGTTGGGTACGGCTCGCCGCAGGGATAACACTGCGATAACCCTGAGTTTCAATCCTTTGGGGGGGGTCTGGGGGGCACAGCCCCCCAGTATAAAACGAAAATCGCCATAAAATTCTTCGATTTCATCTCTAAAAAAGTAACAACGAAAAGTAGCCCAAAATAGACCCCAAAAAGCTAGGCCTAGGATCCGGCCATCGTCTACACAATTACCATAATTTTTTTCCGGCCGGGCCGCTCGTCTACATGATTAACCTTTTTTTTTAATTTTTCGGCGACGTGATGGAGTTTGACACTTCCCTTGAGCGCTAACCTCTGGGACTCCCGAGGCCGAAGCCATGGGTGAACCGGGGCAAGTTAGCTGACCGTCGTGGATCTTAGTATGGGGACGCTTCACGTTTGTTATTTAAAAAGGTAGGTTACTTATCGGTGTTCAGGATTGAAGTTAGCAGAAAAGGTTAAGTTCGCAGCTAAGGAAGTCCAGAAAGGGCACAAACGCACGGTTTGAAGGACAAAAGAAAAGTTTGTTGGTTTCAGTCCTCCTATCAGACTAAAATAATATATATATATATATATATATATATATATATATATATATATATATATATATATATATATATATATATATATATATATATATATATATATATATATATATATATTCTGGATCTTGATGACTTATATGAAGCTTGCGCAAACAAAGTAGTCGTGTTTATTCAATTGCGAAAACTCATTTTGACTGAAAAAGCAGTGCAAAAAGTACTTATAACTTCGCCATCTATACAAATGGGGTAGGGAAATAGTCGTATGTTGCCCGTGACTAGTGGCGGCCCGTGTATAGGCACTGCTGAACTGCTATTTTCGATAACATTCAATATAATGAGTCTTTTTTCCTTTAATTGTTTATTTATACTAGTACATTATATATTCCTTAAGCTTAATGTCAGTAGTCATCCCCTAGTTTATGAAAAAAATACAAAAATCCTGTATAGAACTGTGCCCTTCACAGGGTCAGCGACGCGGAGTTTGGCTGTTATGCGCACGCTCGCATGTTCGAGATAGGAAGCTACACGCTAGGGAGAGAGAGCACTGTGGCTCACGCACTACCGACCCTGGCGCGTTGGTGGAAGGTAGTGTTTCTTTTTTACTCAGCGTGTGTTGTACTTAAAAACGTGTTTATATCCTTGAGTGTGATAGAGTGCAGAATTTAATTCATTTTTTCCGGTTCTTTTATTAATTAATTGAGCTGCTGGAATTTATCTTTGAAAATAATCTAGATGCTGTTCTTAGTCAAATTACGAAACTTATAAAAATATGTGGAGGGCATGTCCCTGGCATTAAAATTGCACCAGCAAAGTGCCTCGAAGGAATAGGTAAAATTGTATCAAATGTCCACGCGTATATATATATATATATATATATATATATATATATATATATATATATATATATATATATATATATATATATATATATATATATATATATATATATATATATATTTGTAGACCGGTCAGGAATTAAACGGAAAGCCTTAAATTCAAATATCAATAAAAATTTGGCAACAGTGTAATAAAAACCAACACTTATCTGGAAAGGGATTAAGACGAGACAGCTATTGCCACGTCAGGTTATATAAAATTTATATCAAGAAAGCGTCAATTTTTAGACGCCATGGATCCATGACCACGGGACAAGGGATTAACGTCGGTCGATAAATTTTGCCTTTCTCCTGCCCTACTTATAAAGGGTGTTACATTAAGATGGATCGAAGTTAGCAGTAAATAAAACAGTGTTGTTGGTAAATATTTATTGATTTCACTATTGGATCATGTTATTTGAGTCATGCAAAATATCTCTGGAAAATAATATCGCCTAAATGTCCACCAAGGCTTCGGCGGCACACATCCACTCGATGGTGAAAATTTTTAGGACGTCTCTGCATAGTTTTTCCTCGATCTCACCAATATGCCTTATTATCTCATCCTTCAGCTGTTGAATTGTTGATGGCTTGTTGGCATAGACCTTACTTTTGAGATGACCCCAGAGGAAGAAATCTAAAGGCGTCAAGTCAAACCATCGTGGTGGCCAATTTACCTCGCTGTTTCGAGAGATGATGCGACCTGGGAATTTCTCATTCAATAAAGCCATTGTTGCATCGGCTGTGTGGCATGTGGCGCCGTCCTGTTGAAACCACAAATCTTCGACATTTATAGAATTCAATTCAGGCCATAAAAAGTTGGTTATCATGTCACGGTATCGCTCGCCTGTCACCGTAACAGAATTCCCAGCATTATTTTCGAAGAAATACGGCCCAATGATTCCGCTAGCAAAAATGGCACACCAAACAGTGACCTTTTGTGGATGCAGTGGCTTTTCAACAATCGTCCTGGGATTTCCATCAGCCCCAATGCGACAATTCTGCTTATTAACGAATCTACCAAGATGAAAATGGGCTTCATCACTAAAGATGATTTTTTGCGAAAAATCACCATCGGCTTGTCTTTGCTCGTGCACCCAATCGACGAATGTACGGCGCTTCAAATGGTCAGCAGTCTTCAGTTCTTGTGTCAATTGAATTTCGTAAGCGTGTAGAGACAAATCTTTTGTCAAAATTCGATGTAACGTTGTTGTGGAGAGGTTAAATTCCTGCGCGCGATGATGAATAGAGGTGTCTGGATCTTCGGCCACATTCTCGCGCACTGCAGCAATGTTTTTAGCTGAACGGCGTAAACGAGCACGCAATGGCATTTTCATATCTGCCACCGACACCGTTTGTTTGAATTTACGAACAATTTTCCCAATTGCACTCTCGCTTGGTCGATTATGTTGACCAAAATAATCGCAAAGTGCCCGAAATGCGTTTCTGTTTGAATGTCCATTTTCGTAATAGGCTTCGATAACTTTAACACATTGTTCGATTATTAATCTTTCCATGGTTGAAATTGCCAAAGATTGAAGTTATTAAATCTGAAAGAAAAAGAAAAAAAATACTTAGACGCTTAAACTTAACTCACATTTAAATAGGTTCAAGTTATTGGAACACCCACTAGAAGAAAAATGGAGAACGCAGACTCATTCTTGATTCTAATTCTCGATCTCAGAGTCGCCCCGTTATTAATTACGTTTCGTTTAGCGTAGCGAAGTTTCTGTCTTAACCGCCTAAGTGTATATATATATATATATATATATATATATATATATATATATATATATATATATATATATATATATATATATATATATATATATATGGTCAACAGTTATGGTTGAGGAACGACACGGTCACCAGTGGTAGTATGAGTCAACAGGGGTATAACCAGATGATCATGGTGGCCAAGAAACGTCACCTAAATGTGAAATTAACCGACCAAGGAAGGCTGCTCTTAGTGTTTCTTGGCCACCACGATCACCTGATTTTACCCTTCCAGATTTTCTTCTTTGGGGATACCTTAAATAAAAGGTATACGTAAATAAACCTAATAATCTTCAAGAATTGAAATAAAACATCATCGAAAAAATCGAGAAAATCACTCCTGATGTTTTGGAAAATGTCATGGAAAATATGGTGTAAAGAATCCGCCTTTGTATTAACAATAATGGAGAACATTTGAAGAATATTATATTTAAATAATAAAAATCCAAGATCTCCTCTTCCATTTTATCTATCACCTACTTTTATAATTTAATTAGTTTTTGTGTTATTATTTTTTTTTAAATGTGAAGTAACTTTTGGGCCACCCGTTATTTACAATAAGCACGTGGGGTGTCGATATTTACATATGACCATGCCTGTATTTAAGTGGGAGTGTTGATGCCGAGTCCTGCCATATCGTACGACATTAATACAATGATGTTTAATACATTTTTCTAAGTATTTCCTTTACAACTGGCGTATCTCGCGTTAGGTTCCTATATGAATACAATCCTGACATCCAACAAATACATTTTAATATATATATATATATATATATATATATATATATATATATATATATACAGAGCCGTACTAATGTCTAGTGCCCCCACCCCCAAAATCAGGATTGTGGGGCCCTCATAACAATATATCATTCATTTCCAAGTAGTGCCAGGCACGACAAATACTATTTTCAGCAGTCCCAATGTTGCGGAATACTTATAATAGAAAATCTGTATTCGAAAATTTTATATTTTAACCAGGCAATGATTTCGCCACTCCCCCATACGGGGGGAGCTTGCGCTTCGCTGCAAAGATTGAAATTTAAAATCTAAAAAAAAAGCAGCCATAGTTAAATTTTTATAAATTTTCTGAACTTCGCCAATTATAATAATTTTAAACAGGAACTCTAAACTAAATTTTCCCCCTTTCAAAATATCACGTTGCTAAAATATAGTTATAGAAGAAGAAGATATATAAAAATAAATTTTCTGAACTTCACTATTTATAATTCTTTCGATACTTATATTTATTTATAAACGTTGATAAAAAACAAGTCATAACCAAACTAAGATGAAATTATTATTCAAATATTTAAAAAATCCCCTCCTTAAATTATAGAGTTAGTGATGATGAAGTAATGATTAATAAAATAAATAATTTGGCCACAGTGTGGCCCCTTCAAGGCTGAGGGGGTCGGGGGTGGTTGCTACGCCTCTGTATATATTTCACAGGAGTACACGGAGCATGCCTCAACCGAAAAATGATAGAAGAAAACACCAAAATTTTAGACAATGCTCCTAACAGGCGCCAACTGCTGTTCCTTGAAGCTACACATATCCAAGAGAAGCAACCGAATTTAAACACACAGTCTAACTCCAATGAAATCCTGCCAACAGAGGGAGAGGTGTACTTAGGGTTGTCCCTAGCCACTAATCTCCTATGGCAATGAGCTTAATTAGTTAAATTAAAGAAAGTGCTAAATTACATTAATTTACTTCTACCTTTGGCAAAATAACAGGCTTCCGTCCCCAATGATCTTCAGTATGCTTATCCACAGGTTAAACAATGAAGAAAAGGCGAATATAAGACAAATCGAGAAAATTGAAAAAAGAATTATTAATTCTAAACTAGCGGTCACTTTTAATAATATATATATATATATATATATATATATATATATATATATATATATATATATATATATATATATATATATATATATATATATATATTTTCCTCAATAATATTGCCATACAGAGTTAAAAATATATGAATGACGGGTGGGTTTCTAGCAAATGTGAACACGTTCTTCTCGTCGTTCCTCTCTCCGGTGTCTATAGACGTGCCCGTATGAATTCCTGAGGCTTCGTCTTCTCGCGTGTTTTGCATTCTCCGAGGCGAAGTGCATCTGGCCTTCCTCCTTTCTTCAGCCTGCGTCCGAGGGCGCTGTTGATCGCTCGGCTCACCACCATTTCGAGGGGGAGGTAATCTCGTCGGTTTCAACCTGTCTATCGAAACAGTATCTCGTATTCCATCAGGAAATTCCAAAATCCAAACTTTATTGCCGCGTTTGATAACCGGGAAAGGGCCAGCATAGGGCGGTTTAAGTGGTTTTCTTACGTGGTCTATTCGGACCCACACATGAGTCGCTTCACAGAGGTCATGGGGCACGAAAGGTTTAGAGACCGAATACAAGTGTACTAAGGATGATTGCGCGAAGTCGATTTGTGCCAAGGTGATGTCAGTTCTTTTATGAATTTGGAATCGGTCTTCGATGAAGAAGATGCCACTAGAGGTTTTGGGCCCAAGAGTGTGGTTCCCATGACTGCCGTAAATGATAAGAACCCCGAATCATTTGGCAAAGAGCAAATTCCTAACAGGATGATTGAGAGTGCCACTAGCTAATCTTGTTTAAGGGCCATTATTGAGCACTTCAGAGTCCTGTGTGCCCTTTCCACCATCCCGTTCGTGGACGGTCTGTGCGCAGTGGTGCGAAGACGATGGAAACCAACGAGGACAGACAGCTCTTTGAATAGTTCTGATTCGAATTGGCCACCTCTGTCAGTTACCACATAAAGTGGGACTCCAAATCTGGAAATTCATCCGTCCAAGAAAGCTAAAGCAACTGTTGCGGAACTTATGTCCGGGATCGGTAGCGCTTCGTTCCATCTTGTTGATCGGTCAATACACGAGAACAAGTACCAATTGTGTGAGGGATAGGATTGTCCAGGCTGTGTACACGGTGGGAGTGGTCCCACTATAACGATGTGTACCGTTTTGAACCTCGATGAAGGAGTATTAATCGGGAGAATCGGTGACTTTGTGTGACGATTCACTTTGGAAGACTGACAAGGGAGGCACTCTCTTGTCAAGGAGCGGATATCCGTGTCTATGTTCGGCCAGAAGTACCTCAACTTGATGAGCCGAAGTGGAGGCTTGATTCCAGGGTGTAACAGATTGTGCAATTGATAGAAGATTGCTCTTCTGCATGCCAAGGGGACAAACGGTCGTGTGTATCCAGATGTTATTTCGCACCAAAGCTGAACATCTTCGAGAAACGGGTACGATTTCAGGCGCGAATGAAATTTCTTTATTTTGGGATCATCTTCCTGCGCTTCCGCTAAAGCTCGAAGGTCAAGAGAGTCAACTTAGACCGAATCGACGTTCCTTGAAAGGCAGTCAGCGACTACGTAATCCTGTCACGCACGTACGCGATGTCACTAATGTAATCCAGAATCACTATCCAATGGCGGTGACGGGGAAAGCCTCATATTTTTCCAGTATTGATCGGCAAAAGGACGGTAGGTGCTGCAGCCATCGATTATATTAAAGCTACCGCCGGTTCTTCAGATAGTTTCACTTTTGATACGAGCTTAGTTCGATTATCTATTAACATGTCGCGCGCAGTCTATTAAAAGATCATAATGTCTCCAAAAGTCGATGCCTAATAACGGAGAAGTGGTATCTGCTACAACGAACGACCACTTAAATGATCGGCGAAGACTAGGGATCACTATATCCGTATGAATTTCGCCGTGGACTTTAATTTTTCCGCCATTAGCTGTTGAAATGTAAATGCCAAATTCGCGCACTTCACTTGACTTCCCCAGTTTAGCCGGAATAATCGAAACACTTGCCCTCGTATCAATTAAGAATTTACATTTGGTATTATATACCTTCGCGGTGACGGTGAGGACAGACGGCATCCCCATTTAGTTTTCCGTCGGTACTAGTGAAGATGGCCTGGAAGACGGATGCATTTGCACGGATACTTCACTTTTCAGCCACCTGCACCAGGGTTTGCAAAATTTCGCCTTTTCGCCAAACTATATATGCGAGCGATACACTACAGGTTTGATGGCTTTATGGAAGGGACGCAATCCCCCCCGGTGAATTATGCACTTTGCTATTATATTTGGTCACTCATCGCGCATTACTATAATTTGCACTCGCATTGTTATGGTGGATAAACGCTTTGAAACGCACTGTGTTCTCTCGATTCACCATATGTATTCATATTATGGCGCTGCGCTCGGTTTAATGTTACAAGTTCATCATCAAGTTTCTCTAATTGTGATACACTTAGTTCTTTTTGAGTGGCGATAATTGGCACGATATTAGGTGGCAATAATTGGATGAATTTATAACGTAGCTCTTCACCCAATCCTACCTGAATGGCTGTTTTCCGTAATTCTTCTAAGTTAATGGAAGGTCAGCCTGTGAACGGAGAGGATTCAATCAGCTTCTCAAAAAGCTCTGGCTTAGTCCTCTCGTAAAGGCCAATTACTTCCTCCTTTAAACTCTGGTAGTTACGGCCTGCTATAATGTCCGCTGGAAGACGATTAACAGTCTCGGGTGATAAGGAGGCCAAAATATGAAAGAACTGAGTTTCTTCCTTCTTTATACTCGAGATGTAAAATTGGGCGTCCACTATTTGAAACTAACCTGAGACTGCTCCTTCGTTGAAAATGGGTGGTTTGATGCTGACGGCGTTCACGACACCCCTTTTACTTTGTACTACCTGGCGATTGCTTGATGAATTTATTATATATATATATATATATATATATATATATATATATATATATATATATATATATATATATATATATATATATATATATATATATATATATATATTGTGAGGGTATGGAACGTACATACTCACATGCCGCCAGACAATCGTGGGAACGAAAGAAATTTGTTGTTTGAGTTGACCTTCGTCTCCTCTCTCCCCCCCCCACCCTTTCCCCAACTGGCGACAGGATGTCGGACGAAAGAACGCCTATCTCACAAAGAAGCCTAAATTCTATTTGCTTTCTTTATGATACCATGGAGATTGTCCAGAAGGTGCTGCGATAAGCGAATTGTCGTGAATGGAATCTCTCTCTCGATTTTCCACAATCCACGATATAAATAACATCGCCGTTTACCCCTCTAGAGCAGTGTCCCAAACCTACTCGCGTAATCCTCACGTTGAACGAGAGTCGTTGCCGTAACGTATCGACTGCCAACACGCTGAAGAGTCAACTTGGTCGCTGTCTCAAAGTGTTCCTGGAAGTAAATCCTGCCCCGCAGAGCCTGTGACTAGAAGAATACGCTCTGTTGTTCAACGTAACTTGAGAAAGAAAAGGAACATCCAAATAGTTACTGGAAGTTACTATTTGTTAGTGTCACATCCAGTTAGGAGTGAACTAACCGGAACTGCAGTCAGCAGCCCCAAACTCGTCGTCTTATCCCCCCCTCTCCCCGAGAACTTGTGTTAACGCCACCCAAACCACCCCGTCTGGACCTGAGTAGTCGTCTCTCCAATCCATCACAATTAATGGTAATCTGTAAACCCAGTGTCCCTCTATTCTTAAATTCCCTATTTAATTAACAGTGATTGATACTCCCATTGAGTCATTATAGATCTAGACGCTTAACGTAAGTTTTTAATATTTAATCCTTAATTTTGCCCTTTTAACTATTGCTATTATTATATTTATGTAAAGTAAGGTTTTTTTTATACGTGTATTTATTTGTGGCTCCTCCTTTTTGACGTACCCTTGGCAAGACTTTAATTAAGAATCCCTTCGGCTAATTTATTCAACCTGTATTTTGCATTTTTAGAATTCAACAATCACAAACCTCCCCCCAGTAACAATTGGGACTTTTATAGTGAGAGTCCTGGCTACGGCACAACCCGCCTCTAACCAGCTTTCGCACGTCCAGTAGGAATTAAAGCCTATATATATATATATATATATATATATATATATATATATATATATATATATATATATATATATATATATATATATATATATGATCGTAGATTGAGTCATAGAGTCAATACCATCGACTTAACAAAAGCGGTGTGTCCAGATCAAGGACTAGAATAATTATTGGACCAGACTATGAGCAATTCTACGACATATATATATGTCACCAGTTATGGTTGAGGAACGATACGGTCACCAATAGTTGTATGGGTCAACAGATGTAGGAAGCAAATGACGGGCACCAGTTAGGGGCACGACGAGGTCCTATCTTTTGAGTGATGGGTGTCGTTGTGGTGATTTATTAATCTGACTCCAAAGATCAATAATTTTCAGGTGTTCTTTGGCTTGGCTGGGCTTACCGAAGGCTAACGAAAATTAACACTATTTGAATAATGAAAGTTATATTATAAGCGGTGCGATTAAAGAACGTATTCGACGGGAGACTCGTATGTCTAAGCATTAACAACGCGAATACGGAATGAAGGCGAGACAAGACTCAGTGATTAACCGGAAGCGTGAAAGCTAAGTAACAATAGCAATAGTAATCCGACTAATAATGATTACGAGTAGTCTGATCTGATCTCTATCTCTATATTTTTCCTATTCTGATTATTCTTTATATATGTTCGGAATACAGAGAGCGTGGCCAGAAAGGACCCACTTCCATATTATGAGTCTCAACTCTCCACCCCATGGGCAGAGCTAAGCTGCCTGTACACTGTGTCTACATTTTGGGTCCAATGTTTATTCTTGTCATTTAATATGCTTCTCGCTGCATCGCCCCGTATGGTCAGTAGCTGTATTTATTCAGTCTCGTAAGTAAGCCTCCATGTCTAATAATTTTATCTCGAGACCTGACTTGGACAGTCTTATCAAACAGATGTTCAGCGTTTGGCCTTTGCTCCCTTTGAGTCGCACGGTCTCAGGCTTAAATACAAATATATATATATGTAAATTTACAAACCAATACAATATTGAATCTTTACATTACATTTTAGTAAGGTATACTTGGATAAAATAGGACCAATTCGCGTCCACTTTGTGGCGGTGTTTTTCGGGCCTATTGAATCCAGCACAAAGGCTACTTATGGTGTAATTCGACCACCTCATACTCACCTTAATGCGTTTCTTTAAGGTGTTCCACAAATATTAAGTGTCTCACGCGTTTGCCCATAAACTTCAACTTTCGAAGTGCGGAATCTTTTTCGGTATCGAAACGACAAATGTAGATTAATAGAGTTTGGAATTTTTGCAAACAATCGCAAAATCTACTTGCAATTAACAATTAAAAATCAGAGCATTATTTTTTGGCTTTATATATGAAGTTCGCTTGTTTTCGCCTAAAGAGGGAGTGTGTTGAGAGTGATAATGTCTTGGGACAAATTAACCATTTTATCCATATGCAAGGCTGCTTACTACCGGTTTCGCTATTTTTTTATATTTATACTAACGTGATAGCAGAAATAGCATTGTAACAGCCCTCCCTGTCTGGATGTTCTTGTGTGCGGTTTATCGTCTTAGTTCTGGTTAAGGGTGCGGTCTACCATATGAGTTATGATTAACATCAAAGAAAAAAGTTAATCAGATATTTAGCTAAATAGCTAACTGTAAAGCTAAGGTAAACTGTACTATTGTTTGGTACAGTTTAATCAGACATTTTAGTACGAAATAAACTAAAATGTCTGATTAAACTTTACTAAACTATAGTACAGTTTACCTTAACTTTATAGTTAGCTATTTAGCTAAATTTTTTATAATTTAGGTTCGAAGTTTGTAGACCTGTCGCGCGGTGAGATTGCAAACGGGCGGCTTATAACTTCTGTTTAACTGAATCTTTAGAGTAATCTTGCTGACCGAGTCGACTAGGGCTCGCTTATCCTGGTACTTGCGACAGGGAAAGATGTTGACAACTCGCCACACGCTCCTTTCTCTCTTCATTTTCCATCGTCCTTCTTCTTGCACTTCTCTTATCTAGAGTGGTGCCTATACCCTGGGTCAGGTGAGCAGCGTAGTAATATTGCAAGTGGGTGACTTGTAAGCTTTGCCTGATTGAGTTATTTGGGGAATTCATGATGGTAGAATCGATTGGGTCGTGCCTAAACTAGTCCAAGCAACACAGGAAGGTGTTCGCAACTCGCCGTAAGCTTCGTTCGTTCTTCAATTTTTATCTCCCTTCTTCTTACACCCCTCAATCTAAAATGGTGTCCAGACTCGGGATCGGGTGATGCATTACGCTCCGCACGGCTTCTATGAAGGGGGCTGTGTAGTGTGGCGAGAGTGCAAGCGGGCGACTTATAAGCTTTACTTGATTGAGTATTTAAGGGAACAAATGATGGTTGAATCGACTCAGGGGTGCGTACATTGGTCCCAGGGACGCGGGAAGGTGTTCGAAACTCACCGAACGCTCCGTTCTTCATTTATTTTTCAATACCCTTCCTACACCATCTCTCTCTACAGTCAGCACACTTAACTAGCACATCCTCTGCCGGCTTACAAAAAAGTAGTAATAAAATGTGTCATAATCTAGAAAGTAATATGAGTCTCATAATAGTGCATACGATGTAAAGGTAGAGAACTATTTACTTGCGCACATATGCACTCAGTATAATTTTATAAAGCATCAATTCTTATATTTGCAGAGGCTCTAGATCAGGCGCTGCATATTACGGGAATATAATATTATCAATAGAATATTATCACTAAAGTGAATATATTTATATACTGGTGTAATTTCAGATTATTCAAATAACGCGATTTTTTCGATAGTACTAAATCAGTCCTTGTAATTATATCACAACTATTTCATTCGTTGCTGGTAAGAGAAAATATATATTATTGTATTTTTGTTTTGTGTCGTGACTCTAGGAATAACAGAACTCTAGCTCCTAGACCTAACTCTGAATTTGTTTTCTATCTAGCATTATTTCAATCATCCCTATTAGTTGTTTGCTAAATTATTCCGCTTATCGTATACACATCTTTCGTTATTGTTTTTACTTCATATCTTTGGCTTGTGCGTGTTGTAATAACCCATTTTATTCATGCCTTTTCTTTGAGATTTTTTTTTTATTCAAGTCGTTAAGTCCTCCCTATGACGTTATTATTGTTAATATATTCTATTTTTTCAGTCCAATTTTGTCCTGTTGATTCTAACTTATTTATGTTAATTTTGGGATTATGTCCGCCCTCGAATTTTATGGGTGCTTTGTTATAAATATCTCTATTTTAAAAAAATACGCAAATGGTATATACATAGTGTATATTGTAAATATACTCTATATAACCTTTGCGTATTTTCAAAAATATCGTGTATATCGTAGATATACCCTATATAGCACTTTCATTACTCAATGTGGGCAAATTTCTAATTATGATGTTATGACGAAAAATAGATTGGCAGCCATCTTGGGAGGCTTGTACATATGTCTGAAGTCCCGGACAGAGAGAGGCGTAACAGATTTCTTAACCAAGTTACCTGGACGACAGCTGGCAAGAAAATGAGCTAACATACACGATATTGAACTGAAGTTAGTTGCTATGCAAACAACGTCGATTCTCTCATCAAGAAACCTAAGGTTTGGAACATTTCGGACACTAATTTTTTTACAAAATTGCTTATCTGCTCTTAACTCTCTTTTTAACTGTGGTGAGGCAAACAGGTCTATGGGTCATGCAAATTTCGAGTTGTGTTCATCTTCTGTCCGCAAAGAGTCGCTGGCTCAATGTAGCCAGCTAAAACCAATGCTACCAAAGGTAATTGAGGTCAATGAGTTTAAATATAATAAAAGTTGACCACCAGGTATCGTCACCTAGTGTCTAGAGGTGCTAAATCTGCCATTTTCGCCGCAGGTCCACTAGATTATGTTCCTCTAGTTATCCCTCCAAATTTGTATAACCTTTAGCCATGTGTAGCTTGTACCTGCCAGCTTACCTTAAACCAATTTCAGAAACCTTGACTTTTCTCATGAAAAGATGATGGAAGATATTGTGATAGAAATGCAAGCGTTCTGATCTTTTTGAACGTTACCGTATGCATTTTTTAGGGATCTCCAGAGATGTGTTAAGTTGGTTTGTGTTTTATTGTACCTATGTACTGGTTCCATTTTTATATTTGTCGTTCTGAGATTATATTAGTGAAGTGAGTATTGAAATGTTGATTTTGTTGTGTGGGTGCTCTGTTTTGTTTTAGTATGTTTCTATTTTTTAATTTAGTCTGATATTTCTAGCGTAGTTTGGATTAGACGTTTTTCTATTGTGGTGAAGGATGTATATTTTTCTTGTTTTGTTGATTATTTTGTTTATTTGAGCTAGAGATTTCTATAAGGAGAGGTTGTAACTTTGCTTCTATGTAATGGGTTTAGTTTGTCCAATTTACTTTTTGTAGTTTGTGTATTCGTTTTTTTTTTTTAAGGAGCTGAGCGGAGGTGTGGTTTGGATTGTTATGACAATGGAAAAGTGGTCAGAGTGGAACCCAGTTATTGTGTTCCTTTTATTTTGGTGTGTAAATGAGGCCAGCAGAATGTTATGTTTGGAGAAGTACTATTTTGAGTGTGTTGAAGTGGTTACCTGGTTGGTTGAGCTATGTTGTTTAATATGATGAGTATGCGAAGTTCTTTCGTAATGTGTAAGACTCTGTCCTCTGCTGATTGTGTTCTGGGGCATGATCAGAGGTGTTCATTGAAATCACTGCATAGGAAAAGGTTAGGAATCCGTGTGAATGGCTCTGAAATTAGAGTGCAGTTGGGTAGTATTCTTCTGCAGTGTATGTATGTGTATCTAGCGTTTACATGTGATACATTTTATGAATTTCTGGCGTCTGTGTTTGTACATTGGCATGGGAGCAAATGTAGGCAGAGGGTCCAGGTTTGAGTTTGAGGTCCCCATCGATAGGAGAAAAGTGAGAATGGCTGGGTCATCATCATTGATTATGGAAAAAAGTGGAGTCAAAATGATTGAGTATGATAAAGTTGGGTTGGGACCCATTTGAGCACGTCCAGAAACCAGGGGACGATCCGTGGCCCTCGTATTGAACGAGATGGGTTGAGGCGAGTAATATTTACTCTTGTAATCAACCTTCCAATCGCTTTAAATCATTTTTGCAATACAAACTACTAATGCATTGTTGGATTAGGAGAGAATATAATTATAGATTGTCAGGAAATTGATCTACCTTTTAGAAGGAATAAAAAAAATTGCTTCTGAGAGATTTTTAAATTGTTGCAAATTGGCTGCAAAACATTTAAAGGTAACTGTAATAATGCTTAGGCATTTTGTAAGCTGTAATAATACCTAAGCCTTTTTTTTAAGCTACAAAAATGGTGTTTGGGTGTTCCATGTAGTGCCTGAAGGACAACATCTACAACGTGTGAATATGACTATCTCTATTGGCTCGAAATGTCAAGTCATTTTTATACAAAATTGTTTCCAGAGATGAAAAGTGGGTTCTTTATTGCAATATAAATTGCAAAAACCCAATGGCTTGATCGCAAACAAAACCACGTTCCTACTCCTAGATGTGGTTTTCATCAGCAGAAGGCTCTCCCATTTTGTGGGATATGCAGTTGCGGTCCTTGCCTATATGGTGTCCTGGACGAAATCCCCTCTCAGCGCTCCCCTTTGGAATGAGACCCACCTTCCAACATATAGAACTAAAAAAATATAAATAAATATTCTAACAATTATGTACAAACCACAACTTGTTAATTGAGCGTGTGATATTAACATTTAAAACTACGCACACGTGCGATTGTGTATATATTTGCTGGGGGCTCTCCCCACCCCCTTGGCAAGATGCTGCACTAGGAGGATGCCCATACCGAAATCCACCCCTGGGGATATGAAAAGAGTTTATGAGATCCGCGATAATAAGCAAATAGTGACTGCAGACCTACATGTATGTGTGTGTTCAACAATTGCAACGTAAATGAAGCTCTTGAACAAACACTTCGTTCACTGGTCACACGAAACGGTGTCCTTATCCTCCTCTATGACAATGCGACCCGTCACGTGGCAATTTTTAATCCAATAAAAATTTGATGCGTTAGGCTGGTAAGTTCTTTCTCATCCTTCATATTCATTCTCCATTTATTTAAGTCATTACATCACCCAAATGGCAAAGTTTACTCCGATACGAAGGAAGTGGAGAAGGATATCATATCATGTAATTGATCAAAACCGAATAAATTCTTTAAGAATGGAGGAATCCACTGTTTAGTTAAACGATGGGAGAGCATTGGCAAAAAACATGGAAACTACATCGCTGGAGAAAATTCTTTGCGCTCCTATTAATAAAACAACATTAATTTCTCGACAGCCTAAGAATGATTACTAGAGACAGGAAGTTTAGCCATTCAAAAACATCCAAATACACGATCAAATAAAAAAGGCAAAACATGCATGGAAATAATTTGTTAAAGCTTAAATAAAACTGCAACATAAAATAAATCCTTACCCTACATTGTTACATAAATTTATTCATTCGTTTGTTTACACCTTATAATATAAATCTTTTCAATTCTTATGTTATGCTTTCGATCAGATAGCATGGGATTAAGAAGAGAAAATGATTTTCCAACATATACTGCTTTTTATATTTGAACGAGGTTAGAATTCCCTAACATTACTCTTTCACTTTTTTGCGGCACACTTTTACTTTTTCCACCAGCCACTTGCTTTATTTCCTGCCTTGCATTGTTAAAAGTGTTCTATATATTTATTAATAGTTGGTTTCTTTCTTCCATTAAAGTAATTGGAAGCGACAAATTTGGAAAATAAACATTAATGAAATTAAGATCGTTTTGCAATGATTTCTGCATAAGAGATTTCATAATCCTAAGAGAATATGCATCTTCTTCGACAATGTATTGTATTGTTTAGTGGTCATTTTTACCATAATAAAGTGCGATATTTATACATGTAGCCCATCTTGTTAGAAGGGTATGTTGTAGTAGTCCTAATCCAAGGGCTTGTTCCTTAAAAACGAGATACGCAAAGGGGTTTTGAGAAATATATTTTTCCTATCTGCAATCAAGTCATATCACTTCCGAAACTCTTGCAGTGTATGAGGTAAGCAGATGAGATGTAGTATTCTGGAGAATAACAATTATAAACTATCAACTGCCTTTTTCATTTATGGAGTTAAATCAGTTACGGCGAGAATAGAATTATTGCACTTTATTCCTTCCGGCCACAATAGAGCAAGTGATTCAGACGCTGAAGAAATTGTGAGAAGAGGCGTGGCGACAAATGCTCAAAAGTGGTACAGCCAAAGGTGGCGTTCCGAGCATAACCAGAGGCACCACAAGCTCGAGAGTTACATCGAATAATCGCAGGAGTTTCCTGGCACTAAAGCCGAAATGCTTAGTGTATGCTTGACGTCTCTCGGCGAAATACGCACCGTCGAGATTGTGATCACGAATGAAATGAGAGCCGTTGTCGACTGAGGGAGGCGCAGAGACCACGCCTACAAGCACATAATTCACTGTGCAAGGGGAAGAGTAAATGGCATCTTCCCAGCATCGACAAATAAGATCTCAATATGGGACTGGCGGAAGGCACCACTCGCAAAACGGAGACCAGTGTCGTGGATGGCGCCCAGTTTCCTCAATTCACGCTTGGCTATGGATGCATAAAACTTGCATCCGTAATCGAGCTTCGATTGAATAAAAGAACAGTAAAAGAGTAAAGAGGTGGCCCTATCAGCACCCCAGGTGCTGCAAGTCATGGAACGAATTTTCATGGCCCTTGTACAAGAGACCGTAAGGCTCCCAATATATGGGCATCTCATTTGAGGTATCGGTCAAAAATAAGGCCACGGAAACGGTGAAATTCTACCGCATCAAGGAGAGCAATATTTAGGAACAAGCCTGGGTTGGGGTAAAGTCATGAATAGCGACAGGGGTGCACTGCCTTATTCTCGGCCAAAGAAAACCGAAAGCCCTGCACTTAGGCGTAGCGACAGATGCGATTCAATGCCTGTTGGAGTCAACACTCAAGAGTTAGCATTTGGGCCGCATCAAAAGAGATCGAAAGGTCGTCTACGTATAGCGATAACTTGCTCCAAATCCTTTTGATACTCTTCCACACCTCTGCAAGAGGGGTGTTTCTGTTGAGTGAAGGCACCTATAACGCCAAGAATAGGGAAGGGCGTGCTTTGAACAATACTGGAACCTAGCCCTCACTCGACGAAATTTACCAAGGGTGAAATCGTTGAGGTGGCGCTTATAAGGCATATAGCCGTATCTCTTCTCTTTAAATGCCTACCACACTCCGCCGACCACCAAGAAGCAGACGAGGTGCAAAACGGACAAACGTTCTAGGAATGGTAGTGAGGCCCACGGCGATGAGGTTGCCGGAGAAGAATTCGACGGCATCATCAACCATTCCTTGAAATGCAAGCCACCGCGACCGCTCCAAGCATTGTAGAGGTAGTTTCTCTGGCGGTAACTGCACTGAAAATGTTATTAAGATAGGAAAGTGGTCACTACCATAAAGGACATCGACCACCTCGCACTGAAAATCAAACTGTGTATACAGAGAGCACAGGGACAGATCAAGGCAAGAAAATGAAGTGGTGGTCAAACACCGATGCGTAAATTCATCCACATTGAGGACACCTATTTCCAACTTTTCGATCAGTTTAGCAAAGATCTGACTCCTGGGATTGATCGTGTAGTCTCCCCAGAGGAAGTGCCTACCGTTTAAATCCCTAAATAGGACAAAGGGCTTCGACAAGCGTGCGACGACGCGGCAGAAGTCCCCCGAGTCGAATTCAGTTGACGGCCAAATGTACGCTGAAATAAATGTATATACCCTATCCGGGTGTCTCTGCACTGCCACTGCCTGGTTGGAGGTATTTAAAGCAAGAAGACGAACAGAGGCATCATGACGGGTGTAAATCGCGCCTCCGCTTCCTCTACCCCTATCCCACGGTGGTGGGGTTGCGAAACCCTTACACACCGGGAGGGTGGGCAGGGGACACACGCCCAATAGGGTCTCCTGGAAACAAATAGCTGATGGGAAACGGAGGGAGACGAGCCTTCCCAGCTCCCCCGCGTTAGCCCGGAAACCACAACAATTTTATTAAAGAAAAAGGCATACAGATATCAGACCCAGTGGCGGCCCTAGCCCATATCGTGCCCTTGGCGAAACTCCCTTTCACCCCCGCCCCCCTTTCGGAATGAGACCCAAATGATACCCAAATGTTGCTGCTAGCTGTGATCTTTCACTTCATCACCGTGAACGAACTGGACACACATACAATCACAGAGTTGGTTTGTATACAAACGTAAGATCGCAGTTGTAGAGACCCATAAAGATTAACGGATCCCATTTTTGAATAGCAAAATACCTCATTTTCCGAACGCATCCTTTTTTTTTTGCTTTGCGTCGTTTTTATATTCTAAATTTGTAAATGAAGCAATTTTCGTAAGCACTTTTATCCCGTGGAGGTATTTTGGTCTTTGATTGCAACTTTGAACTTTGTGTCATCCGATCAGTTCTTCTAGTCAACAATTTTGATGTACAACACTTGTGTTTAATGTGGCCTTCTGTCGCTCTCTGGCTTCATTCTATTGAGACAAACAGAAACTGGTTTCTTCGAAGAAAAAGAAAATCCACGAAAATGCGTCCTTTCTTCCGGGGGCGTTTCCTTAATTGTTTTTTTATTCTAATTTCCTTTTCTTCAGAAAAAAACAACAGTCACGGGGTTGTGTGTCCCCCCTCCTACAACCATAAGATGGAAAAGGGTAGAAAGTAGAACGAGAAAACCACATTTACACACCCACTCAACGCCAGCTACAGACCCATACTTGGTCATGAGTTTTATTCACTCGAAGGTTTTGTTGTCGACATGGCACCCAGCAGGGCCATGCCAAGGATTCACCCACCGAGTTATAATTATGGTGCCCAAGCACCCCCCCCCCCTCCTAAAAAATCGTAGAGAAGTTTATATACAAGAATCGTACACTCTTCCTCACAGAGGCTGCTGCTATGCCCCTGTTAGGAGTCGCCAGTATAGTGGTCGCTTGAAAAAAAAGGGCCATTTTTCACAAGTGGTCAACCAGTGCTATCTTCCTACTTTTCTGCAATTCAGATTCACATTCATTTTCATCCATTCCCATCCACTGCATTACACCTTCTTCCACTACAAGCTTTGTCCATCTTCATATTAGGTCGCTGTTTCTTCTCAGCCGCTTCCACTTTCCCCGATCGAGCCCCTCCTCATCCGCTAATCGTGTCTCACGCAGATCTTGTGTTACCTTATCTTTCCATCTTATCCATAGTCTCCCTCTCATTCTTCTCCCCTCCACTTCCATTTTAATAATTTTTCTGCCAATTGAGTCTTCAATTCTTTTCATACCATGCCATTATCTTCTACAATCTCTTCCCCCTGTAATTTCTTCGATACCTATACACCTTTTACTCCCCCCCCCTCCTTCTTATTCTCTCGTTATGAATTTTATCAAGCCTTTTCACTTCACACATCTATCGCAACATTATCATTTGATCCACCTCCATTCTCCTTTCCCGTGCCCTCTTCATACGCCATGCTTCTTTACTTTTTACTCTTGCACTGATCTTCATATCGCTCTCCACCACATGAGATCATCTCCACCTAGCCAAAATCACTCAGTTTACTTCCTAATAATTTTTACCCTTCTATCTTCCAGTTCATCTCTCTACTGCTTCAATTTCATTTTCACTCTTTCCCTACTGTCCTCAATCCGTGAAATGTCGCCTTTGATATCCACCACCCATCCATCAAAAGGTAAAAAATATAAGGGCTCATTAAAGCAGAGCCTTGATGCCATCCAGCTTTCACTCCAAACTTCTCTGTAACACCCACACTGCTTCCTCATCTCGGTAGTTACTACTTCGTATATGTCCTTTATAAATTTAACATAATTTTACAACAACCTTTTTCTCTCTCTCAAACTTCCTGCCTGGACAATCGATCAAAAGCTTTTTCTAGATCAACGCACACTATGTTCAGTTCCTATGTTGCCCCAAAGCAAAAATCGCACCTGCCATTCCTCTTTCAGGCATGAATCCAAACTCCTCCTCACTTACTCACCTCTTAATCTTGCTTCTATAATTAATGCATTCTTGCTTCACATAAAATTTATTCGCAGATTCCTGTATTATCATACACCCTTGCCAATTTTCATGTTTACTCTCTCGTTATGTCATACATCAACACACTACAGAGCAACAGTGACATTATACACCCTTGACACCACCACAATGTTTACTAGATTACTTAATCAACTTTCCATCCACTCATACGCGCCATAGCGTGTACATGTGAGCCCCTCGTTGCTTTCGCTAAACTCCCCATGCATCACACATCCCTTCGTTAACAGCAAAGGTAAGTTAAGCAGAGTTGCGCGCTCTCCCGGTTTGTAGCGCCTCAGACAGTTTCCTCGAGGTGTGTACCTTCTTCACATTTTCGCTTGCCACATCTCCACCAATTTCATTGGCAAATCACTTTTCAAAGTTTTTATCGGGGATGACCTCGTTGACTTCGCCTAAGAAATCTTAAAATGACCTCCTTCATTAGATCTCCTCGCAACATTTCACTTTATAAACATTTACAATATTAGTGTTTTCTCATATTCATACAAACACTTTGCACAATACATTTTTTTCATTTCAAGGGTCTTTTAATACAGGTGTCAGAAGGAAAGAAAAAACAAATCTACACAACCTTTCGCTTTACTTTACACATACCTTCAGGAAATTCGGGCTAAATTTGACTATTTCAATCTCTTTTTTTTCAGGAACATTTTGATGTATTGGTGAACAGTCTACGGCGTTGGAGAACACACGGAGTAAAGCTTTAGTTCAGATAAAGTTAGTTGACATGGAGGACCGGAAGCCATCTAAATATTGGAAAAGAGTTTCCTGCATCATACTGATTCGCCTCTAGTACCAAAATGCCGATATCGTAACTGGTGCTCAATGCTCTGTTAACACTCTAAAGGCGTAAGACCTGACATGGGAGGCAGCAACGGAACGTACGAAGCCGTGGCCAGTAGAAAGGGACACAGCGGGTGTTATGACTGCGTCCGCACGCGGGAATTCATTCAACAACCTTAAGACGAGGTAATGGAAGCCTCGAGCAAGAGAATCAGGGCTTTTACGAGTGATGAGTGTTGGAGCTAACACCAGGAAGCTGGCACTGAATGAAACTTCGCTTCCACTCGTAAAAGAGGTACAAGGGACTAATTCTGACAGTCAATGCTAAAGAGAACCGCTTGACGCAGTAAACGATGCTCCCAAACAAGCTGAAGCATCCTGTTAAACAGGGGGCAATCGGGTTCTTCTCAGAGGAAAATAACTTTTCCAAGGACAATTTTCACAACACCCATAACAACAGGTGACTTGCCTACAATCCATGCGACGACCAAATACTCCAAACTATGATGGTCTTTAGGTGTGTCTTCAGTCAGGTTGACCTCATGCTGTCCCACATTGAGCACGGTCTTAGGCACAATTAGATGGCTTTGTAGAGCTGCTGGAGACTGCGGTCAACCCCTGAATGGAGAGAGTTGCTGCTGGAAGGCCATAACTCCGGAAAGATTCAGGAGTGGTTGTCGGAGAATTTCTACGACTTCACCAGCGCCAATTTGTGGCCTCTTAATTCCTCGGATTTTAATCCGAGGAATTAGGAGGAAAGTGACCAACCACTGTGCCTGCAACATCAAGAACTAGCCGGTTGCCTCGATCAAGGAGGTATTCGAAGATATTCCCAGATCACATTGAGGAACGCATGAGACAAGATCGAATTCTTCTTCAAGCCGCAACGGAAGCCATTATGAGTGTTTGGTGGTGGTTGTTTTATTAGGTAAGTGAAGTTAGTAGCGTTAGCTTGTGGTAGGTTAAATATGGGTACGTCACTAGTTATAGGGGTTTCTCTCTGAGGGAAATGCAGTTGTGATGTTCTCCATGACCTTGGCGGTGAACCATCCAAGTACTAATCCGACCCGATGTTGCTTAACAGTGACGATCTCGTTACAGGGCCACACGGCAACCTGGCACTGACCTGAGGCTGACTCCAAATGTTCGAGTAAAGACAATAAGTACTCTCCCTCGCTTGAAGTTAGGTAGTCTGGTTAAGAGGATCGATAGGGATTACCAGTAGGGATTACGCCGAAGGTTGCTTCGGCGTAAGATGAATTCGAAACGGGCGTCTCGTGTATTCGGGCGAGCCAATTCCTGGTTTTAGGTTGGTATCTTAACTGACTGTGACTCCGACTGCGACTGACTGTGACTGTAATTGTGAAGTGCCCGTCAATATGATTGACTGAATTACTGTAAGACTGTCCGCCTCGGTCTACCCAAGATGTATATACGGTGGCACACACCGTGGGCGTAGCTTACCATTAGCCAATGATTTTGTTTCGGCGGAGCCTCCTCCCTCCGTGTTAATTTGTGCGTCCATGGAGATAAAGATTCATTTTATCTCAAATTCCAAAAGATGCGACTTTGCGTTTAGTGATTTCCCGCTAGCAAATAATGGCCGCTGTTATCGTGTTTTCTGCTCCGCACCTGCTATCAGGGTCGCCAAGAGGATAAATAGTACTCGGTACAAGACAAAAGTTTGGCCCCCTCCCCTGGTTTCAAAAATAAGAGGCACATATATACTTTATTCTACCGTATGGAAAATATTTTATTTCTTTTTGCAGGTGTTCATACTGTATATTTGTAACCAATTTCTTTACTTCAATAAAATAATATAAAATGCAGAGCAAAAAATATCATTAGTAGCAATTCTTTTAATAGTAAAGCGATATCTTGGCCATCCAAGTACAATGAACAATAAAAAATATAAAAAATAATCATATACTGAATAATGTTTTTCGAACTTTCATGGTAGCAATTTTTTTTAGGACATCATCAAATTGAATTTTTCATGCAAGTTTACATTCAATGCTAAGTCTCTTAACATTCAGATTCACATCATTCTCCATGCTTGATGAAACATGATTTGCTTCATTCCAGATTTTCTTCCAATTCCCACGAAGATCTTTCAAATTTGCTATCAACTCGTCGACATTTGTGACTTCAACATCAAGTCTGGCATGTTTTGCTTGCAGAATCTTGTTGCATTTCAATTCCTGCCAAAATCTTAAACAAAATTGCTAACATAATTACCCAAGTAAACGATGAGACATACTTAATAGTGCCATGTATTTCACTCCTTATTTTAAGTGCCAGATTCAATGTTAACAGTTCTTCAATTGCAGCGCGAATGCTGGTTATGTTCGCTGCAAATGGCTTTACACAATCTATTCTCGAAGACCATCTTATACCGGACTTGTTGTGAAGCGACTGATTTTCCGTCTTGTTCAGAAGAATCTCCCAACGTCGTGGACTGGAGCTGAAGAGAGTTATGTTGTTTGAATTGTTCCGAAAACGGTGATGGCTTCAGGGCAACATTCAGCAGAGTCTGTTTCACATAAATTTAAAGTATGGCATGCACAGGGTGAGAAGAGTGTCAAAGCATTTCCAAACAGAAGACGTGCCTGTACCCCCTTTGTATTTTCCCGCCATATTGAATCCAATATCGTAACGTTGCTTGCCGCAATCTGAGAACGGAATGTTTTTCTCTTTAAATGTTTCCAGTACCATTTTCGCAATATCGTTTCCAGTTTTCTTACTGCAATCAATAAACTTAAAAAATCGCTCCTCGAGAACATATTCCAAATCGTCTTTCACAAGATATCGTAGTGTAAAGGCGGCTTGCTCAGCATGAGAGGAGTCTAGTTTTGAATCCACCATAATTGAAAAGTACTTCGAGGAGCTTCTTTCAAAGAGAATTTGTTGTGCAACAAGTTTTGAGCAAAGAGAAACAAATTCGTTTTGATTCTCTGCTGAGAGATACTATACCTGTAGTTTCCCTCATTTCTGCTGCAATTCTTTCACCTTTAGCACATGTTGCTTCAGAACGGGATCCCACCGAGACAGCAGTTCTATCAAGGCCAATTTTTTTCATTTTCTTCATCTACAATTCTTTGCGAAGATCCTCTAAATGCTATGCCTCTCTCCCCCAGAAAAAGAACAATGTCTATGATCCGCCTCTAAAGATTGTGCTATCAGATTCAATGGAAGTTTCCATAAGATTTTCAATGCAGTTGTCTGATTTCAATCGTCTTTGAAAATCACGCCAGGCCAAATAACACTCCCTATGGGCATTGCATTTTTCGTGTTCAGGAATTCTGTTAGCTAGTTTTCTCCATTTTCCTCTTGCAACGTAGCCATGTGATGTTGCTAGACGCGAATTCGATTTTTAAGTTTCGGTTTCTGTTTGAAAGAGAGGACACAGAAAGCAATAAAGGCCTGTTGTGATGGACTTCAATCCAGCCAATCTCGTCTTGAAATTTCGCTATTTTGATTTCGTACTGAGAATATACTCTCAGGAAATGATTGTTAATTACTGCCACGTGGAAATGAAGTTGGGTAATTGAGAGAGGACTTTCTGACACATTCTTCAACTCTCTTCGCGGATAATTTCTTAAGAACACCAATATCAACACCCAAATCTGGCCTACAGCCTGTCATGTACTTGCAGCAGGAAGCGCAGCATTATTTGTCCCTTTTCTGAATACCATACCAGCAAGTGACACTTCTGTTCTTTGATCATCTTCAGTGTCTGACTTACTGCTATTTTATGTTTATTTAAACTTAAGAGCATTTCAGCAATTTGTTCCTCAGAAAATGAGACGGTATTAATAACTTGTTACAACTAACAACATGATAATTAACAACTTAATAACAACTAGTATACACTCACCCTTATTTTGTTCCATAATTTCGAGTATTCTTGCTCCACTCCTCAGTTTATACCTACAGCAATGATATATCTAATACATAATTTATATATATTTGAGTTTAGTTTAGTTTAATGCCTGAAAGAAAGAAAAATAAAATCATTATAAAAGATTTTGATTTTTAGAAAACTAATGGGCCCCCCATCCTCCCCCAATCACTAAAATTATGTCATTTCGACAGAACACTCACCGCAACGCCAATTTTGGCCCCGTCAATCACTCTCCTTCTTCGGCCTCTTCTACTTTTACAATTTGACCAAATATTATTATCAAAATCGCGAGATCAAGGGCGAGTTTTAATTGCACTCTCGTTCCGAGGTAAATAGAGAATATTATTTTCACTAGAAGTTACTCCCTACAATAAGTACAGGAAAAAGGTTTATCACTATAACATTTGATCTGTGCTCTGTATACATACGGAAACAAGGGCCCCTCTTGGCACTTGGGTCCCGGTGCGAGGTACCGGCTGTATTTCCCTCTCGACGACCATGCTTGCCACCAAGCTTGTTTGAACAGCTGACCTTTTAGCGTGACTGTGGAAATCGCTTTACTTCGTTTTACTCTGTACATGTGCAGAGGTTTGCTAGCGTGTGAACGTCTCAAATTCATTCTTCTCGCCTTGGCCTTTGCAAGCAACATATATATTATTTATCTCGACTATTGTTATAGATTCTTTGTTATAAAAGCTATACATAATTATTTTACAGATATGTTACATATTATTTACACAAAAAGTTACTATTTATGAAAACTGCTATAAATACTTATTTTAGATTATTTACATGTGCATAGTTGTGAGCGTGCCTATTACAAGCCTTCATTAGGATTCACATGATGTTCATGTGTGAGGTCGCAATGTCAAACCTATTCCATCTTGCACAGTGGCCCTACACCCAGTGCCGGTTTAACCTAGTAGCACATGTAGCACGTGCTACGGGCCCCGCGCTTCAGGGGGCCCCACGGAGATGTAAAAAATGAGTAATAATTCAGTTTTTGCCCTTAGGCACAGAAGGCCGAGACAAAATAATTATTCATTTTCCTGATTTTTTATATTATTATTATTATTATATATGATATTACTATATATAAGGAAATATAGAAAACTTCACTAGAGCATACTGCATAGTATAATAATCTGCCATTATGTTATAATAGTACATGGTGATATTCTTTAAAAAGGAATAAAAAGTGTACAAAATAAAACCCTCCTTTTTCAGTTGAGTCCTCCCAGCCATACGAGCAGTTCTTTTAAATTCATCAGACAATTTTTCCCCTCTATGCAAAGGAAAATAGGGAAGGGATATATATATATATATATATATATATATATATATATATATATATATATATATATATATATATATATATATATATATATATATATATATATATATACCTGGGTGGTGTCCCCGCTGTTCCTTGTTGTGCTATGGGCCCCGCAGCTCCTTAAAGCAGCCCTGACTACATCATAATCTAGTGGATATTTTTTACATTTTTAAAATACATTTATTTTTGGCTGAGATATTGTGGGTGCTTTTCTTTTATGCAAACTGTTAAATTTAACCCGAACACCCTGTATATGCAATTACATAACTTTTAGAAGGTAAGAAAAAAGCCATAAGGCTTTGGTCAGATTTCATTCACTACACACATCTCACATCAGTGCAACCCAGAGCCACAACCTCAGATGCCCAGCATCCTTTTCCATGATATTTTTAAATAAAACATAACATAGACGTGCCAACAGTAGCAAAGCCAATTCCTCTCACCAAGCCCATTACCAAAATAATCCAACATCCACCACAGTCACCAATCCATAATCACCTCTCTGCCACTGAATATGTACGATTACATACAGCTTTTCCTCCTTGCTCATCATTTACGTCATGGTATTTATTATCCTACCATAAACTTCTTCAGACACAGAAAAATAATGTATATTTATTTTTTAAGTACTTTTCCAATGTTACTTTTGTGCACATAAATGAAATTTCTAAGCTTTTTACCTCTTATGCGAATAAATAACTTTCTAGAATAGTTTCCCAAAGAATATTGGTAATGTTTGAGCAGCGCCATCTATTGAGTAATTTATAAACTATTTTACATGTAGCGCCATCTTGAGGGCGGGAAGAAAGTAAGGCTTTTTAAAGGCATAACTAATTCTTATAAAATAAAATTGTCTATTTTATATATTTTTTTAAACACTGGAGTTCCTTGATATTATTAATGCTCGAATTAATTTAAGGGATAGAATTTGAATATGGTATTATGTTTGTTGAGGTAAATTAGAAGAATGAGGAGGGAGAGAAAATAGAACACAAATAATATCATGGCAGAGAATAAGGAGGAACTTTTTGCTATTGGAAAAGTCAACCAACGCCAGATTTAGCGCTAAATAAACTACAACTTATGGACTCATCCTTAGTAAAGTCCTCATAAATTTTAAACGATTTAAGGACTAGGGAAAACATAGGCGTTGATTAGTCACATGACGAAATCCAGCTTCGAAGTAACTTTGCAGTGACTACTATATACTGTAGTTGTCAGAGAGAGAGAGAGAGAGAGAGAGAGAGAGAGAGAGAGAGAGAGAGAGAGAGAGATGCGGAAGCGGAATGGCAACTAGGCCCATAAAAATAAATACGTGGATAAAAACACAAACCCGAGAGAAGGATATAATAAAGGATTAAAAGTTCTGAAGTGAATATGGTATAAATGGAAAAGACAGATAGAAGGAACGACAAGAACATGGCCGAAAAAAATCCCAAACGGGACATCTTTAAACATAAAGAAACCCAGAAGACGACCTCGTAGAAAGCGGTAAAATGTAGTAGACTTGAGCCATTGGTGCGTGAGAAAGCTCCTATTTCTAGAGGGAGGGTCCTTGAGACAAATCCATGTTATGGGCGCTAGTTAGCACAATTCCATACTCTTTTTTCTAGCCTATACCATCTTTCCGCCAATGTTGGGACCCAACTGAGCGTCCTAAGACAGCAAAATATATATATATATATATATATATATATATATATATATATATATATATATATATATATATATATATATATATATATATATATATATATATATATATATATATATATATATAATATATATATATATATATATATATATATTATTTACATTGATATATGAGAATTTCCTACAGTATAAGCAGTAATAATACACTGCTTATAAAAAGCTGAATCTTCGCTTAAAATGATTCCAAGATCTTTTTCTTCCGTAACCTTTTTGAAGAATGACCAAACATGGTAATCTGCAATTCTGAATTTCGAAATTTGACGATCAGATTTCTATTTACAGGTAGTCCGAAAGTCTTGCCACACCTGTTAATATTGTTTTAATTTTCTCTCGATTGTCCTCCTACAAGTCCAGACCTCACGTCTTGCCACAACGCTCTTGCCGGGCATTTTATCAAGGAGTTTCACAAGAGCAAAGCCCGAATACCCAACAGTTGAAGGACGCTGTTCGGGCAGCCTTCGCACCAATCACCAAAGCACAGTTTCGTAAAATATCACACAGGACATGCGCCGCATCATGTTGTGCCACAGTACATGGCGCCGCATCAATTTGTGCCACAGGAAATGGCACCGCATCAATTTTTGACAGGGGACATGACGCCGCATCAATTTGTGACAGGGGACATGACACCGCATCGATTTGTGCCACAAGACATGGCACCGAATTATTTTGTGCCACAGGCATCATTTTATGCCACGAAAATGATGTTCATACAGACCTTTTCGATGTGTGACAGTGTCAATGAAAGTGAATACGCTAAAACCACTACATGTGTTTGGTATTATTATATTGTTCCTCTATTGTTTTTATTACTTTTCGATAGGGTGTGACAAGACTTTTGGACCACCCTGTAAAATAAATTTAATTTCGAAGCTTTTGAAAAATTGAACCATTTGAATAATATGGATCCCAATTTGACCCATAGGAAACATACAGATCACAATTCACAGTGCATCGGGCAGGACTGGGGGGTCCTCTTCATCCAAGCCAAGTAACTGTATCATATAGACCGCTCTTACAGCCCTAAAAAGAACTGTATTAATTGGCGTGGATGAATCGCGTCACCCAGGTGTGTCCGATAGAGTGTGGAGGTGACTGGCTACTCATTTCTATACAGACCGCATACTATCAATGCGTACAGTCCAGTTTACCTTAATATAAGGGTCTTAATGTAATCAAAATTGAAGACTAGACGTCCCAGAACAGGCAGCATGAAAGTAAAAGTAGAAAAATCAAAATCATTAATTTCGGTTCGATGAGCGATCGAATCCGCTCTATTACAGCTTTAAACATTAACCTAAGCTAAACCAAGGAAATTCCAACCAACTCTGATAATACGAAAATACTATTATTATAATTTGTGAAGAAGCGGGACGCGACACCATACATGTCCACCCATTTTATCGGGTTATTTTCAAATTGCCCCCCCTTTAAACAATAGGGGTCCCTGTTTTGCTCAGTGATGAAATAGTTTGCATATATGTCATCGATAACTTCAATATAAACCCTGGTCTTTTTCTCTTTAGATCCACTTATCACGCATATAATCCCTGTCCAATATATATATATATATATATATATATATATATATATATGAGGAATTAAACCACATTCTCCGAAGACAATTTAATTCAGAACAGTTTCGGTGTATCTCACACCCTTTTTCAACTGACACTGGGCAGAAAATATAAGAGAAAAGCATAACACAAGATCCCCTCTTTTTCCCCCCAATCCCCTACTTGTGGCTAATCTGAGGGGGGGGTTAGGCCTAAACATATTGAAGGGCTGACATTTTACTATTTTATTTATTTGTGATCTTATTACAGGATTAAAAGAAAATTGACCCTCAGATAGATTTAAATTAGGAACTGACGATATCAAGCTCGATTCTACGATTCTTCTCCTAACATAGTTGGCCGATTTAAATAACATTTTACTTCCATTGAAATCGATCGTATGATTCTTGTCTCTAACATGGCAAAATATTCCACTGCTTTCGCTGCCCACTCTAATATCTCTTTTGTGTTCGTACAATCTCTTGTCTAGATTTCTCCCCGTTTCCCCTATATAAACTTTATGGCAATCGTTGCATGGTACTGCATATACTCCTATGTTATGATGTTCTTTGGGTTTCCTGGCCATCATCAATTGGTTTAAGGAATTATTATATTTAAAGGCTAGATTAATACCCGCTTTTCCAAATATGTCCTTTAAACTATTTAATTTATTATTAAATGGCAATGATATACATTTGTTGAAGTTGTTAGTGCGGGAAGGCTTATTACCATAGAATGTTTTCCTAGCTGCAAAATGGGCAGACGATATGAACCAATCGGGGTAATACATATTAGAAAAAATGGTCCTGATAATGACAATTTCTTCATCTAAATTGGAAGGATGACATATTTTGTATGCTCTAAGGAAAAGTTTAGAAATTACCGATTTTTTAACAGTATTATCGTGAAACGAAAAATAATGTATATAGGCATTCGAGTGGGTTGGTTTCCTATACACGTCAAGTTTTAATTCACGGTGATTTTTATTAATGAGGACATCTAAAAAGGGTAATCTATTATCATATTCCCATTCATATTTAAATTTGATGGAGACATGCAAATTATTCAAATTATTAAAAAAGGTATCAAAATCATGGCCATTAGGCCATACAGAAAATACATCGTCGATGTACCTTAACCATATAAAGTTAGGGGGAGAAATTGTGGGAAGGAGTTCATTCTCAAAATATTCCATGAAGAGACATGCCAAAATCGGAGATAAACTATTTCCCATGCTAAGGCCAAATATTTGTCTATAAAACTCATTATTTACTCGAAACACATTGTCAGAGAGACATAATTCAACTAAATCGATAAATTTACTCATAGAAATGGGAAGATCCAAATTAAGTCTAGGCATGATTTGGCCTTAGCATGGGAATTAAATTGTCTTCGGAGAATGTGGTTTAATTCCTCATCTTTTCTTGCGATATTGCATTAATTTTCATCATATATATATATATATATATATATATATATATATATATATATATATATATATATATATATATATAAGGAAAATTAATAGAACTGATCAAACTTTGCATTTTCTTTTAGTATGTTTGTATCAAATTTGAAGGTTAAATATACACAAATTTAGAGCCGAAACCCATTTTATTAATAAATACAGTCAATTGATGCGCGCAATCAATAACTGCAATGATGTCCCTTTTTCTTCAAGAGTGCTTCAATTCGTTTTGGTAAGCTGGAGACCAAATTTATGATGATATCTTGACTAATATTCCTCCAATTTTGTTCAATAACAACCTGCAAAGGCTCACAATTGGATAGCTTCTGTTTGACAACCCCCAGTTTAATTATCGACCCCAAATTCGCGGGCAAAGGTCCTAAAAGTTGGATGTTATTTTCAGTTAAGAACTTTATTGATTTTGCTTTGTGACAAGGAGGTGTGCCATCATGATGAAAAATGCAATTATCATCCCTAAATTGGTTTTGAGCTGTTGAGAAAATGTCCTGAAGAAGCACGTTTTGGTACCATTTTGATTTCATGGTAGTGTTTTGGGGCAAAATTGTTAGTGTTCGAATTCCCTTAGAGTTAGCAAACTCGTCTTGGGTTGCACAGATTTCATATTTAGCTGATATTTTTGTTTATGTGAACAGATTTAACAAACAATTGCAGAGGAAAAAAATCATGTTATTGTCGGTAAAGAAATGATTTCATCGTTTGGATCAAAGTTTCTCTATTGTACCAACAATGAAGCACGCATTCAATTTCAGAACAGCGTGGTTTGTCCTTTTTGATGTCAAGAGCTGCAAAGGCTTTCAAAATTGCACATGAGGAAGCGACAAAACAACTGCTGCCGTTTGCAACTACATATTTTCCCAACAAAAGATTTTCCAATCTCATTAACTTAAAAAAAGAAGAACAGAAATAGGCTGTTTGAAAAAAAAAATAATAATAATAGCCGTAATTTTGATCTTGTATAAGAGATGAAACCATTTCTCCAACCCCTGAAGTGAAAACGTTTTGAAAAAAAATCTTTAGTTCCCTAATGAGATTATTATTAAATTTGTCTGCTACTATTTTCTTATTGCATGCATTTATTTTATTTTTCATTTTATTATATTGGAAATTTTGAGTGTTATTTCTAAAAAGGCTTTATCGTGTATAATGCACAATTTTCATCTTGCATGACTGAATTCTCCCTAGGAATGGATTCAAGAAACTTTGGGGGAATTTCAATGCCTTTTGTGTTTCTCAGATTTTTTGGACTTTCATGTGCTGGGGTAATTTCGCTGTACAAAAGAGGTATTATGGGGTAATACCCACAAAAGTTCCCCGACCTCTGCCTTAGATGAAGACTGTCCGGAGGCTTCACGTTACAGGACTCTTGAAAGCGCTCCCTTTTTCTCCTCCTAACGAGGGATCCTCCAGAAGCTCCAAACAAGCGGAAGGGAACTTCATCAGAGAATATCTCTTTGCTCCACTCTTCAACAGTTATTTCTTTATATTTCCTTAAAAAGTGGAGCCGATCCGTAAGGTTCTTCTTGATGAGAGGAGACTTCTTCGTAGTCCTCCAGTTAAGACCTTTGTCGAAAAGTCTCCGCCTCACCTTGTGCACTGAGGTGTTCACAGCTGCTTTTTCCCAGCAAGCTTGGAGGCAACCCGATCCCTTGAACTGGGGCGTTTATTTGAAGCTCTTGGGCGTCCAGAAGACTCCTTGACACGCGTGTAAACAGTCTTTTTAAAGTCCTTCATTATCCTAAAGATGGTGCTCCTTAATGTTGCCTTAGCAAACTTGCATTTCAGGCTATTTTCGTGCAGAGCAACAATAGTTGCGCGCTTTTCTTTGGAAAGAACCATTTCTTCAGTTGAAAAAGATTCAAACATTTATTTTTACAAAAAATATTAAGAAATAGATTATAATTGCACATCGTCATTCATTTAATCTATATTTATCATCATTTTACCTTTTGGATCGAATAGCAAAGCTCCAAGAGGGCGATTTTCGATTTAGCGAAGGAATGCATTTTTTTTCTTATTATTTTTTTAAATACTGATTTTTTCATAATGCTGCAATAATTTATATATTATAATAATTATTCCTATCACGTAACTTTTACAAACGAATTAAAAAAATAAAAATATAGGTAGTCTCAAAACTTTTGGTCATGATTTTTACTCGTGCTATTTGTGAGTTTGTTTGTCATATCTCGGAGTCACGTTAAGAGTTCGCTGGTTAGTGTTATAACACAAAACTACCGGGCACCTTTTCCCTCCTGGTCCCGGTGACATTAGGGTGCCAGCGATTGCCATTTTCATCTCTATTCAAATTTAATCATCCGGTCGGTGGATCTCCTCCACGAATTCAGAATTGTTTTTTGGATCCTTCTGTCACGGAGGACAATGGAGATTGCGCCATGGAAGTCAGCCTCCCGTATTGTTTCTGTCTCTGGGACAGCGGGACTGGAGTGACCTCTCCAGGGCGCAAGCCTGGGCGAAGTGTATAGAGATCCTGGGTTGGCCAGTCGTCAAGATCCCCCTCTCGGCTTCGCCGGTGTCACCCAAAGGAATGCAGAGGAGTACGTTCGGCACCAGGTTGGCTGCAGGAGCTGCCGGAGTCAGTGAGCACGGCGCAAGGGTCCGCCTTCGGGGCTCCACTCCTGATTTGGAAGGTTTACTCCCCCTACACTTGGCTGTTGGATCCGTCGAGGATCTCCTCCGCTAGGCTAGCCGTTGGCTGCTAGAGGCAGTTCCTCCGCCTAGCTTGGTGGTGCAGTGTAAACACGACTCCCTCATTCTTCTATAAACAATGTAAATAAAACCCCTCGAATGAGTTCCGTCATATTTATCCGTTTCGCCGATGATCATCAAACTACAGAACTGCTCTCAAGTAATTTAGAACTAACGTCGATTCAAGGAAGCAAATAGTCATTAACTATTAAGTCATTTCATAAGAAATGCGACATTTTTATCATTATTTTATGAGTAGAAATCAAACAACTCTTAAGTTATTTATATTTAAATAAGTATTTATTTATTAATTTAATAATATAATTTTCACCAGTTTCTACTATTATTCTCCATCGTTATAATAACTTTTGAAGACCATGTTTATAAAAATCGTTTGACTTTGATTTTTAAACAAATTTACTCTAGTAAACATTCTAGACAATGGATGAATCGTGGGGGAAAAAATCAATACCCCAACCGAAACAGGGGGGTCAGTCACGGAAGATTTTCTAATGCCTTGGTGGGGGGTATGAATGGCAAAATCCACTATCAGCTTCTTACCCTAAATCAGACTATGACCTAAAAGGTTTACTATGCTCAGTTGGGTCGTTTACCACCAGCACTGGAAGAAAAATGCCAGCATTAATCAATAAAAGAAAAGTGCTCTTTCATCATGCGCTCTTTTCATTCACCTCACACTGCAAGAGATACAATACAAAGGCTTAACAATTCCGAATGGGAACTAATCAGTCCAGCGTTATACTCAGCTAACTTAGCCCTCCATAGGATATTAGCGAATCACCTGAAGAGAATTAAGATGTCAACAATAGAAAAACTTTTAAATCAAACGATTTTGACAGACATGATATTGAAAAATTAGTAGAAGGATAGATACGCGGTCGAAACTAATTAAAATTATATTACTTATTAATATATACTTATTTAGATATAAATAACTTGAAAGACTTGTTTGTTTTCTATACATAAAATAATGATAAACAAATGCCGCATTACTTATGGGATTACCTAATTAGAGGTTTAAAACTTCTCTTCCCCACTCGAATTCAAAGTGCAATAGCAACGAGGTGACGTCACGTAGAAAATTTATAAGGAGAGATCTGTAAAAAAAATGGCGAAGATGGAGGAAGTGAAAATATGAAGCTATAGGGCCGTAGATCTTCCTGAAGGCATTGGGTTCGGGAGGGCACACAATCCTCCAAATGTCAGCTGAAGCAAGGGTTGCCCGTGCTGCTCCTGACATCCACTCGCGGGTCGTTCTGCCCCTGTAGACTGTTACACCTGGTACGTGAAGGAGCAGCACGCCCTTCTTGCCTCAGGGTCTCCGGCAGTCTCGAATTATAAGGTTGGAAACAGTTCTCGTGCAACTTTATTGCCAATGATTTACAACGAAACAAAAGAAACCTTAATGAACAATGGAATCACCGTTATTTTAGAGCACTTGCTGCCAACGACGGAATAGATCATGGATACCTTTATTGTAAAACTCAACTGGTTTTCTATCAAAGAAGTCTCCAACTGCAGTTTACAGTTCGTCATTTGCGAACGTTTTGCCATTCAAGAAGTTCTGCAGTGCCCGGAAGAGTACGGTGGGTGAGGGAGAAGGAGAACTTCCCACCCCAGCTCCAGGAGTTTTTCACAGTTGTGATTTACGACCAGTGGTCGGGCGTTATCATAAAGAAACATGACATCAGTCATGTATAATCGAGTGTCGATAGACTGACTGCGTTCCAACATCTCACAGTAAATCACTTCCTTCACATCCCACCAGATCTAAATCCTAAGCTTCTTTGGATGTCGGTCAACCTTTGCCTGAAGTTGTGGGGGGTACCTTTGTTTGTCCAGCTTCTTTTGCGTGCCATGTTCGATTGTATACATCCTTTCTCATCTGCAGGAACCACTCTGTTCAACCAATTAAAGCAACGTTTCTTGAACAATAGTGTCGTGCAGGCGTCTATGCGGCGTTGACAGTCAAAACTCGATCAGTTTACGTGGAATCCATACGTCCAGTTTGCTGACTGTGTCCATTTCCTCTAAATGATGGAAAATGGCTGTTTGGCTGACGCTAAAATTTTTAAGCCAGCTGGCGTGATGTCAGATGTGGATCAGCTCGACGCAGGCGCACAAACGGTCATTGTCAATAAGCGAGGGTTGACCACTTCTTGGCTGATCTTAGAGATCGAACTAGCCATGCTGAAACTTCTAGAGCCAATCGTAGCCTGTTCGATGACTTATTCTGTCTTCTTCAGATGCTTGATTGATACGAGAATGCGATTGGGCAGCGTTTAGCCTTTTACTTGTAATCATACAGTAAAAAGGTACGTTGCTGTTCACGGGAAAGAGTCATTTGATGGGTAATTTTTGAAACTTTAGATATCATAAATGGGGTGTCTCACTAATTATTGTGCAATGGCCTAAGCTACCCTAGGCCTTGCTTGAAAATGCATAGTGATCGAGTCTACCTAGTAGGCTCTAGGTCACTGAGTATTTTCAAGCGAAGTCTAGGAAAGACTAGGCCACTGCTCATTAAGTAGTCGTACACCCTGTATAAATCTATAAATAAATAAACTTTTGAAAAAAAAGGTTGCGCGAGATCTTTGTTTCTAACCTAAAAGATTGAGACTACCTAGGCTTTCTTCTTACGGGACATTTACATTCTATCCCATTTTCTCGACGCTGTTAACAAGCCTCTTCTCGCCTATATTTACCGGTGGCTGATTTCGTAGGCTAGTCGTCTATTCATACCTGTTTGGTGACGGAAGGGGAAAAGCTTCATCCTTCTGCCCCCTACCCCTCATTTTACTTTTACGCAGCGGCAAGGGGATGTCAAGTGTCGAGTGGGCAACGTTGCTGCGGCTAACATCTGGAGAATTATGTACCCTCCGCCCCAACATCCGCAGCTTGCCCTCCCTGTCCCAATTCTTCCATGGCGATCTGTGGCCCTATAGCTTCTTCATATTTTCACTTCTTCTAACTTCACCACTTTCCTTACAGATCTCTCCTTACAAGTTTCAACCGGAAATGCCCTCGTTGGTTTTAATTCGAGTGAAAAAAACGCGGGGGTTCGGAAAGGCGGTGTCCTTTTACCCTAAGGGCCTTTGATTCATTGGATTTGCTGTTTATTTAATTTATTATTACTTTGTATTACTTCTTGTTTCTCTTTCATTTTGTTTATTTCATTTTTTATTCCTTCGTTAGTTATTCTTGATTAGCCTATCTTTCATTTTGTCCTTTTTATTTATTTATTCCCTTGTTTCTTATTCCTGCTTATCTTTTATTTTGTTTATTTTATTTATTTATTCATTTGTTTCTTATTCCTGCTTATCTTTCATTTTGTTTATTTTATTTATTTATTACTTCGTTACTTATTCCTACTTATCTTTCATTTTGTTTAATTTATTTATTTGTGTTACTTCTTGTATATCTTTTATTTTGTTTATTTTATTTATTTATTCCTTTGTGTTACTTCTTGATGTTGATCATCCATTCCTGTTTTTGTTACGCGAATTTTCTTTTCCTGTCCTTCGAGTTAAGTTTATTATCTTGGGTAGAACGTGGCGTAAATGCCACATTGTTATGACAAAAGACAAATTTAGCCATTAATTAACACGCATGGCGGAGATCTGGAAGTAATACCTTGATTTACTAATAACCATGACTTTTAATGCAGAATTTTGGCCTTCGTTTAAATTACTGGTAAGAAAATCAAGAAACTTCACGCTATTCCAAGCATCCATCTTGTCTTCGACCACATCCAATGAGATACTCGCAAGCCTTTTGAGTTACCAAATACTATATTTTGGTGGAATTATATCCAAATAAAGACGGTTAATACACAAAGTAAAAAACATAAAATGCATTATTTACTAAATATTTAATATAAATAACATAAAACTTTGCTAATAAATTTGTTATTAATAAAAATAAAGGCGCCAAACCATGGATTTCCAAAGTAGCTGGATACTAGCGCCATCTATTAGAAAAAATTCGAACGAAAACATTGATCCAATCGCACGACATTTGCCTTTTGGACTCTGTGAACTTTGGTTTCAGTCTGGCAGCTTTAAGTTCGAATACATGAGCGAGGGTTATTTTTATACGTACACTCAGTTCGTGTACGTCACTTTCCAGACATGACTAAAACAAACAATTCCTATCTAGCTCGCTTGTCGGTACATTTCGCATAGTAATTCCGCATATAGGATGAATGTACATGTTAAGGACGCCTGATAGTTTGGTTATATTTATTATTTGCCAAACTAGTATTTAAAAAAATGTACTTAGTGGCTTAGTTGATAATAATGGACTATTTTTAGTGGGGTTATCACCCATCTGCACTCATTTAGATTCTTTTATTTCTGAGTGGAGACCTACTGATTTCCGTGGCCTCCGAACCACGGGTATCTACAGCGTATGGCAGCCGCCCTAAATGCGCCCCTAAAAAAATAACTCTATCCGGCAACTAACCATATCTGATGTTGCTTAATTTCACTGTAATCGGACGTGATGCTTCCTTCTTCCACTCGGCTAAGCCGCCCCTTTACATTCAGTAGAACATTTGGGGTAAAGTTAAAGTAGGTTCTAAATGTTAGGGTCTTTAGAATGAGTTTAAAGTCGGCTGAAGGAAAGGAGGGGGGGGGGGTCTTTGGAGGGGTAAAGTATGTTCTAGAAAAATGAGCTTAAAGTGGGTTCTAGAAAAATGGGGTATATTGGGAGGGGAGGGGTAAGTGGGTTGTATAAAGTGAGGTTTTTGAGGACGAGGTTAAGGTGTGTTCTCGATAAATGGTGTGAGCTGGTTGAGGAGTGACGTCGAATGTGTCAAGCAGTGTTCAAAACCCGGTTTTACCTTACGCTAAAAATGAAAATCACACGCAGGTTAAAAGAAATAAGTACATGTCCAATTGGAAATTAGTTTAGTGGCTAATTTAGTACCTATCTGAATCATTTGAGGCCTATTCCGGGGGAGGGGGGAGGGGTACATTTTAAGTCGACCCGAATCCGAACTCCATCCAGCGAGTAGACAAGCCTGTAATGCCTTAACTTCTCTAAAGGTGAAGGGTTGTTTCCCCGGCCGGTCGAAAGGAGAGATTTGTGGACATCGAGACTGCCAATTATTCGGGAGGGGGGGGGGCTCTAGCCCCGCTAGGGGGTGGTCAGGGGTAGCATGGGGTGCTCTGCAGCAACTGACATCTGGAAGGTCGCGTTCCCTCCCGCCTGCACGAGGATCTGCAGTTGTACACCTTCCAATCATTTTCACTTCGTCCATCTTCAAATTTTCTGGTTTTCATTTCTTAGTTCCCCATAATAACGAACTCTCCCTACTTTCGAAGGTTCGTACTCTGGTAATTATTAAGATTAGTGGCGCATTATTTTGTTAGCCATTACTACTAGTGAATACTACTAGATTACTAAAAATACCAGGGGATGGATGCATCCCCCCATAATTAAAGGGGGTTAGGCGAAATTCCCTTTAAAATGATATATAATACAATTTGATGCGACCCCAAAACGCAAAAATCACTAACAAAAATTGTGCGCCGCTAATCTTAACAATAATTATCCGTCCTTGGGTTTTGTCAGTCATTTTCTGCTGACTTCTTTTCGTTATCACGATCCCGTTTTGTCTCCCTGCTTGTCAAAAGCCCCCAACCCCACCCATAATAAATATCGAAGTAGATTTTTAGAAGTATTATCCGTAGTAGAGTCCTAATATAGTCACCGTTTCCCAGAAATGTCCGCAATTCGAGGTTGGAATTCTCTTATGTGGCCACGGAAATGTGTCATGTCGTTAAATTAAACGAAACGCATATGAACATTGTACTGACAACTTATTTTCACCATATTGTAAATACTAATATTTATATCGATTAAGATAATAGGGTTAAGCACTCTAATAGTCACAACGGTGGCCACGGATGTGTTTTCCAACCTAAAATACGTGATTGATCAAAATCCACTGTTGTCCACGGATGATTCGAAGTAGAGATTGCCTTTGAGCGAATGTCATCCTCGAACACAATCTGCAAGGTCGTCTTCTGGTCGCTTACATTCACTGTTGTGTATTAATAATAATTAAACTAAGAGACGTACATCATAGTTACGTGTGTAGTTTTCATGTGTACCGATCGGACATACAAGGAGAATTTCTACATCCTTTATGGCAGGTGTTTATGAAAAAACTGTTGCGAAAGTAATTTCTTTCCAAACGAGACAAAATATTGTGAAAGCAAGTTTCTTTCACAACTCCGAGCACGCATTGGTCGTTGCTATAGAAACACGAAGAACCTAATGTAGGGGCAAATGATTCCTAACGAAGTGGGCCGTGTATCATGGCATGGATCCTGCAGAGTTAGGGGTCAGAACGCTTGGGTAAGTTGCAGCTGACTCTCGCAGAATTACTTGCCCTCCAAACCCCAACTCGCACAGGTGGAAGCCTAAGCAAGGGTGTTAGGCAGATTCTTGAGAATTAGGCCCCTCCCCCGGTTCGCACTCTTTCACTTTATCTTTACCACTTTCAGCTTTCTTGGCGGAGATGCCCTCGTTGCTTTTCTCCTCTTAGTTTTAATAAAAAACAACAACAACGCATTCATGAAGAAATGTTATGAAAGAAGAGGTAATGAGAAAAGGTGTGTAAGCCAATGTGGGCCTCTTTCGTAAAAGAGGGGGAGAGTGGACAAAAAGAAACAAAGAAAAAGGACAAAAACAAAGAAATACAAATATTGCCATGGCAACACTTCTTTAACCTTCGTATATGGCGGCGGGACAGAAGGCGGATAGAAGCCTCGAAAATGAGACGAGGTTGTAGCAACATGACTCACCAGAAATAAAATCAACCAACCATTAAAACTGCATTTTTATATTGGTAGGCTTAGGGATTTCGACCATATTGGGTGTTCTGTGATTTTTGTATGACATACAGGGTGTTCGAGCTAAACTTGATGCTTTACATAACAGAAAAAAACATTGGAGTATCTTAGCCAAAATTAAATGTATTTTAGAAAATTTTAAAATACCAACTATATTATCTGCCCTCAACTTCCACCGTGGCCTCAAGACGGCTCTGGAACCTAGCGCATGCGTTCCTAGCTGTGTCCCTGAGAAGAAGATCTTCGAACACCTTCTTGATCTTGGACAACAGCTCCCTTTTTGATGTTGCCGGAGTCCAGAAAGTAGCGCTGGTAAAGTCGTAGAAATTTCCGGCATCCACTTCTGACCCTTTCCGGAGGTATGGACTTCCAGCAGCAATCCTCTCCACCAGGGTTTAACTACAGTCTCCAGTAGCTCCACATAGCTGTCTGAATTGTGCCTATGACCAGGCTCAAAGATGTGGGGAAGTATGACTTCACTCAGACTGGAGACACACCAAAAGACCATCACAGTTTGGGGGAACTTGGTCTTCATGACCATATGCTGAGCAACTGGTTATGGGAGAAGTTCTTTTCGTTTGAGAAGAACCAGAGCGGCTCCTGTTCAATAGGATGCTTCAGCTTGTTCAGGAGCTTCTTTGAGTTCGTCAAGCGATTTTCCTTGGCCTTGGCTGTTAGAATTTGTCCCTTGCGCCTCTTGTACGAGTAATAGCGAAGGTCTTCATTCTGGGTCAGCTTCATTATAGTGACTACAGCACCCATCTTTCTCGCTAAATCCCAGAATCCCTTGTTCGGTTCTTCCATCACCTTTTTCTAGAATTGTTGGATGAATTCCGACGTACAGATATAATCAGAACGCCTATTGTCTCTCTTTCTGCTGTCCACGGCTCCGTAGTCTCTGTTGTAGCTCTCCATGTCACGTCTTACAGCCTTTACAGTGTTAATAGATCATTGAACAGCTATCATAACCGCGGCAGTTTGATACCCGGTGAGAATTATCATGATGCAGTCAACTCTTTTCCAATATTTATCAGGCTTCCAGTCCTCCATGTCAGCTAACCTTTTCTCAACTAAAATTATTTTTATATGCTCTCCAACGCCGTTGAGTGCTCATTGATAAATCAACTATTCCTGAAAAAAGGATACATTAATAATCGTCAAATTTAGCCTGAACACCCAGTATGTTTTTCCATCTCACAAATTTATAATATCTGTATAGTGTATATGGATTTGACGATCAGCCTCATGTAAACAGTTATGGGGATGATAGATAGAGCGAGGAAATCGCTATTTAATATTTTGTTGCAACACTTCGTCAACTAAGCTTCTTTAGGAAATGAGGAATCATTAAAAACTGAAAGTCTTATATATGAAGGAGCTAAATGAACTTAATTCCGAACTCTATTACTTTCTTGTTACTGGATGGTCAGTTTTGTCGTCTTAACGTTCATAACTGGCGACTGGTTTCCAGAGTCTTGTTTCTTTACAGCGGGAAAATTAAACATTAACACATCAAACTGAACAATCAGGAGGAAGAAAGCAGTGAAATTCGGGATTAACTTTATTTTATACCTGAGGGATAGCCCTCTGTGGAACCAAGCATCAGAAGGTGTTGGTATTGGACTGATATGCAGCCCTTGGGTGAGGCTACAACCCCATACCCTGACTCTGAGGGTTTGGCATGGACCAGAGAGGGAATATCAACTGACTGTGTATGCTGGAAGCATATCCAAACCCTTGAGGGGGGCGCATCCCGGGAATGTTAGTGGTTCGACCTCTAAACATCATTAAGTCCGCCATGAGTCATCCCTCGAGAGGGGCCCAATCGCTTCATCCATCATTATCATTGTTGTCACCCATTCAATCGTTTTGGAACTAGGTCACCGGGATCGTATTTTGCGAGGGGTGGGGTCTGTCAGCCACTCATTAAATCAATTTGACCTGTACTCTCACACTCTTGCACATAGTGACCTAGTCTTTCACAACAACAGCTAACTAGGAAGAGGAATTAAACCAGAATCTTCTAGCGACAAATGAGAGAGGAATCACCATGAAGCAATGCCGCTAAAAGCTCTGCCGGATTATCCTCTGCCTCATAACACAAACTCTGCGAGCCCTTTACCTCGATTTGCAAGTTGAGGAAAGAGTAATAGAAGAGACCGAGCAATCTAAATCTGATGAAGTGAACCAAAAAAGTAAAACACGAAAAACATATCTACATTGGGATCAGAAGATACTCTACTACCCAAAACGAGAAAGAGCCAGACAAAACGCCCAAGCGAATCGCCAAGTTCTATGAAAAACATAACACAGGCTCATCAAAAGAAACCAGCAAAAATAAATACCTAAAAGGAACAAAGCGTGGTGCCAAAATTAAAAGTAAATCACCCTCCAAAAAAGGAGACAAGGAATAGAAATAGAAACGCACACACAAGTATGCATTGAAACAAGCCTCACATATTGTAACTTAATACTAATGGCTGGCCACCAAGAGAAACATGTATGGTAACATATTTAGAAAAATTGACCCTGACATAATACTCATCTCTGAACACGGAGTGAACATGGAAAGAGACAAAATTAAAATATGGAATTACGAAGTATTAACGACTAATCATATCCAGGAACGACATAAAAGAGCAACGATTGCATTTAGGATGAACATCAAGTTTCGCTTATTAAGAAACCTGGAGAAATCGTACCTTGCGGTTTAAAATGAAACGGAACTCGGAGCATTGATAATCACAACCAGGTACCAACCACCTAGGCGAAGGTATTTGCATATTCCCACGTTCTTGTCCATTTCCATTGAAAGGATTTCTGCTATCTTCCTTGGAGATCTCAACGCAAGATGTCAGGAATCAGGATACAGAAAAACTCGTGGAATATGGCGGTGCATAGATATGTTTGACATTTGTTTAGACAACTTCAATTTTCCCTTTAACTACGTCATGAAAGTAGAAGTAGTTCCTTGCAGAGACCAGGTTGGAATCCCCCATACTATTGAGAGAAACCCAATACAAATCTTCACGATAATAAGAAAAAAACACAAAAACAAGCAAATTGGCAATGGTACAGTGAGTTATTGCCGAATTACACGCCACCATCTCAAGAATGCAAGCCTCGAAGAAATAGCTGCCGTACAACAACAACCGAACGAAGCCGTAAGCAATGCTGATAAGTCAACTATTACAAAAACCTCGTACAAGACATCTCACAATAAAGATGGATACAACATATGAAAGTTTTACACTGGGAACTGGAAGAAAGGAATCGGAGTAATAACATAAGCGGATATTCAAGGGCAATTATAGAAAGAATGGGAATAATAAAAGAACTTACAGAACTCTTAAGGGAAGAGCAATGACGAAGATGACATGAAGCGATTGGAAAAAATAAACGATGAGGCTTCCGAATACACTGGAAAAGTATTTCCAGTATTAGCGAAGAGGAAAACGAACAATTCAACATTGAGTTTGAGAATCTGATAATCAACGAATTAAATAACATATATAAGACGCAACCTGACCACCTGGTGGACTAAAGGAGTAGCTTGTTGTCAATAGAAGGGCGCTAATAAAGAGAGAAGAGTTAGAAAGTGTCCTTCACTACTTAAAAAAAAAGCACCCGGCCACTTGTGAATAACCAAACTATACCGATGCCCCAGGATGCATTCTTGCAGGACTGAAGAATATTTACAACCTCTGCCTAAACATCGGCTACTATCCAGGCGGGTAAAAATAGGCTTAAATGGTATTCTTAGACAAGACTGGCAAGCCTCCAACGAACTAAGAACGTTACCGGTCCATCTCACTCCTATACTTTGGCGGGAGCTATGAGAAGAAAATCCTTAATAGAAGGCTCGTGGAATACCTGGAAGAAAAGTCCCTCCACAATTCCCAATTATATGGTTTCAGAAAATCAGATGAACAAAAATGGCGATCAGTATAATTACTGAGAAGTCGACCCAAGCAAGAAGAGATGGGAGTTACGTGGACATCGTGTTTCTCGATGTCCCCAAGGCGTTCGATAAGGTATTGCAAAGTACCATACAATACATGATTCTTCAATTAAGTCTAAGTAAAAATAGAGAAAAGATTCTCCTTGACTATGTCATCGAGAGAAACGCCTATATAAGTATAGGATCAAGAGGATGACCAAATTCCATATCTGGGCCTGATTACACCAAGAAAGATGCCTGAGTCCGACACTATAATCTATACGTCAGATATATCCCGAGCTTTAACATACATTAAGCAAATGACATCAGTCAAATAATCGAATGTCCATACAAGAACGTAAGGATGCAAACTCGAAGCGTTCCGAAGAAATAAGACAAGTAAACAAATATAAGGCTAAATGGAAGATCTGCCCTACTGATACAAAAAACAAAATAATCGCAATAGAAAGACAGAAACTATTAGATGTGAGGGTGGAGGATGGAAAATATTTCTACATTAAATACAGAGCGAAATGTGCTCGGTATGAATATTGCATCAACCGGGTAGCTACAGGAATCAGGCCACAGTGCGTATCGAAAGAAAAATGAAACAATCAGAACTCTACACATCCTCAGAAACTTCTTTTTTTTCAATTTACTTTGGGTTGGGAAAAGAAACATTGATCTACCCAGCATCAACCCTTTTCTGCCTATCAAAAACGCCGAAACTGATTATGCAAAGTGTGTAAAACTAATCATAGGTAGAAGAAGACGAAAGCAACAAAGCACCCTTAAGCAACAAAAAGAGACGAGAGAATGAAAGAGAAAATAATGGAGAGCCATGAAGCAGAATAATAATAATAATAATAATAATGGGTATTTATAATGCGAGCTTCAGGACTGTTAGCCCTCCCAGAGCGCAGGATCCCTCCCAGACTCCTGGAAATAAGAAGAGAGAGGGTTCAAGCCATGTGAGATTTCAAAGTTGCATGAAGAAATAAGAAAGTGGCGAGGAAACAGACAGTTATAAGTGTTAACTAGTCAAAACAGGAAGGAATGTGCAGAAACTAACATAAAGGGACGGAGCCCAAAACAGCGAATGAGGAAAAGAAACCCGAACTTGTCCTATTAAACTCGATAATAAACAAAATGACACCGAACTATGGATCCAACTACACTAAATAAAAGCAAACAATATTGAAAAACAATAAAATAAATGAACCTAACAATATATATATATATATATATATATATATATATATATATATATATATATATATATATATATATATATATATATATATATATATATATATATATATGTATATATACCGGGTGTCCCAGAAAAAAGTTAACCGTACTTTAAATTAGGAAAACTCAAAAACTATTGGAGATTTTTAGGTTCTGCAAAAATCGTTTTATTTACCAACCATTTATCTGTCGATTCTAAAAATTTCATTAAATTCGCTTTTATGATATTGATACACTAATGGGTTTAGTGGAGGCTATCAAAAATATGTTTGCGCAAGGAAGTAAAATAATGAAACGAAGCCTAGGAAGGCTAGGCCACCGTGCACTTTCAAGAGAAGCGTAGTGGACCTAGGTAGCCTAGGTCACTGTGTTATTCTTCAAGCAAAGCCTATGCCATTTTAGTGTTTTTTCAGCCACGCTGTGGTTTGGTCTCTTGATTATTGCTTACTAAGCAAATCAAGGCATTTCTGTGAAAAAGTTTACTTCCATAGAACCTTTTTAATTATGCAGTTAACAAAAGATCAACGCGTATTTGTAGTCACAAACTTTTATTAAGACTGGCAGTATTAAACAAGTACAAGATTCATTTGAACAACGTTTTCCAGGTAGGCACCCACCAAGCAAGCCCACAATTTAGAAAAATGGTCGCAAATACTAACATGAAGGAACATGCAAAATCTAAATAAAGGTCGTTCGGGTCGTATGAGAACCATAAGAACAACAGAAAATATCGAAAATGTTCAAATGACACTTCTTCAAAATCCACATGTATCCGTCAGAAAGAATTGGTTACAATTGTCAAAGTCATCATTTAACCGCATTATTAAACATGACTTAAAATGGCATCCCTATAAGATGCATGCAAGACACCAGCCTTTTGAAACTGATTTTCCTCGTCGTAGACAATTTGTCGAATGGCTTCTCCATAAACCTGCTCGTTTCTTGGAAAACATTGTGATTGGTGACGAGGCAGCCTTTTTCATGAATGGAAAGGTAAATAGCCATAACATTCGGCAATATGCGCCGCTGAACCACCTACAAGCATTCAACTTTGACACACGTATTTGTCAGCAGAAAGTGTCTCTGCGGATCGGAATATGCGGGAATGGCTATCTTGTCGGCCCATTGTTTTACGAGAATAACTTGAATGGTGCTGTCTACCTGAGCATGATCAACGAAAGGATCTTCCCGGAACTCCGCCAGATTTACGGCAATCAATTCAATTGATTTGGTGGATTCAGGACGGCGCACCAGCTCATAGACAGCTTGTTGTAAGAACAAAACTAAGAGGAACGTTTGACAACCCCATTGTCGCGCTAAATCATGCGATTAAATGGCCCCCAAGATCCCCTGACTTAACACCGTGCGATTATTTCGTATGGGTTATATCTAAAGAATTAAGTGTATTCTACTCCACCAGAAAGCATCAACCAGTTAAGAGATAGTATCACACGTGAAGTCAATAGACTTAAGGAAAATCACAAGTTAATCAAAAAAGTTGTTCAATCAATGCGATCAAAGGCGCAACTGTGCTTGGAAAGAAATGGAAGACATGCAGAAGGAAATGATACTTAGAAAATTGAAAAGTGAATTTGTATTACCCATATGAAGAGGTGTTTTTGTTAAAAATGGATTTAAATATATTTGTTAATTTTAAAGTTTAAAGTTTCATTATTTTACTTCCTTGCGCAAACATAATTTTGATAACCTCCACTAAACCCATTAGTGTATCAATATCGAAAAAAGGGAATTTAATGAAATTTCTAGAATCGACAGATAAATAGTTGTTAAATTTGTTATATTTTGCAAGACTCAAAAACCTTTAATAGGTTTTGAGTTATACTAATTCAAAGTACGGTTAACTTTTTTTCTGGGACACCATGTATAACAACAATGGTTTGAACAACAAAATAACTAAAGAATTTTGCACACAATAACGAAAAAACAAAGGAAAATACAAAAACTAGCGCTTTGCCCGATCTTCCTTTGCCAACATTACATTTTTTTTCACTTCACTATTATATTTACTCTATAACTTATGCTCGTTTCACTCTCCCTAACCTCACCACTTTCATACAGAAGTTAGATTCCTCATTTCCTGAAAAAGCTTTGTTAGCGAAACGTCGGATTAATTAAAGTCTCTCTTCGCCCTCCCCATGGATAGACGCTGTATAATAAATTGGAAAAAATAATTATTAACTCCCGCCCCCCCTAGTGGGCCCTTTCGATTTTCAGACAGAAAGAGACACCAGGCAGAGTTTCTCAAATACGTCGCCCCAAAAGGGGCCTTGGTGCACCAAGGATAAAGCCTCTGATTCCCCCAAACCCTGGAGGAATATAACACCCTATCGACCCCACTGCGTATCTCACAAGGGAGCTTCAGTTGTATGTGACACGGACCAGCAGGCTGCAGCTGACATCTAGGGGATTGCGTGATCTCCCAGCCCCATTGTCTGCAGGAAGATATACGGCAATATATCTTACACACATTTTCATTTCCCCTATTTCACCAACTTCTGTACAGTCCTTGTCTTATATACTTTCTGCGGGAGACGCCATCGCTGGTTTTTGCTTGAAATGAAAACAAATCTTAATTTTTGCTTCACATACAAAAAGGAAAGAACAAATGAAACTAGAATGCGTTGTTCTTTCGGTGGTTTAAAACCTCACACACCGTTCGATGACGTTCTCTTCCCGAGGAGTATTATTGATCACACCCAGACCGATGTTTATTTATTAAATAACAAACATATATTCAATGTGGATGAAAATAGCAATTTGGGTTAATAAATAATTCCGCAAGCAATTATGGAGTGACTTTTCATTCGAGACTGAATAAAACGAGTTGACGTCTGATAAACGCAATGAAATGAATCAGTAAAAGATAAGAATGATAAGACTGGGTGACGAAATGTCCAGACGGTTACAAACACACAGACACTTACAAAATCACGCAGGGATGTCTACAAACGCAAAACGTACACACGCTGTCATCGGGAAGCTTAGCACTTGATAAAGCTCGATCTATCCAACGATAGAATTTCGGTAGGTGAGTGTTGATGTGACCATCAAGTGAATGGTGGGATAGAGAGCCCAAAATGGAGGTGAAAAGGAGAAATAATCGATTATTGGAAATCGCGCCGCTTAGTAGACGGCGTCTACATATCGGAAGTAACAGTAAATTGCCATGAAAAGAGATGGCAAGTTACCCTGTTGATACGGCATAATGCAACGGGTTGGTGCGGAACTGTGAAAGTAGTTGCCTTCGTCTATGTAACGTTGATATATGTCAGGTTATAGGAAATAGACCCTTAGATTATGTGAATTATCGTGGTCATCGTCTGCTGGTGAACTTGGTCACCAGGAGGAAGTTTGCCTGGACGACGGTGAAGGACAAGGATTTTGTTTGTCCTCCACCGACGCTTGAAGAAGTCAACGGATGGAAAAGCCTTCACGTAAATGCTGCACTTCGTCCTCGATACGGTGCCTGTCCAAATATTTCCATCCGTGCTGTCAACAGACTTGCTAGAATGATAGAAAAACAACACAAAATTACTTGCAAGGACTTATTACAAGCATCGCATACGATTGTTATGCTCCAGACTGTCAGCAACGAGCCTCGCCAATCTGAGTTGCGATCTTGTAAAGCGAGAAAAGAGCCCGCCCTTGCTGAGCTGTTTTGATATTCACGAAGCGCGAGGCGATTTTCCCCAAATTTGTAAATAATTGAGAATAATAATAATATTTCAGTGAATATTAAACAGCTTTTAGATAAAAATCCACGGATGCACAGGTCTCACGTTTAATATAAGCTTTAGTTCTTTGGTCTGATAAACCAAGCTCGAATTATTTTACCTCACTTTCCACCGTCAAGTTTGGAAGAAGAAGAACGAAGTGAACAAACTAAAGAATACCATTCCAACCGTGAAACATGGTGGCAGTAACATAATGGCATAGGGGCTTTTGTCCCTATGGTACAGCAAAACTTCCACGCAATTGCAAGAATGATTGATAGAGCCATGTATAGTGACAGACAAAAAACATCATCTCATCCGTCAAGGCTTTTAAGATAAAGCGCAGCTGTGAAGTTCAGGAGGACAATTATCGAAAAATACCTCCAAGGACACCAATAAATGACTGTAAAATAATAAAATCAGCATATTAAAATGGCTTTGCCGAGGTGGGGGGTCGAAAATGCCCACATACGGCTTCTTATAAGATGTGACAGGATCCTGTCATTGCCATGGTAATCAAACTATGCCATCAAGTTTTAGATACAACTTTGTTTATGGTATTTAATAATGTATTTTCTTATTTTATCGTTTTGAGACGATGGTTATATAACTTTATGTATAACTGTATTCATTCACGTTTCATTGGTAACTATTATAAGGATGTATGCCATGTAAAGTCGAAGAGATGGTTAGGATACCAATTTCAGGAGAGTTGAGAGTCCTTCGGGTCCCTAACATTGGATCAACCTAACAATTCGTCACACCAAATCCTTCAACTTAACAATTCGTCACCCAAATCTCCATGGGTGACGAATTGTTCAGTTGATCCCTAACATTCAATATAACCTTATCTTTTGGCTAGTGGGGCTATCTAGTTTCCACACATTTTCCACTCCCCTAACTTAAACTCTTTAGACGATCCTGTTTAAAAAAAAAAAAAATCCTTGGCTAAGATTCCACGGCCAGTTTGTGCCTATTTAAAAATTCATAGAATTTAGTACATAAACTACCACCAGACACTCTGGTTGGTGTGGAGAAAATCTCTTAAATTAACTCTATATCATGGGCCCCTCATTAAATGGTATAATCTGTTGTATAGCGCAGGGTTTCCCAACCTCTTTTAACCCATGGCTCACTTTGAACAAAGAATTTTTCTGTGGCCCATGAAATTATTATAGCCCCTCCCCCCCCCAAAAAAAACCCCTTCAATTTTACATATGCCCATATATTAGCCCTATGGTCAACTAAAAAATTTCTGCGGCCCACCTGAAATTTGCCATGGCCCATTTTGGCCATGTGGCTACAAGTTCTGAACCACTGGAATAGCCTACGGGCTAGGTGACACTTTAAGATGATTTTGAGGCGGTAATTGATTGGATATTTAAAACCCAATCGAGGGGACATTTAAACTGTATTCGGAGGACTTTTAAACCGCGATCGACAGGGGATGTTTAAAGCGAGGACCGGTAAAATGTTGCCAGATGATTTCAAGAAACGTGTCAATATTTTATTTTGTTAGTTTATTTTGTATAATTTCTTGAATATGCGATTGTATCATACGAAATCTTCATATAATAATGGGTTGAAGAATAAGTTCTTGCGGTTTTATCAAATTTATTCATTACCATTAACAATTTTAGAAAAAACTTCATTTTTAATTGATAACAATATGCAATTTAATCAATAATGTATTCTCCGTTGTTATTTACGACTTCTTCCCAACGTTCAACTAGTTTTTCGATGCCTCTGCAATAAAAATATCTGGATTTTGACTCGAAGAATTCGTCTAACCACGTTCTTAATTCCACATCAGTATTGAATGAAACGCCGCGCAAATTGTTGGAGAGCGATCGAAACAGATGGAAATCCGATAGAGCCAAGTCTGGCGAATATAGAGGATGCGGCAGGATTTCCCAATTAAGCGTTTGAATGGCGTCTTTTGTCATATTGGCAATGTGAGGACGAGCATTGTCGTGTTGCAGAAGGACTTCATAACGTCGATAAGGTCGCTTCTCACGAATAGCTTCGGTGAGTCGATACATTTGTTGAACGTAGAGTTCTGCATTGACAATCTCGTTGTTTGCAAGGAGCTCATAAAGAATGATGCCTTCACAATCCCACCACACACACAGCATCGTCTTTCGTGGATGAAGTCCTTGCTATAATCGCGGAAGTGGTATTTTATTGGGGCTAAGCCATTGTTTTCGATGGTTCATGTTGACATAAACACACCACTTTTCGTCTCCAGTGATGATGCGGTGAAAAAAATCTGTCCTTATATCCACGAGTAGCCTTGTAACGAGCAAGCAAACCTGCGGCAATCGCGGGGCGTTGAAGTTTGTTGCTTTCGCGCAAAGCGTGCGGAACCCATGCACCGAGTTTTTGAACTTTCCCCATCGAATGAAGGTGATTCACTAGTTTTCTGATCACACGCCAATTGTACAGCCAATTCTCTAGTCGATTGGCGAGGATTTTCATGAAGAAGGTCGTTCAATCGATCTTCATCCACCTTAATGGGGCGACCAGAACGTTCTTCGTCATTAAGATTGAAATGACCGTTTTTGAAACGTGAAAACCACCATTGAGCTGTCCTTTCTGATAAAGCATTTTCTCCGTACACAGCACAAATATCGCGACGAGCTTTGGCTGCGTTTGCATTGTTCCCGTCTCGATTGAAAGTGAATAACAACAAGTGTCGAAAATGCGCCTTTCTTTCAACTTGACATTCCATTTTGAGGGTACAGAACAAAAGTTAACTTAACACAACTTTTAAATAAACCGCAATTACTTATTACTCAACTTCAAGACGTAGCCTAAGCAAAAGCCTAATAGTCTACGCTGTTAAGAGACGTAGCCTAACCTTTGCAAATTTTGCTCTCATTATTTATTATTGTTTCTTAATATGTGCACAAATCACGTCAACAAAACTTAAATAAACACAACATTAAAAAACCGCAAGAACTTATTCCTCAACCTAATATATTAAAAGCATGCCTTTATGCACCATGGAAATTTCATTGACCTCCTCATCATATTTTTGAAAATATTTCAATAAAGGAAAATCATTCTCTTATTTTGTTCAGTAGTATATATATATATATATATATATATATATATATATATATATATATATATATATATATATATATATATATATATATATATATATATATATATATATATATATATGATGAAGCGTGTAAAGTGAACACAAGTTTTTCTTTATAAAGATATTCCGATGACTGAAGACCTGAAACGATCAAAGAATCAAATAAAATGGATGAGGCCAGCATCTTCCAAAAAGTCATAGTTTATAAATCTGTGTGCACGAACTCGTCCCGAGTACAAGGGACAAGGAGTAGCACCCCGCTTGCCCCGGATACCGGGCCAAGTAACGTGCGCGAATATAACCCAGAGTAGGATATTCAACAAGGTCTGCTGACCAAAAAATCGCGTGCTCTCACTTATTCTAATTTATGACTTGACGACGTTCAAAATATTCAATAATTGCTAGACTAACCTTGCGAGGATCTTGGCAATCCTATCATTCGAAAGAGAATGTAAAACAATATAAGGGTTTCAAATTTCGTTAGAATTGGCCAAATAATTATGATGTTATTGCTAAACAAAATAACTCCCAGGCTAACCTTGGGAGGACCTTGTCAATTATATCATTCGAAAGAAAATGTAAAACAACATAAGGGTATCAAATTTCCTTAGAATCCGCAAAATAGTTACAATGTTATTACAAAAACAAAAAAAAAGCCAAACGGAGACCCACCGACATAGTGAGATGTCGAATCGCTCGCGACTAGACTCGCACTGACTAAAAATGTACCGAACAGTCCGGGAGACAACGCAGTCGTCGCAGTAAGGTGCAGGGGATTTATCCACCAGATGATGGTGCGTCCCGCATGTGTACGCAATTCTAAGACAACGGAAAGCGACTTAAAACTGTTACAGCACTGGTGGTAGTTCTATGGGAACAAGAGCGGCGCGATGATACGTAACTTTAAGTTCCCTTCGGCATCCCGGAGGACTACCTGATTCCTACCAGGTTGTCAGTGTGAGGAAGAGCTAAATGTTGGTCTGGTCGTCCAGTCTTTGCGGACACTTTATCGCCTTCATCGGCACGCTCATTTCCCGCAATCTTTATCTGTCCAGGAACCCAGCAGAAAATTATCTCGACATTCGCCCAGCTTGCATTAACCGTGACGTCACGGACACTACCACCGAGGGGGTACGGAGATTTCAATGGACCGAGACAACTCAGTGCGTTTTATGAGTAGCTAAAGATCAATATTTGGTCTCGGAACTGGGCACGGTGCGTTATCTTCCGTACCGAGCGGTGTATTATAACCAGCTCAGGCGTGAAGACAGACATAGCCCCTAGTGAATCCCGCTGACTTCAAACAGAGGTGATAGGCGGTGATACGGCGTGAAAGCCGACCCCCTCTTGGGACTTGGAGCCATCCGTATACACTGGCACGGATCCAGCGTGACACAAGGTGTTCTATCTAAAGGTCGAACGCAATACTTCCAATACTATCGAAGCTTTAGGAGTAGAGACGTGGCGACAAATAGTCAAATGTGGTACTCTACAATGTGGCGTCCTGGTCAGATCCAGAGGCACCACCGGCCCGAGAGCTACACCGAACTCTCGAATGGGTTTCCTAGTTCTACCCTAAAGCGCTTAGAATATGACTGTCTGTTGGCGACTGAGGAAGACACCGAGACCGTGCCTACAAGCTCATAATGCACCGTATACGGCACAAAACAAGTGGCAACTCCCCACAATCGACAAGTAGTAGGTACTCACTGGGGGACATGCGGAAAGTTCGGTCGCCATACGGAGACCGGCGTGGTGGCTTGAGTTCACCTTTCGCAATACACGTTCAGCTGCGGATGCGTAAAACTCGCATCTGGAGTCAAACTTCGAAAGAAACAAAAAGCAGTAGTCCTATCAGCACCCTAAGTGCTGAACGTCACGGAGTGAAGAATGTCCATGGCGCGGATACAAAATACCATAATGGTGCGAATATGGGTCTCCCAAGAGAGGGTTCGGTTGAAAACAAGACCAAAGAAATTGTGCGATTCCACTTCTTCCATGCGTACCCTGTTTAGAAACAAGTCCAGGTTGGGGTGGAGCCGCGAAAGTTGGCAGGAGTGCACCACCTTAGTCTTGGTCAAGAAAACCGAAACTCGCGCACTTCGAACCAGGTGCTACGGTTAATGCTCAGGTCAAAAGGTGTGACTCTGAGAACACTTCCTTGTGAGACTCCCTATAGATGCCTTATTGAGCGGGAGATAGCTCCACCCGTACCCAGAATAGACGATCTTGTAATAATTCAGATATAAAAATTTGAGGCGTCTTCTCGCCTCCATCACGTAGAGGGTTTCCATAATACTGTATCGCGATGCAGTATCAGAGGCATTTTTGACTCAGAGCAGAGCATCCAACGGACAGTGGAACTTGTGGAAGCTGCATTACATTGTACAGAAGACAGGCAGAATCCGCTGTCCATGAAGAAGAATACTCTAACCTTTACCAATTTCTTCATAAACGTGCCCTGATAAGAGGTTGAGAAATAGGTGAAACCGCCCGGGGGATTCGGGACATCGTCCGAGCTAGGAGCATTATTTGCGCATCAAGGGAGAGGGAACCTCAACTCACAGCGTAAACTTGTCCTTGAAAAGCCCTCCTCCTCTGGAGGTAAAGTCCATGTGGCTGCTCTCAGTAACATTACGAAATGCACAAAATGTTGGCAGAGCAGCATTTCAGCTAGACAATGTTGGAGAAACCTGAAGCGAATGACTCCGCCACGGACACAGACTCCGAGATTGTTGTCCCATTCTGTGGGAGAACAGGTGTGGAGGTGTGTGTGTGGGGGGGGGGGTGTCCTGCAAGAACTTGCCCCGAATCCTTTTGACTCGTTTCTACACCTCTGCTGGAGGGGTATTCTCGTTAAGTGAAGACACATATGCCTGCCAGGAAGAGCAGCGGACGTGCTACGAAACATAGCGAAAACTAGCGCTAGCTCGACGAAATTCACCGACGGTGAAATCGTTTGAGCGTCGCTTATAGTGCATGTAGCGCATATGGCTTCTCTCAAATGGCCGTTTCACACACTTATCTGACTACCGATGAAGCGGATGAGGAGCAAAAGGGCTAGACGTTCTCAGAATGGTATTTAGGTCCACGTAGGTGAGGTTGCCAGAGAAAAACTCACTGGCCTCATCAACCGAGCTAAACTCCTCGACTGAGACAGAGAATCAGTTATTAAATGAAATTTCAGACCACCAAGCCCATTCTAAGCACCACCGAAGCGGGTTTTCAGGCGACAGTGGCCCAGAAAATGATCTTTGAATGGGAAAGTGGTTACTACCATGAATGTCGTGGACAACTTCCCACCCCAAATTAGACTCTGCGTCATGATAGCACATGGACAGATCAAGACAAGAAAGGGATCGATTCTCGGGCAGTGATTCGTAAACTCATCAACATTGAGGATCTCGACAACCGTGTCACGACTCAGTGGACGACCCCGTCAAGAGTTCAATTCAAAACTGTGACGGAGCTTCCCAAATTTGCACTCAGGCAAGGAGGAGGTGCGGCTCCCCCAGGTAGAGAGTGAGTGTGTGTGCATTAGTGATAGACTGTATGTGAGAGAGAGTGTGTTTATGTGAATGAGAAAGAGTGAAAGAGAGTGGGTGACAGAGATAGAGGGGAGAGGGAATGTGAGAAAGAGAGATATAGGGAGAAAAAAGAGAGAAAGCGAGTGTTCAAAAGAGTGTGTGTGTGAGGGAGAATGTGAGAGATAAAGTGTGAGAAAAACTATGAGAGTATGAGTGAATGTGTGTGCTAGTGAGTGTGTGTGTGTAAGAGAGAGAGGGAGGGTTGAAGGGGAGGGGGGGATGACGGGAGGTAGAAATAGAAAGAGAAAGAGGCGGGATCAGGGAGAGAGAGAGAGAGAGAGAGAGAGAGAGAGAGAGAGAGAGAGATAAAGAGACAGTGAGTGTGATGAAGAATGTGAGAGTGTTTGCAAGACTGTACCTGATATAGAGAAATAAAAGAAAGGAGAAGAGAGTGTAAGTGAGAGAGAGAGAGAGGAGGGGAGTGAGAGAGATAGACTGTGAGAGTGTGTGTGTATGTGTGTGAGGGTGTTTCTGTGTGTAAGGGAGAGTGTGAGAGTCTGTGAGCGAGAGCGTTAGATAGAGTGTGTGTGTGAGTGAGGTTGTATGAGAGTGTGATGGAGTGTGTGCGCACGCGAGCGTGTGTGTGTGTGTGTGTGTGTGTGTGTTAGAGAGTAAGAGTCAAGTTCAAGTTTGTTCGTTTACGTACTCTCTAATTGCGAACCTGCGCTTCTAGAATTTGTATGCAAGCTTACTTGCCATCATTGTACTGAAACCTAGTATTACACTTAATCTTCCTCACAATTGCTTTCGTTCGAAGCATTCACCTCATTTCCATCGGCACGTCCTTCACCGCATTTTTTTTCATTTGAATTAACAATATCCTCTTTGGATTACGTAGGTTATCATTTCTAAAGAAACCCAAACGACTCGGCAAGCTACCCCTAATCTCTCAACTCCAATGCCTCTCTAAAGTTCTCGAAAAGCTGTTGTCAGTCCAATTCTAGATCGCAGGTCCTCCTCCACCATCGATGAGATGTTCCAGTCTGGCTTCATGACAGGCCACATCACTTAATTTGTTCTCCTAGTTGTAACTAACCTCCTTCGTCGAGTGGTGGCTGGTGTTGGCGAACCTTCCATTCTGGTACTTCTCGATCTTTAAGTAGCCTTTGATATTGTTTATCTCATACTTCTTCATCGCCTTGGGAAATTCCTGGGTGTCTGCTCATTTCGCGAGTGATATATCTTGGTCTAGCGAAGGTACGTTTTGGTGTGCCGCAAAGAGTGGTTCTTAGTTCACTGCCTTTGCTTTTTATCTTCTTGCTCTCGGCACGCTTATCATTTCATTTCAATGCCTAATTTTCTGAGAGTGAGGCTGGTGGTGGGTACCCCAATAGGTTGTGGATCGTTGTAATAAAACTATTGCTCCTTTTATCAACCTTGGTGACTCCCAGGTTCCATTTTCCGACACTGCCAAAAATCTGGGCGTCACCTTCGATAGTCAATTATCTCACCTCATGTCGCTGATATCTGCAAGCCTACTCTCTGGTTCCGCCGTTACTTTAACTGTATCGAGCCTCACACTGACCATAATAGCTTCAAGATCGCCATCCACATTTTCGTAACCTCTCTCCTTAACTTCTCGAACTCCATCCTTTTTCTGATACTACGCATCCCCTCTCAATACCTTCAACTTCTTCATAACTTCACCGAATAGTTTCTGTGCCGGGGATGTTCCTCCCTGCGCAAACGCACTGCTCTGTGATGTCCACTGGCTGCCTATTCGATCCCGAATCATCTCCAACGTACTCTTTCCTACACAACAAACCTTAAACACCGCAGCACCCTCCTACCTGTCTTCCCCCCTGAACCTATACTGGACCTTGAGAGCACTACCCTTTAGCTTTGCTCCCATATTACTCCTTCCTCATAATCACGAGTACTGCATAAGTGATCGGGTTTTCTCGACGTTTGATCCGAGAATGTGGAATGATCTGCCTATTTCTATGCGCTCCTTCTCCTCCCTTGGTGCCTTCAAGTGTGACGTGAAGACCAGCCTCATGGCCTTTAAACCACCATAAAAAAGTATTAATAGTAATAAAAAGAAAAAAATGAACACCAACTTCTAGAGGGCCTGTGGTAGGGGAGGCGTCTTTCAAGTTCGCAAGACCAAGTTTATCCAATTCTAAAATACGAACTTTAGGCGAGGCCTTTGCTTTTGCAGTCTTTGAACCCCTTCCTGATCTTTTCCCCGATTCCTTTCTATTTATCCATTTTTAAACTTTATCTCAATGTAAACAAGAGGGAAGGTCCCTCGAATGACCTACGGCGTTTTGTGATAAGATGATAAATGGTTATTGCATTGAAGGTTTCCCATGGTTCAAGTCACTTTGACTTTGCTAAATGAGGCTTCTGCCACTAGATGGCGCCACCCAGCGCCAAATCCGATGGCAGAATTGAAATGGATACAATTGAACTTTACTCCTCTCGAAAAAAAAGACGCCTAAACCTGGCGCTTCACCGCAGGTGAAAAAAAAGAAGAGATAAACGGCAGTGTAAATGAAAAAAAAAGATATATACATAGGTGTAAATATCAGCTTCCGATGCGCTACTCTAAAATTTAAGATGACCTCTTTCCTTGTGTGGCACTTTGGTCCAGTGCCAAGTCTTGGCGTAAACACCCTTGACCCGTTCTCACTCCACTGACACACGACACGGCTTCCATAATTCCTCGCCAGGGGCGTGGGTGAATGAGAGAAAGGGTTTTTTTATCAGTTATATCGTGCATTATATGGGTTGCTAAAATTATTATAATTATTTTTTTTAACATTCTCATTAATCCACATGTCTGTCTTATTCCAACCTACATACACAAACACAACTTGCTACCCTTTTACCTATAAGACTTGCCTTCAGTAGGACGAAAGAACATGGTGTGGTCTTATTCCTTTCGAGCTATGGCCCTTTGACAAATTATTACTTTCCCTAACTTCAACCAAACTCCCCACCTTTCACTCTCTCTCTCACACAGACATAATATCAGCCTTTCTCTCTCGCAAGCTTTCTTTCTGTCACTTTCTCACTCTCTCTGTCTCTCTCAACCTGACATTCTCTCTTTAACCCTCTCTCTCACTCTCTCTAGCTCTTTCTCTCTTTTAAAGTATCTCTCTCAAACAATCTCACAAATATTTTCAAACTCTCCCTCTCTTTCTCTCTCAAACATATTCTAAAACTCTCTCTCTCTCTCACTCTCCATCAAACTCTCTTTCTTCTCACTCTCTCTCTCTCTCTCTCTCTCTCTCTCCAAACCTCTCACTCTCTCAAAATCTCTTTCTCTCACGCACTCTATATATCTCTATTCTCTCTCACACACCATCTCTGTATCACTCTCTCTCTCTAAACCCCTCTCTCAGTCTCTCTCAACCTCACTCTCAATCTCTCTCAAACTCTTTTTCACTTTCTCAATCTGCATCAACCTATTTCTCACTCTGTCTCGTCGGAACTTCTCTTTCACTCTTTCTGTCTCAAACACAAAATCTCTCTTTTTCTCTTTTCAACCTCTCGCTCACTCGCTCTCAACCCCTCCCTCCAGCTTAACCAGAGCAGAACAAGAAACCAGGGCTACAAACTTGAACTGAAGCGTTACCAGTGTGATATGTGTGGGAAATCTTTCACATATAGCATCTGCGGCACTTGGAATGCACTTCGAATGGAAGTTGTCAACAGCAATTCTGTTGAACAGTTAAAGTCGAGACTAGACAAAGTCTTGAAAAGTGGCTGCTTGGAGACTTGAAGCGTGGCGCGAGTGCTCTTCTAGAGCGTCAATTTGACCCTTTAGAGGACTGCGCCTGCTCAAGAGGTACCCTCTCTGAATGGGTCGTAAGGTCTACTAGGGTACCTCTTTTCCTTCTTACACTCTTAACTTCTCTCTCACTCTCACTCTCACTCAATATCTCTCTCAAACTCTCTCTCACTCCCTCTCTCAATATCTCATACTAAAACTCTTTCTTACTTTATCTCAACCTCTCTCTAAATCTCTCTCAACTCTCTTTCTCTCTCACTGTCTCAAAATTTCTCTCATTCACTATCAACTTATCTCTCTTTTAAACTTTCTATGTCACTCATGCTCAATCCCTGTATCATTCTCTCTTTCTCAAACTCTCCCTAGTCCTATCTCTTTCTCAACCTCATTTCAACCTTTCTCCCTCATTTGTACTCTCTCACTCTTTCTCTCTCAAACTCTCTGTCACTCTCTATTAACCCCTCTCTCTCTCACTCAACCACTCTCCTTTACTATATCTCAATCTCTTTATCACACACACACACACACACACACGCACTCTAACTCTCTCATTCTCTCTCTCAAACTCTTTCTCCTTCTCTCTCAAACTCTTTATCTGCTTGAATTAAGCTAGCTAAGCTAGGGGACTTTTAGTCCAGCAGGGTCACCCATGCCAATAAGGTAGCTTTAGTAGGATCCAGACTAAGGAAGGTCAAACTTCTCTACCACTTCTTTGATGCGTCTCCTTGCATCCCCCTAACCTCTTCGATTCTGTTAGTACGAAGTTTCACCAACTCTCTTCAACTGTAAAAAAACAAAAAAAAAAAAACATTCATCTCTATTACACATAAGTTGTTTATTAATAAGGGCCTCACCAGCTCCCTTATGCCGCGTGAGAAGAGAGGCTTTGAAATCTCTTTAAATAACGCCTTGGAGCACTCATAGGTTGCAAGAGACTGAGGTTGAAGGGATCTCAAGCGTTTGGGGTACGATTAATGGAGAAATGCTAGGTACCCCTTAGAAGCTTTCTCCTAACGTGTAATGGCCTGACCAGCCCCCTGTGACCGCTACTTGGTGAACAAAGGCTCAATTGCTCTATGGTGAGAGATCTTTTGTGCCTTGCTGGTTGCCAGATCAGCAAAAGATCTCGGATTAAGTTGTGGGCACTTAGCTTTACTATTTGCTTTAAGTCTGGCCGTTTTTAGTTGATTAGTAGGGCTTAGTAGGAAGACAGTTGCACCTCAAAGCCCCTGTCGAAAAATCAGAGATCCAGTTCACTGGGGCTCTCGTGCTGCTCAGTTGGGAGCTGTGGCATGATTGGGGACGTCCGGTTCAGGGGAGACCTTAAGGTTGGTGTGCTTGGTCAAAGGGTTTCTGTTGGCCGAACGACTGAAAAACTCCTGGAAATAGGTGGATGTGATTAGTGCGAGAGAAAATCACACACAAAAACACTTTTTTAATGCGTATGGTCCCAGAGTTTTTAAGATGGCGAAGAAGAATGGTCCTCCGTTCCGCAAGTTAACTTGCAAAATCTGCAAAGTTTATAGATGGAGTGAAGACTTCGGGGGCAGGAGTTGCGAGGAGCTCACAGATGCCGTTAGTGTATGTGACTTCTGCGAACAAGAGAAGCGCCTGGGAGAGACCATCGCTCAACTGAGAGAGAAAACTCACTCCTCAAAAGGGAGGTTCAACTCTTAAAAACAGAGAGGTGTAGATGCTCAGGCGAGTGCGAAGGAGAGAAGGCTTCCGACGTCTAAGAGCAGAAGTCTTCTGCTGCAGGACTGGCGCAACGAGCCAAAAAGAAGAAAAAAAGAGGAATAAAGGAAAGAAGAAGGAAGAGAACTTAGAAAGAGAAGAAGAGAAAGTAGAAAGAGAATAAAAAAAGTGGAAACAGAGGACGAGAAAGTAGAAGCAGAAGAAGAGAAACAAGAAACAGAAGAGAAAAAAAGGAAGACAAGAAAAAGAAGAAGAAGAGAAGAAGAAGAAGAAGAAGAAGAAGAAGAAGAAGAAGAAGAAGAAGAAATAAAAAAAATGTAGAGAAAGAAGAGGAAACCGGCAAGTCGCTTCCGAAAGGAAAGAATCGGTCGTCTGCAGACAAATGTGCAAGGGTCACCCTTATTGGTGATTCTCAAGCACGGGGCCTGCAGCCCCTGCGAACGGCTCGCCTTTGCACTAGTGTGAAGATAAACTGCCTGCCAGGACGGGGTAACCACCACATCACAGTAGAAGCGGAGAAATCTGAGATTTCTGAGAGCTCAGTCGTTGCTCTGATGGTAAGTTTCAACGACCTCTACCTGAGAGGAGGTAGGGTAGGCTCTACGGATAAAATTCTCTACACTGTCATGGGCACCGTGGATGACTGTGGGCTGAAAACCCGCATGCGTGTTGTGGTCGGGATGCTCCCGAGGAGAGGTTCAACACAGACCGCTCACTCGATGAACGTCTCTTTGAACCGGCGCCTGGCAGATTTGTGTACGGCAGAGGGGGTCTTTTTTGTCGACCCGTACCGCACCTTTTATGGTAGGAATAATCTCTATCAAAGGGACAGGGTACATCTTTCCTTTAAAGGAAAGGCCTTTCTGTTGAACATGATCCAGGATATCATAGAGAGGCCCCAAAGGAGTATCCGGCGCAGAGTGAGGGCGGATGTACGCCAGTACGCCCGTGTCACTCCTGAAACTACCTTCTCATAGGTCGCAAAGAGGGGTGCCTCCTCACCAACAAATAAGCCGGGAAACGGAAGATCATAGGGGACTCCCGGGGAACTCCCTGAAAGTTCTTCTGTTTAATGCGAGGTCGATCAAGAACAAGTTTCTTGAACTTCGTGGCCTCGTAGCGACAGAAGAACCTGAAATGGTGGCCATAACAGAGTCGTGGGAAAAACTTCAAACCGAGATTTTGAAGGTGAATTTACGATTCCCGGTTACCAACTCTTCTAAAAAGATAGGCAAGACAGAAAGGGTGGCGATGAGATGTTGTTTGTCAAGGATACACTCAAATCGACGAACTGCAACATTGTATCCGACCGCGATGTACTAAGAGTTGACCTAGATATAGATCCTGCAAGATACAGGACCCTGGTGCTTTACAGACCACCCGCCCAACTCTTAGAACAGGACAGGAGTCTGTCCTGGCTACTGGGTGAACTTTTTCAAGACAGTGTGTGTATCGCCATGGGTGAGTTCAATACCCAAGTTGACTTGGAAACGAGAGAACACTGTGGCGAGAACGCATTACTCCTGGAGTTCGTGAAAAACGAGTTCCTGACTCAATGGGTGAGAGAGCCGATGAGAGGCAATAATACCCTCGACTTGGTTTTCACCTCTGAGGATGACTTTGTTGAGGATCTCTCTGTAGGCGAAGAGCTCGGTGGCAGTGATCACCGACTAGTCATATTTATAGTCAAGGTCCCCAAGGTAAAGTCTGCGACTGGTAAATCAAGGAAACTTGATTTGAGTAGAGCAGACTTTGCAGGTCTTCGTGCTGGATTGACTGACGCGAGGCTAGAAGTATGCGAGGATTTTGAAGATTCGTGGAATAGATTCAAAACTACGTTCATGAGTCTTCAATCACGATTCATCCCTTTAAGAAGCCTTTGTCGGTCTTCCGTTCAACCAAAGTGGTTTAATCGAGAAATTGGTCAACTGCTGAGGGAGAAAAGAACGGTGTACTGGCAGTCAAAGATCTCTGGTGACTTTGACGAGTACCGTAGGCTGGCGAGGAGAGTGAAGTCCAGCATAAGGGCGGCAAAGCGTGCCGAGGAGCTCCAAGTGACGAGACTTTGCAAGGAGAATTTCAAAGAGTTCTTCGGTTATGTAAATAGCTGTAAACCAATCCATCGCATAATTGGCCTTTTAGTAAATGAGGAGGGGGCATTAAAGCACTCAGATGCAGAAAATGCTAACCTCTTCAACGACTACTTCTCTTCAGTGTTGACTGAAGAGTGTGATCCCATCCGCCAGCCAACGGATTCTTATTTGGGGAAAAGCTTGAGGAAATGGACTTCACCCAAGGAGAAATAGAAAAAAAGATCACTGATCTAAAGAAGAATAATTCCCCTGGCCCAGACAGGTTTCTACTTAAAGTGTTGAAAGGAGTGCGCGAACAAGTGTCACGGCATCTAAGCACAATCTTCAACATATCAATCCGGACCGGATGCGTTCCTAGAGATTGGCGTGAAGCAGAGGTGACTCCTATCTTCAAGAAAGGAGACCCTAGCTAGCCGTCGAACTACCGACCTATCAGTCTGAATTCGATAGTAGGTAAAATCATGGAAAGCATCCTGGTGGACAAAATGCCTTCGCATTTAGAGTCAAACCTGCTACTGAGGAGTTCCCAGCACGGCTTTCGAAGGCAACGGTCATGCCTGACGAACCTTGTTGAATTCTTCCACTTCGTCTTCAGTGAGCACGATCGGGACAAGGCGGTAGATGTGGTCTACTTAGACTTTCAGAAATCCTTTGATAAGGTACTACACCGTCGCCTTCTCCGGAAAGTGCGAGCGCTGGGCATAGACGGAAAAGTAGCAGACTGGAACGAGAACTAGCAGACGGTAGACGGCAACGGGTGGTGCTGAATGGAGAGGCTTCTGAGTGGGTGCCCGTTACTAGCGGGGTGCCCCAAGGATCTTTCCTGGGGCCACTACTATTCATCCTATACGTCATCGAAATAGATGGTGACATGGTTGCCAAGATTTCTAATTTTCCGATAATACCAAGCTTGGTATGAATGTTGCAAAGGATAGAAATACTGCCCGCCTGCAAGATGATCTTCTAAAGATTGGGGAGTGGTCTGATACGTTGCAAATGCCTTTCAAAGTGAACAAATGTAAAGTGATGCATATCGGCCACCGAAGTCCCCAATCACCCTATATCCTTAAGGGCACTGCTCTTGAATCCACCGACACTGAGAAGGACTTGGGTGTAACTATCACCAGTGACCTCAATTTCTTGAAACAGTGTATTGAGGTGGAGAAGAAAGCCCAAAGGATGTTAGGGTATATAAAGCGACGGTTTAAATATCGGAACAAGGAGATAGTACTCTGTCTGTACAAATCCCTCGTCCTACCGCACCTGGAGTATGCCGTACAATTTTGGAGTCCTTCGTTTCGAAAAGACATCGCGAGATTGGAACGCGTGCAAGCCAGGGCAACCAAACTGATTTCCTCTATAGGACATAAAAGTTATGAAGATATATTAAGGGAATTAGATATGTTCTCGCTGGAAACCCGTAGACTGCGTGATCAGCTCATCGAAGTTTTAAAAATACTTTGAGGGTTCGACAATGTTGACTACAGGGATATTTTCAGCCTTAATGAGAGCAGAACAAGAAATCACTGCTTCAAACTTGAGTTGAAGCGTTACAACCGCGATCTGTGTGGGAAATTTTTCACGTACAGTATCTGCGATAGCTGAAATGCACTTCCGATGGAGGTTGTCAACAAAAATTCTGAGGATAAGTTCAAGACAAGACTAGACAAAGTCTTGAAAAGTGACCGTTTAGAGAGGACGTAAGGCAATTGAGCGGGGATGAGCCCGCTCGACAGCTAGTCCAAAGGTACCCTCGTTCAATGGACCATAAGGTCTTCTAGGGTACTTATTTTCCTTGTTACTCCTTGTTACTCTATCTCTCTCTCAAACACTCTCTGAATGTCTCTCAAACTCTCTTTCTCTCTAACTATCTCAAACTCCCATTCTGTGAATCAATTTCTCTCTCTCTCCCAAACTCTCTCTGTTACTCTCTCTCTCTCTATCTCTCAACCATTTCTCATAAACTCCCTGTGTCCGGGGTGCCTCAAGGTTCTGTCCTTGGACCACTTTTATTCATCATCTACGTCAACGACATGGACGGTGACATGGTTGCCAAGATTTCCAAATTTGCCGACGATACTAAGCTTGGTATGAACGTTGTAAAGGATGGAAATACTGCCTGCCTGCAGGAAGATCTTGGGAAGATTGGAGAGTGGTTGGACACGTGGCAAATGCCTTTTAACGTGAACAAATGCAAAGTGATGCATATCGGCCACAGAAACCCCCAATCTCAGTATATCCTCAAGGGGACTGCTCTTGAATCCACCGACACTGAGAAGGACTTGGGTGTAGCAATCACTAGTGACCTCAAGTTCTTGAAACAGTGCATCGAGGCAGAGAAGAAAGCCCAAAGGATGTTAGACTACATAAAGCGCCAGTTTGGATACCGTAACAAGGAGATAGTATTTTGTCTGTACAACTCCCTCGTTCGGCCGCACCTGGAGTATGCCGTACAATTTTGGAGTCCTTCGTTTCGAAAGGACATCGCGAGGTTGGAACGCGTACAAGCCAGGGCAACCAAGCTGATTTCCTTTATCCGACATAAAAGTTATGAGGATAGACTAAGGGAATTAGATCTGTTCTCGCTGGAAACCCGTAGACTGCGTGGTTAGCTCATCGAAGTTTTCAAAATACTTCGAGGGTTCGACAATGTTGACTACCGGGATATTTTCACACTGAGTGAGAACAGAACGCGCAATCACGGCTTCAAACTTGAACTGAAGCGTTACAACCGCAATCTGTGGGGAATTTTTTTCTCTTACAGTGAATCTGTTGACCAGTTCAAGTCAAGACTAGACAAGGTCTTGAAAAGTGGCCGTTTAGGGACGAAAAACAATTGAGTAGCCATGTGCCCGCTCGATTGCTAGTCCAAAGGTACATCTTTGAATGGACCGTAGGGTCTCCTAGGGTACTTCCTTTCCTTGTTACTCCTTGTTACTCTCTCTTAACTTTTCTCTACCTCTTTCTCTCAAACACTCTCTCTCTCTCTTTCTCTCAAACACCCTCTCAACCATGTTACTCTCTCTTTCTCTCTCAAAGTCTCATTTTCAACTTCTCTCTTATCTTCTCAACCTCTCTCTCTCTCTCTCTCTCCCTCCCTCACCTTCTCTTGGTCTCTAAACGTCTCTTTCTCTCAAACTTGTGCTCTATCAACCTCTCTTATGCTTTCTCTCTAACCTTCCTTTCCCAACCTCTCTCCGATTGCATCGAGAGACGCATCCTGCCCATTACCTCACTCGGGACCGACTGGGGACTGGAATGTCGCCCCCACCTCCTTCTAACTGCTGAGCGACTGACTCCCTTTTTCCAACCAGGAAATTACAGCGCAACCAGACTAGTTGGTGGTCCTGGACCCACCACGCGCCACCGGCCGCCCACAGACTTCAGGGGCGCCACCCACACGGCCCTATCTGACACTTCAGGTGTTAGCTAGAATATCAGACACACAATCAATGACCACCCAATTCCGCAATTAGCACTCGCCATCCATGGTGTGTGGTGCGTGCAATGAAGGTATCGGTGCCCCACCAGAGGAATGGTGACGTCATGTGTCAGCCTCACTTCCATTCCTCGCCCTCCCACACAATTCAATACCCATCAATTAGCACCTATTAACACCTCACCCACGAGAGCGAGACTTAAAACAATGCGCGAAGTAATCACCATCATAGGCATGGTGATGTTAGGTGTCAGGTAGAACCACACTATCATCATCTCTCCCGTGAAGGAGTGATTTTGATGTAATGAGAAATGCCCCATCAGAGGCAGGATGACCAACAAGCCAAAAGACAAATGGTAGAAAATGGATTAAAAGGGAAACGATCCTCGATCGAGAAAGACAAAAGCCGTGTACATAATGCTTGAATAAAATCCTTGGGAACGTGTTCGATATCGAACCCATAAATTCCAAGGTACGAACAAACTAAAATTAAGAGACAAAGCGGGAAACAACAGAAGATTTTAAAAATTCGGATGGGATTCAGGGTGAGAAGAACAGTCCAGTCGTAGTACATTGCGTTCGTACACACAATCCCAGGGACTCATATACGAACACAAAATCTGCTTGGTCAAATTTATCATTGGAACTAATTTATTAATGACCACACATTCACGAGTTCATATATACAAACTCAGGAACTCATATACGAACACACAATCCCTTTGGTAAAATTCATCGTCGGAACTCATTTGTTAATGACCACACATTCACGAGTTCGTATATACACACTCAGGGACTCATATACGAACACACCCCTTGGTAAAATTCATCGTTGGAACTAATTTATTAATGACCACACATTCACGAATTCGTATATACAAACTCAGGGACTCATATAGGAACACACAATCCCTTTGGTAAAATTTATCGTCGGAACTCATTTGTTAATGACCACACATTCACGAGTTCTTATATACAAACTCAGCGACTCATATACGAACACACAATCCCTTTGGTAAAATTCATCGTCGGAACTTATTTGTTAATGACCACACATTCACGAGTTCGTATATGCAAACTTAGGGACTCATATACGAACACACAATCCCCTTGGTAAAATTCAACGTCGGAACTAATTTATTAATGACCACACATTCACGGGTTCGTATATACAAACTCAGGGACTAATATACGAACACACAATTTCCTTGGTAAAATTCAACGTCGGAACCAAGTTCTTATTGACCACACATTCATACCTATAGGAAGCGTATCTCAGTAAAACCCTTCTTGGTGGAGAACTTTAATTTTCAATTGCAAACACAATGACATAATCACACGAGGAATGTTCATTATACATGAGGGAGATGAAAGACACATACAGAAAAGAACTAACAGAGTTTGTTTTTAATATGACGATAATTGTGATGATAATTACCAGAACAAAGAATATCAACCCTGGGGCCAGAGGGGTACAGACTTAATAGGAAGGATCGAAACGAAGATTGATAGATTCCGCGGCATTTGTGGGTTGCGTGATTATCTTGTTATTTATTAAAGCTTGTTCATCACCTTCCTTCTTTTTCCTTTATTTTTTTTATTAATGTCTCCACGTTTTCTTTTTTTTTACAGATAACATTGTCGTTCAACTCATTGTGTTGTTTACAGATAAAAGGTGAAATGCTCAAATGGGCGAGGTTAAATGTCGTGCATGACTTCAGTAGTCAGTACCCGCATGATACGAGGATTGGCAGGGTCTCAACGATGCCCATTTGTTCGTTTATTTGTCCTGTTATAGCCGAAATTGTTCTCTCAATTTGATTTCACTCGTTGGATTATTTTTTAGCCACAGGGATTTAATTTTTACAATCTGCCTAAGTTGATTTTCAATCAAAGTGTCAGTTAAACTGCAAAGTATGTAGTCGTGGTATGTTGTTATTATATGTAGCAGGGGCTAGCCCCACCCACTTCGTAGGGAATGCCTGGATGACCCTCCTCAGCCATGCCTGTTGGCTTGGTCTATTGGATAGAGTCACTTATGTCGATGATGAGCGGCCCTTGGAAATTACATACGAAGTGGCCATGGCTTGTCATTGCTATAGCAACCAAACGCACAATTCAAGTGGCATATATATGTCGTAGTATCTTACCACCTCCATGACTGTATATATATATATATATATATATATATATATATATATATATATATATATATATATATATATATATATATATATAAATATATATATAGTGATGGAAAAAAGTTTTATAAGACTACTATATTTTTTCATATAAGAAAATTAATAAAACTAATCAAACATTGGATTTTGTCTTAGTATTTTTGTCACATAATTTGAAGACGAAATATACACAAAATTAGCGCCCAAACCCATTTTATCAATGAATACATTCAATTAATGTGGGCAGTCAATATTTACAATGATGACCCTTGTTCTTCAGGATTGCTTTAAATCGTTTTGGTATGGTGGAGACCAAATTTGTATATCTTGACTTATATTCCTCCATTTTTATTCACTAAGCAACTGCTCACAATTGGCTGGCTTGTATTTATTAACCGCCACTTTGGTTATCAACTACAAATTTTCTATTAGGTTAAAATCTGTCGAATTTCTGGGCCAAAGTCCTAAAAGTTCGTTGATATTTTCAGCTAAGACCTTTGCTTTGTGACAAGGTGCGCCCATCATGCTGAAAAATAGTTATCATCCTCCAATTGGTCTTCTCTGTTGTAAAAAGGTGCTGATAAAGCAAGTTTTGGTACCATTTTGAGTTCATGGTAGTGTTCTTGGGCAAAATTGTTAGTGGTCCAGTTCCCTTAGATGAGAAGTAACCCGAGACATGGAGGTGTCCAGATGCTTCACCGTGGGAACGACACGACTCGGTAGAATGCATTATCCTGCAACAACACTATGTCTATCAGATCTTGGAAACGCTTCTCCGGATTACTGAATTTTATCATACCGGTCCTTCACCTGCCCTTTTAATGGGTACATATCTGCTTGGATCAACCAGTGTTTCCCAACAGAGAAGCATTGAGAACCCTTATTCCCCTCATCTCCAGCAAGTGGATGCCTTGGCTCCCTCCCAAGGCAACACCCTGCACAGTCTTCACTGACGTCTCGGAATCCGGACTCGGCATCTGATCTGCCCACAACGCCCTCGTAATCCCCCTTCCGAGGAATCTTCCAGAAGTTCCAGACAAGCGAAAGAGAGCTTAATTATAGAATAACACTTTGCCCCAGACCTCAGCAGTCTTTTTTATATTTCTTACAAATTAGAGCATATCTGTAAAGTTCTTTTTGGTGAGATGAGACTTCTTTACAGCCCTTCTCGACATGAAAAGTCTCCGTTTCACTGTGCGCGTCTAAACATTCACACCTGCCTCTTTCCAATCGTGGGCAAGCCTGGCACTGAAAAGCAAATAGCAACCAGATTCTTGAGCTAACACCTTACCAGGAAGCGATCTTGGGGTTCATTTGAAGCTCTTGGGCGTCCAGAAGACTTCTTCACGGGACTGTAATCTGTCTTTTTAAAGTTATTAACGATCCTAAAGATGGTGCTTCTTGATGCAATACACTTATAGCAACTATTTCCTTGTATTTCAGGCCACTAAGAGGCAGAGTAATAATGGTTGCACGCTTTTATAGGGGAAAAAAAAACACATTTCTGGAATTGAAAAAGATTCAAACATTTATTTTTACAAAAAAATATAACTAAATAGATTATAATTACACAAAATCATTCATTTAACCCATGTTTGTTATCTCTTTACCATTTTTAACGAATTTCAAAGCTCCAGGGAATGAAACTCACCTCCTTCAGGAACAGAACCAGAGCGCGATTTTGGAGTCAGCTAAGGAATGTAGTTTGTGTTCTAATTATTTTTTCAATACTATTTTTTAATAAACCTGCAATAATTTTGTTTTTTTTGTTTTGTTTTGGTAATAACATTGTAACATTCGGCCGATTCTAACGATATTTGAAACCCTTATGTTGTTTTACATTCTCTTTCGAATGATATAATTACCAAGGTCCTCTAAAGGTTATTCAGAGAATTATTGAAAGTTTTGAAGGTCGTAAGGCCATAAATCAGAATAAGTGAGTGCACTCGACTTTGGTGAGCAGAGTTTATTTGTCATTTTACCCCTCCAATCCCCTATTCGTTTATTTTTTATTCTAAGGAATACTTTTTATATTCTTATCCTATTTTGTTTATTTGTCATAGTACCTGATGAGACGAGAGAGCCTGGTCCTGGAACGTGGTAAATACCTAACTCTTGTTACGCTGTTTCTTAATTCCTATTAGTTTCAATACTTAAAACAGGGCACCGTTGCCTCCTATGGCCATAATCCTTTAATGGCAAAAGATTAGAGACACGAACGAGGTAAGCGCTATCATGAATGAGCCTATTGGCAAGGGAAGGCAAGGGTCACATGCGTTATTCCTTCCCATTTAGAATACTCTGCCTTGCTCTGGTTCCTACTTCGTTGTCACAACTCACATGAATTCCGGGTCAGGATGTAAATTGGAAAGCCGGCGCTGTGTACGCGTTTGTGCATCCACGAAGGGTGTATTCTTGCAAATAGCTGAAGTAATTGAAATGCAAACAAGCTTTTCCCTCCTCCCCTTTCATAAAAGTGATCTGCAATCTGCACAAATTCCAAGCCCGGCGCTGATTTGAATACATTCGTAAATAGATCAATATGCAGAAAGATGGGCCTTAGCAACTCTCTCCCTTTCATCGCACACACACACATAAAGTTACCCTGGAATATACATATGTATATAGATGGACATTCTTTAATGAAACACATTCATTGACTTTTATCAGATACATAAATATGAATTTGTCAATTAACATTTTTTTATATGTATTTGTTGAGCACAAATTTTCAAATTATTTTCCTCTTTTACAGAAAATAAGCAACTCAATTAATTGATGAGTCATTTAATACTAGAATACTTTTCAACTATCAATTCTTTAAATACAATTTATTTGGAATCTTTCAAACGCGTTGATCTTAAAAGATTTAAGGATTTTTTGAGACGGTGCAAAACCGCACCAATTGATGCAGTTCTTTTTATGGCTGTTGTATTGGTGTATTGCAGAGGTGAGCAAAGTGTGACCCGCGAAGGCTTTTCATGTGGCCCGCGTGTTTCATTTCAGAATTCGACAAAATAATGAAAATTAATTATTGAAGATTTTGACAAATTATCACCTTAAAAGCGAATTCTGTCACATTTGAGTGAAATATTATAATTTCTACGTCTGAGCGGACTTCTGACTTCGATGCACTTGTCAATACCCATAAATGTACCTCTGTATCTCATTATTTTTATGTAGGTGCTACATTCTTGAATCAGTCATTTTTGAATATATTTCCTTCGTAGATAAAATGTTCTTCTTTAAAAAATACGATACTTTATAAACACTTATTCTCATTACCATTATCTTACACGTTCTCTTTCGCTCGCGGAAGTTAAGCTCACGTTGAATGTGGTTAGTACGTGAATGGGAGCACCTGGATAATGATCACATGATGTAGAATTGTAAATCGTGGTTCGGATTCCACGTTAAGCTGTAGTATATGCAAACAAACGCACAAAGGCAATTGCAGTTAACTTATATATATTCAAAATTTGCATCTAACTGTTTAAGTTCGGCCCGCAAAGCTTTACATAAGATTCAATGTGGCCCACAAAGCTTTTCATAAGATTCAATGTGGCCCGCAAAGCTTTTCATAAGCTTCGATGTGGCCCGCAAAGCTTTTCATAAGCTTCAATATGGCCCGCAAGACTTTAGATTGAAGCTTATGTAGAGCTTTCCGGGCCACATTGAATCTTATGTAAAGCTTTGCGGGCCACATTGAATCTAATGTAAAGCTTTGCGGGCCACATTGAATCTTATGTAAAGCTTTGCGGGCCGAACTTAAACAGTTAGATGCAAATTTTGAATATATATAAGTTAACTGCAATTGCCTTTGTGCGTTTGTTTGCATATACTACAGCTTAACGTGGAATCCGAACCACGATTTACAATTCTACATCATGTGATCATTATCCAGGTGCTCCCATCCACGTACTAACCACATTCTACGTGAGCTTAACTTCCGCGCGCGAAAGAGAACGTGTAAGATAATGGTAATGAGAATAAGTGTTTATAAAGTATCGTATTTTTTAAAGAAGAACATTTTATCTACGAAGGAAATATATTTAAAAATGACTGATTTAAGAATCAAACACTTATAGAAAAACAAATTAAAGAGATGAGATTTTGGCAAAATTAATTTTCAATATTTTGTCGAATTCTGAAATGAAACACGCGGGCCACATAAAAAGCCTTCGCGGGCCGCAGTTTGCCCACCTCTTCCCTACCCCATTCTTACCCCAAAGTACAATTAACTTGCTCTCTTTTGTATTCACTTTTAGCCTCCTCCTCTCACACGGCCTGTCAAAAGTTTCGAACAACATTTCCAAATCCCGATCTAGTCATCAATGTCCCCCCCCCCCGTCCGCTTTCCCTCAATCCTATACGTTCTTCTCGCAGTATTCCTTCCATAAAGATATTAAACCCCAATGGAACATGTCAAATCACTCACTCCGGCTTTACTTTCAAAATAAATACTCTGTATCCCATTAAATACTTTTTACCACTTCCATACCTTCTCAGTACCTGCTAAAATGCTTATCTATCTCGACGATTAAAAGCTGTCTCCAGATCCCTGACCCCAACATCCACTTTACACCTCTTATTCCTTGAGTTTTTCCTTTGGTTGCCTCTTGCCTAATTAAGATCAGGTATTGCTTTTCTTTGATACATACTAATTTATTTCCTATATTTTGAGTAAGATTAAATTTAAGGAAGTTCAAAAGTACTTTAAATGTGTATTGCGTCTTCCCTGTGGCGGCCAACCACGTCTACCAATAAGAATATATACATACATATGTATATGTAGTATGTATATGCTACGACCAAAGCGAGACGAAATGATTAGTCATTGATCCCATAAATTCTAGTGAATCGAGGTTCCCAACCAACGAGGTGCGTTTGATTGACCTCGTTACAAAGTGAAAGATAATTGATTGTAGGAACAAGTGAAAGGGATGTAAAATATTCCTTAAAGAAATGTAGAAAATGACCCCCAAATAAGAAAAAAAAATCTAGATTGTAATATAGAAATAGCATACCAAATAGAAGATTTAGGAACGTAACATTTTTAGCTAGGTAGGGGCTTCTCCTTTCCTAAAAGACCTCCTTTCCAAAGTACTTTGTAGGTCTCGCTTTATGGAATCTTTCAAACATTTTTTTGTCTCATTTCACTGCCTTTTTTGTGTCTATTCGCTAAATTACTTCTGCCTCATACTAATCTAAATTCATTCTATGGAAGAATTTCGAAATAAAATAGGAAATCCGTTGTTTTCCCCCAAACAAAGGGATTTTATGAACTGTGTACGTCTGGTGTTGTACGTTAGATTCGACGGACAAGAATGAGTCCTTTTACTATTGTACTCTATGTTCGGAAAGTCCCTGTCCACATAATCTGAGAGACCCTGATAGATTTGTAAGTTCATGACAAATTTATTAGTAAATGATGTCAATTATATTATAATTATTAGTAAATGATGCCAATTTATATATCAGCGTCGACCACGTCCTCGAAACACGTTTTCGACAGGATGCGTTCCTCAATTGTGAGAACCATATCCACCAAAATTTAAATCTCGAATACATAAAATACATTAATTAAGTGTACAATAACTTTCCAAGCACCCTATGTAATGGAATTATAGGTAGTAAGTAGACAAAGTGTTCATTTACACTTGAGAACTTTAATTCTTTTTTACTATAGTGTCACCTCGTGTTTGGGTTCTTACCAGTGTTTTATGGTCCCTGTGGGTTATGTGTACATATAAAATATGCTTCTATTTAAAGAAATAAACAAGTACTGAAGAAAAGGCAATGAAAACATCGGAACATAACTGAACATCAAGTCCACAGAACGTATCCGCCTACCGTATTGTGGGGGTCAGGTGTACTCAAAGAGATCATAGAAGCTCACTGAGAGCTATGAGTGACATGCCCTCTTCTCGCAGTTATACCAGGGACCCCAATCCTCATGGTCTTTCCTCCCAGCCCTTTACCCCTTCGCTGAGTGTTATCCGGCCACTGGGGCGGAGATGGCACGCTCCGTGGAGGCGAAACACGAGGCACCGGAATCTGTCTGTGCCTAGGAGACTTCAATAGCGCTGGAATGCCGCATGCGTCGAACAAGTGAGGGGAAAAGAGGGGGGGGGGGACGGAGATAAAAGAGGAGAAGAGAGAGAGAGAGAGAGAGAAAGAAGTACCGGTCGAACATTGGATTTCTGCCTGGAACGTCAGAGACGGAAAGAGACGAAGGGAGAACCGTATACATCTTATGAGATGCTGTTGATGGATTCCGGGAGTTTGGATGTTGTGATGGATCAATCGTGTGTGGTGGTGGTGGTGGTGGTGCTTGGTGGTGGTGGTGTTCGTGTGTGTGTGTGTGGTTGGGATGGGGGTGGGGGAGGGTTGAACACGCGTGACGCACACCGTTCAGCCACGCTCCTACCAGCAACGGCACTGATGAGGGGAAACGAGCAAAGGGAAAGGGAGGGGAGAGGGATTCCGGAGGGTCAAACAAGAACTTAGGATTAAGGTATACGAGGGAAAGCAGAGCAGGAAAGTTTATTCTCTCTCTCTCTCTCTCTCTCTCTCTCTCTCTCTCTCTCTCTCCCAAAACTTTTCTATCCTTTACTTCTACTATTCTATGTGTAAGTGGCAGTAGATTTAAGGCCAGATCACCTTAGTCTGGGCCGTAAGGCCCGTGTGATCTCTGTATCTATGTAACTCTATGTAACACTCTCTCTCTCTCTCTCTCTCTCATCCCTCCTGTCATTCTCATTATGGGAAGAGCTCATGCCTCGGCTAGTTGATGAGAAACCCTTAGGAGGACCTACCTTCATTTGGGGATTACAGGCCCAGGAGAGTTGCGCGATCTGTTTTAAATCACACTGCGCATTTCCCCTAAATTCAATTACTTTCTTCTCTGTTCAAAACACTTTTGACTTCTGGCGATGCCCTCGCTGGGTTTCGCTATATGCTTTTAATGGGGTAAAGATAATGGTGGTAATTTCCTTTTGGCACTTGTTTTACCAACTGAATTGGGTTCCATCCACTGCCTAACCACACACGATTTTGGTTTAACTTAGCTTCTTCTTCTTCTTCTTCTTCTTCTTCTTCTTCTTCTTCTTCTTCTTCTTCTTCTTCTTCTTTGTTGTATTTTTTTTAAGTGAGGATGGATCTCCGCTTCTCTGCCAGACAATGATAAGATTCATAACGAAATCGATAAGTAATAGTGAATGAAGACAGATAGACAGATAGATATGTAGATAGATATATAACTAGAAACATAAATAGACATAGACATGAATATAAATCGGCATAGAGACATAGGCAGACATACATACAGATATATAAATAAATATACAATCAGAGGTGAATAAATAGAATATTAGACAGACAATGTATAATAATATAGTACAAGACGGAATTCTTATACATTCTTACTTGTAAACAATATTTCTCCCAACCTGTTAAATAATAGACGTTTTAATTTAATTAGACTTTTATAAATATCCGAAACTTAACATTGGAAATTATATATATATATATATATATATATATATATATATATATATATATATATATATATATATATATATATATATATATATATTAAAATTGCCGAATTCAAATAAATATTCAACAAAGCTCCCAATTCCTGAAATGTTAAGGAAAAAAATACTTGATAGCGAGATATCAACAGTTCGAAACGTCGTTTTCTTTATTTTTTTAATGAGTATTTACAATTTATTAAAACAAATCCCAAACCAACGAGGGAATATAAAAAAATGATACTTGAAGGAAGTGATGAGATTAAAGATAGTGAAATTGTGAGGCAGGGATATTTTAAGGCGCCTCGCGTCCGGTTGGAGGTGGGCAACTCAACTCTTCTAAGCCTGCTTTCGTTTCGCAACCCCGGCACATCGGCCACCCACCTATTAGTGAAGGCACAAACAAACCAGCACGAGCCATAAAACATTAATGCTGCAAAATAATTTAAGATACTGAAAGGGAAGCTACTGAAATATAAAGACGCTGAAAACTAAGAAATAAGTATGCTGTAAAAAAGAAAGTCAACAGAATGATAGATAAAAGTAAGAAGGTAAAATAAAAGAAAATGAAATAAGTAAAATAAGTGAAATTGAGAGTTTAAAAGTCTCCAGGAACAAGCAGGTAAAGACAAAAGATTCCTGCCGCCACTTGTTTGCCCTGTGCTTCTCTCTCTCTCTCTCTCTCTCTCTCTCTCTCTCTCTCTCTCTCTCTCTCTCTTTCTCTCTCTCTCTCATTTACATAGATGGTGTAATATGCAAATGGAAAAGGCGAGAGCAAGGTGTAGGTATTATTACCCGGGCGCGCAACAGATCAATAATTTTAACTCTGCGTCCGCACGCGCACACGCCGTCCCGTGTATACGAACCAAACACCCACACAAGTATAGCAAAACAAATATCGATCCATTCTACCTTGTGTGTGTTTGGGTGCGTCTGAGTGCGTGCTAGGGGCGGGTGGGGTGTATTTTGTGCACGGGGATGAGTCCCGGACGTGCACCTCCAGCGCTTGATTTTAATCAGTACCTACCTACGGAGCTGAAAGAAGCGTGTACGTTTGTTAGATTTAGTATGCGTGAATGCGGGTTGGTTTGTTTGAGTGTGTGTGTTGGTTTGTTTAAGTGCATGTGAATGTAAGTTTGCTTGAGTGTGTGTTGGCTTGCTTAATTACATGTAAGTTAATTTAAGTTGGTTTCTTCGTGTGTGAGTGTCGGTTTGTTTGAGTAAGTGTAAATATATGATGGTTTCTTTGAGTGTGTGGGTGTTGGGTTAGATGAGTATGCGTCATTGTGTTGGGATTTACTTATGAATGTGTGTTAGCTTACTTGAGTGGTTAAAACTGTGTGCTGGTTTGTTTGAGTGTGTTGTTTTCTTTCATTGTGTCTGATGGGTTGGTTGCTAGTTTTGTGTGTGTGTGTGTGTTTGTGTGTGTGAGAGAGAGAGAAAGAGAGGGGTTGACAAGGTCTTCTTCGTCGTTTACAGCTCAGATAAAGAGATGGCGATCAGTGAAAATGTAGAAAAAAATACTTTATAAGGATCCATGTACCCAATCAGGAGAGGAAGTGGGGGGCGAATGTATCCCCTCGTGTTCCGCCAGGTAGTGATCAGTATGTAGTGGGCTGGTGTAAGGGAGGAAGGAGGAAGCAGCCCAAAGCAAGGAGTGAAACCAATTTGTCAACACCGATACCATTCCTGGTGGCAATTTCTGGTCAGGTTTACCGTGAAGCATGGATGTCGGTCTCTGTAGATCTTTCCTCTCTCTCTCTCTCTCTAACACACACACACACACACACACACACACACACACACACACTCTTGGTTTCTCAGAAGCAAAACCGGGCCCATCTCGGTTCGACGTTACGAAAGGCTCCGAAAACGACACTTACCGAGGGATTGCGAGGAGGGCCGTGAAGCAAGTGAGGGGAGGAAGGGGGGCGCTGTGGCCTTCCTCAGTGCCCCCAATGCCTCCATGGATGGCACTAAGCCTAACGCGTCGCCACTCGTCCTTCCCGGTATCACGCAACGCGGCGCCACGATCTCCACCTCCAGATAAGAGTGTGTGTGTGTGTGTGTGAGGGAGCGAGAGAGAGAGAGAGAGTGAGTGATTACAAACAGCAGGAGGCCCCTCATTATCCCTGGGAGGCTTCTTCCCCCTTCTTACGAGCGCGGGCGCATTCCCTGGCCAATCTTTCGCCCTTCCTCTCCTTTCATCTCCTTCTCTCCTTTTTCACCTCCTCCTCCGCCACATCCATCGATTTTAGCCTCCATTCCTCCCCCATCTTCTCCCCTTACCCCTACTTCACCCTCTTTCCTTTCTCCCAATCCGAGTTATTCTCTTTTTTTCTTCTCATTTTTTCTTCTTACTTTTTTTTCTTTTATAATATTCTGAATTTTAAATACCTCTTCCCCCCTTCCTCATGTATGCCTCCTTTCAGCTTACTGAATGTGGCTGTATGTGTGGATGTGTGTGCGTTTGCGCATGTAGTGTATATGCGGGTGAAGTGTGCGCATTGGAGTGTATGAAACTTGACGGAAATCACGAAAGAAACCGAACAAATTTGGCCTATTTTTTTTTTCTTTTTGAAATTTGAATTAATTCTCGACCTAACCCACACACCTCCAAAACATCCACACCGACGTAACTCCATCGAACAATACACTTTCCTCGTCCATAACATCCGAGCAAAACTACATAAATTTAATTTCTATAAAACCCCTTGTGCCCTAGTGGGCACCATATATCTTGCTTACCCACAAGGGGGAGAGGGTCGTGTACCCATAACAAGAGCCTTAAATTTACCCCCATCCACCTCTGATTTTAATTGTATTGAGTGGTGCATGCGCAGTTGCGCCGCCTTCTCCCCTCCCCGTCTCCTCCCCGCCCCTCAACTGGCCCTCATATACGGGTGTGCCAAGTATAGCCTCGAGAGGGAAAGGCCGAGGGGTGCCGAAAGAGGGCCCTTTTACGCAGACTGTTTTCCTTGCGCTTAGGGAGAAAACCGGGTGCGAGCGGGGCGGCGTCAAGCGAGATTCACGTACATATAAACGAAGGCTCTCTTAGTGACATCGACCACTATATAGGTAGGCTCTCTTAGTGAAATCCAACCACTATATAGATAGGCTCTCTTAGTGACATCAACCACTATATAAGTAGGCTCTCTTAGTGAGATCCAACCACCATATAGATAGACTCTCTTAGTGACATCGACCACTATATAGATAGGCTCTCCTAGTGACATCGAACAACTATATAGGTAGGCTCTCTTAGTGACAAACCACTTTATCAGTAAGGACTGTTACTAACATCGAACTATTTTATAAGGAGGCTCTCTTACTGAACCTTTTATAAGTGACATACAGTTCATAGGTAGGCTCTCTTAGTGACGTTGAACCACTTTATAGGTAGTTTCTCTAATCAGGCTTTCATAACTGGCTATGGGATCTACTTGTATAAATATAGTTAAAAGGCTATCGAGGTTCCCATACATCGAATCACGCTGCGAGTAGGCCTTTTCAATCATGTAACGATGAATTTCTAAGCACATTTCCTCCAAGATTTATTGATATTTATACACATCGAACTCAAAGCACTTTATAGGTATGCTCTCTTAGTTATAGCAAACCACCTTATAATTAAGCCTAGTTACATAGAATTACAGTAGTAGGCTATCTTAGTTCTATTGAACGACTATATAAGTGAGCTTAGTTACATCGATCCACTTTATGATTAAGAATATTTACAACCTCTTTATACGTAGGCTTAATTACAATGAACCATATGTGAGAAACTGCTAAATCAAATCATCTTATAAGTAGGCCTCTTAGTAAGCTGCTGCAACTATATCTCTGTAGTTAAGACAATTTTGATATAAGGCTTTTACCATTGTAATGTGTTTTTTTATGAGTTTATTTGCACATATACTCATGTGATGCGATATGTAAGCGTGTATCTCTTTTATATTCGTAGACAGATATACTTATATATTTTTATGTAGGCTTCCTTACTTATATCTATACGAAAATGAAGCAACTTCATTAATAGGAGGAGCTACAGGAGCTGCCAAGTGTAGGCCATGAATGGTCTTTTGCAGTCTCCTTCTTTTCTTTTCTTATGTAATAGGCGTCTATGATGTTTCTCTGTAGATTTATTTACATATACAGTGTGGTAGTGATATGTAAGCCTTTACCTGCGAATGATATGTAAATAGATGCATTTACATGTACATAGGATGTAGACTCATCCTTACATGGGATGAGTCTACAATTTGGCTTAGATCTTAGTAAAATATAGAGAGAAACTTCATTTATAAGTAGGCCTCTCTGTATAGAAGAATTCATATGTTGACTTATACCAATTTAATGGGTCTATGTAAATTTGCTTACATATTAACTTAGATATAAACAAGCCTGCTTATAATGGCAAGAGGTTTGCGTGGAAAAATTGAATGTAGGTTTGTACCAATTTAATATATATGTAAATTTACAAATTAATTAAATGTAACGACTATATACATAGTAGGCCTTTGTCGATTTGCTGACAGGAAAACACATAAATTTATGAGTATGCAATAACACCGTCCTACATGGAACGAAATACATATAATAGGGTTTACTGTCATATGAGCAGGCCTATTACTTTTGTATTATTTTACTATATTGTAAAAAAACAACAAGTAAAAGTAGGCCTCCCGCAGCTTCTGTAATAACTTTATGTATTTACAAATTTAGAGTACTATTATTTTTAGGGTACTTGTTAAAAGGTGAAATTATGCTATCTACAGGTTTTATTAACTTAGGGTTATTGCATCCTGAGGTTTTATGACCGTTTGTCCATAAAGTTTTTTATTTAAAGCAAAAACCAACAAAAGCATCTCCGCCAGTGAGGTCTTGTCAGGAGAAAGATCTGTAAAGAAAGTGGAGATTTGTGGATGACTCATATCAATGCAGATTCTCCTGCAGGTTTTGGCAGGGCTGTGGAGTCGGTAGGCTAAAACCCAGACTCCGACTCCTTAGATTTTCAATAGTTCGACTCCGATTCCAACCCTGAGTTTTTTTTTTTATATAATAATCTTAAAAATGTTTCATTGCATGAAAATTGTTATGATGGCTTTCTCTTTATTGAGTTCATGCATCATCTGGCTATTTTTCCAACTCCTATTTTATAAATTATGAGCTTAAATGGTTGAATAAACTAAAGTATGGCATATTGAAATTTTATTTATAAAAGAAAATCAAATTCAGAGTTTTGGGACATTTCAAAAGAAAAAAATCCTGATATTCATAATTAAAACGAAAATTTAAAAGAGAAAATATATCCTTAATATCTATATATGTGCATAAACCCCCTACCCCCCAAAAAATCATAACTATGCAAATTTTTATGAAAAAAAACAAAAAACAAGCATTAAAAATTTATTTAATTATTATTTTTTAGGAATAATATAGCGTCTGAAAGATCTTGCTTAATTGAAGCTCTAACATCTGATTTTATAAATTTCAATGCAAAAAATTTTTTTTCAATACTGACTTGAGTCAGGGAAAACACAGTTACTCTCATAGCTGTAGGTTCCATAACTTCAGGGTAGGTTCGGATACGCTCATGTAGTGGTATTTTACAAGAGCGATTGTATCTGAGGATCTCTTCAACAGCTGAATAAAATTGGTCAATCTTTCTAAACATTTTTTGAAGCTCTTTCAAGAATTTTCTTGAAAGATTCTGAGAAGACTTTCATAATATATACATGTAATGTATGTGCGTACAACGCTACAAAAGTTATTTAGTGATATAATTTAGATACAAATGTGAAATATTGTTATATTACTCTCAACCCTAAGAAAATTTCAAAAACACAACTTTCTAGGATTGTTTATCTTTATAAGATAAAAACAGGACTCGGAGTTTGATGTTCTAACCGACCCGACTCCACCACAAATATCTCCGACTCCGACTCCGACCCCACAGCTCTGGGTTTCAGGGTTGGGGAGGCATGTAGCTGTAGGCGTTGGGGCACGGAGGGTACGCAACAATTCTAATAATTTTGCTGATTTGAAGGGTTTTAAATTTAAGGTTCACGCCAGTAATCTATGGTTGTATGAGCTCATAAGTAGAGAGCGAAGACCAACGAGAGCATCTCTTCCTGAAAGAGGGGGGAGGGGTAAAGAAAGCTGGATGCTAAGATAAAGGAAGTAAAGAGGGGTGGAAGGTTAGACCTAGTGGTCTAAAGAAGAGACCATTAGGGAAATTCAAGGCGGGAAGGGTACGCGACTCTCCAGGAAACCTTCAATTAAGGGCCGATTTCTCTCAATGAGGTTGGGGCTAGGAGAGAGCCCGATACGACGGCTTAAAAGAGAACCTCTATGATAAGAATCCTCACCCCTAACCCCTTTAAGGGTGTACCAGGTGCAGCATAAGTTGCAGCTGACATCTGAAAGATTACGTTCCCTACCAACCCCACTGCCACGAATTTTCCTTTCATCCACCTTCACGACAAAACTTATGTCGGAGATGCTCTCGTTAGTTTTCGCTTATTTTAAAGTTAGAATGACCTCGCTTTTAGCAAACTGGCGTAACTAGTGAGGGCATTTACTCACCGGCGAATGAAGGAAGAGGGAGAAAAAATGAAGAATAGATAGAAGAGTTAAAAAGATTAATAAAAACAAAGACTCCAATAAACTACTCCGTTAATCCTAAGTACTGAATATGGATTGATCTTAACTTTTATTTGAATTCTTAAAACTACCACAAGACACTCAAAAGTACGAACCTTCCCCCTTGAACGAACGTCTCCCAAAGTACGAACCTTCACACATGAACGAACGTCTCCCAAAGTAAGAACCTTCCCACATGAACGAACTTCTCTCAAAGTGCGAACCTTCCCCTTGAACGAACGTCTCCCAAAGTACGAGCCTTCCCCCATGAACGAACTTCTCCCAAAGTACGAACCTTCCCCCTTGAACGAACGTCTACCAAAGTTCGAACACGATCAACAAAACGCCACCGGAGAACATCGACTCTCAAATCTTTCGACCCCTATCTCCAAATATGCCTTTAAGCCACTCTGCAGGGATCCTAAGGACCTTCCCCTCTTCTAAACACATACAGACCCCCTCACCACCTTCCTCACACACACACACACACACATACACACTCCTCTCTGCTCTATCGCGCAAGTGCGCTTCTTTGTGATGGCTCAGACGCTTCTTAAACAGATCAAATTTATACATAAATTCAGGTCGCTTTTGGGAGCAGCTGGCTGCTGCGGAAGGGAGTGTCAGGCACAGCTGGGCTCCTGATGCAGCAGCAGTCGCATGGAATAAGACCATGATCACGGGACGAAGGAGGAAATCGAGACCCCAGCTGGTGGTGGAAAGGATCCGGGTAAGATGGACTGGTACAAATGGTACCCATCGCAAAGGTCACAAGCGCTCACTAAGAAGGATCTATTTTTATTTCGTAAATTGCCTTGTATTTTAACAATAGATAAAAATATTAAAATAAATTGCACTAAAGGTATTATCATTTTTCTAAGGACCGGTTTCCTCCTCTCTTACTCAAAAAGATCATCGCATAGATAGAGAAGATATAGGTAAGATAGGACTGAATTAAAAATGGCAGTATCTTTTATACGTCCATATATTTGCGACACTATAAAAGAAAGGGAAGTGTAGTGCGTGAAGGTGGAATTGGGCTGTTTTAAAAATAAAGAGATGGCATTTGGCGACCTTTAGAAAATCGACATCAGGCGACGCATCCGTTGTCCCCAAAACTTAACTAAATCGACTGACCTTCAATATGTCAATAGAATTTGTCTATTTCTATTGTATGCCAACACGATTCTATTGAATAAGTAGCCTTAGATAGATAAAGAGACCTTAAAAATTCAGTTTATTTCATCTAGAGCTGAATTGAAGACTCACGTCACTGTTCTATTGAGGAGTTCAATCGCCAAAGCAATAATACTAATAATATAACCTAATTTAGAACTTCCTATGGTTGATTATTTTTATTTGCATTGGGTGCTTCTTGGTTATTAAAATGGGGGGAATCCACCTACCTTGAGGAACTCCTACCGAGAAAGGGCTTAGCAATTGGTCTAATGCACACGTCGATAACGGGAGGACCTGAAAACAAAGAAATAGTTAGAAACACAAATAAAACAAAAAGAAGAGAATACGTGATAAAAATACCAGGCTTTGAATCATTTTCCGAAACCAATAATCAATTGACCTAGGACATCGACAAAGGAACTTGAAGGAAATAGGTAAAGACACCATAGACTTCTCATTTTAACATACTTTTTCAAGGTCAAAAAAATCTTGGAATAGAAATGAGGATAAAAATAAGGAAAATAACAGAAGTTTATAAAAATAAAAGTTTATATTAACAAAATGATACCCTAATAAAGCCGTTAGTAAAGAGTTTGCCCTTTGGTCAGATATTGGCAGACAGTAAATGGATGTTCATTTTTGTAATTAACAGAATGACGATGTTTGCCTAGTGGTATGCAGCAAAGTTCTGTTCTTGGCCCACTACTGTTTACTACATAGGTCCGTGGTATTGAACGTGATTTGTTAAACACTATGTCTACAATAAAGATGAGGTCAAAATAAAGCTGCATTTCCCCCACGAATTTAAAGCGTCTCCCTCAGAGAAAAGCGAAAAATGTTTAAAAGACATAGCTGCGGATCTTCCTGCAGGCATTGGGGCCGGAAGGGCACACAATCATCCAGATGTCAGCCATAGCAAGGTTTCAGATGTCATAAAGCTGCAAATCGATATTGACACTTGTAGGGTGATCTTTTAAGGTGTGATTTACCCTAAGAAAATATTAACTACTATCAATGAATTTAGAAATTAGAAATAAAAATACAGTGTGCAGTGGGTCAATTTGTCGCCTAAGTTCAATGAAAAAGAAAATAACACAGTTAATGGTCAAACTTCAGAAAACCTGGGCCGTATTTTTAGTGTTATAGAAGTACTAATGGTCTTGTAGGCATTCCAGTCGTCATATATGGTTTCGGTTTGGCGCCGAGAGTACATATTTTTAAGATACTACACTTTGATGGGGTGAAAATCGACAGCCTTGCCTTCTCTTAATGTGAAAATAAACCCTTATTTTCACACACTGGCAACATTGAATTCGTACTTAATTCACTTATTGGCAACGTGGATACAAGTTTTTATAAGAGCGCCGCTTTCGATTTTCAGGCAAAATCCCGTGTGTTTAACTTTTTAATGGAGTCAGGTGTTCCTTTTGTATTTAAATTTTTAATCTTTAATAAGACTTCTCATTATTCCTCTTTAAATTTAATATACTTTTGTTGAAATATAGCCTCATTTTGAAAGCGAAGCGTTGCGACAGGTACAGCTTGATTATAATATCCCCAGCACTAGATAGTAAGTTTTTCTTGCCTTTGGATTCGAACCTAATGCCTGGCTTTCAGATTTTCAATACTACTAGGAATTTTAGATAAAGTTTCGTTGTACTACTTGCTTGTTCCTGAGGCGAGGCTTGATAATGGCTTCCAGTAACCAAACGCATATACGAATAATCTAAAAATAAATAGTAAGTACGTAAAAACAGTACTAATGGTGTTTTAAAGCATTTTAGTCATCATTTACGGCTTCGTTTTCGCGCGGAAAGCAGTTAATTTTAAGATAGTATCGCTGCAAATAGAGTCGTACTCAGAGTTCTATTATCTTAAAAATAAGTGCTTTCCGCGCCTAACCGAAGCCGCAAATGACGACTAGAATACCTAAAAACACCATTAGTACTGTTTTTACTACAAAAAAAAAACACGGCGTAGGTTTTCTGAAGTTTCGTCGAGTTAATTTATACAGATATATTTACCAAAGTTACATGTTAAAGACTTAAAGGATTGCTGGATAATTCATTTTATTCAATGACATCGCTGCAGGGCTCAAACACGGACTCTAGCTGGCGTCGGAACCAACTGCAGGCCTTATCGACGGTAATCCTATTTACCTAGTGATAACTGTAGCAAACCTGGACCTAAGGTCTCCTTGGTGGCGCACGAGTAGTGTTGGTCTGTCTCTCAACCATGCCCCACACATAATAAATTGTTTAGGAGGGTTGTAATCTGAGGCGTTAGGAGGTCATATGTTCGGAGTAATGTGGTAAAAAAAAATTGTCTGATGGCCAAAAAGAGTGGGTTCTCCTGCTTGTGTGACATGCTGCACAGTTTTGCTGCCACACGTATGGCTTTGCAACGCCCACCTCGTGAATCCAGGGCAACGCCAACTTCCTCAAGGCACCTGATATAGCCCTCCGTATTGAGTCTGAGGCCCCCCCGGAAGATAAACAGGACCATAACGTGTCTCATCGCTATTGACCACCCTAAACACAATGATGTGATCCGGGAACTGTTTTCATGACTCTCGCTACATCTTTGGGAGAGGGTGGGGGCACAGCAAGCCGGGGTTCTTTTGCCAGTTCACCATCTGGTCCTAGCAGAAATTTTTCTCATCTGAGAAGATTCAGAGCATGCCAGGCTTGAGTGGATGCTTCAGTTTGCTGTCAAGATTCTCAGCACGTTCCTTCCGCTTTTCTTACATCTTCGGCCAAAGGAGGTGTCCCTCTCTCATCTCGTGTGAGTAGTAGCGGATGTATGTGATCATGCCTTAACTGCCTGATGGGAGACGCTGACGCTCTCTTGTCCCTGGCTATGGACCTTAATAACTTGCTGGGATCGTTTTCAATGATGGCCTGGATCTCTGCGAAAAATCTGGTGGTGGTTCTTGGCGTATCAAAACGCTTATTTTGTGGTTTCCGAGCCGTTGTACTCTCATAATTACACCGTGACTCATCCAACTCTTTCTTGATCATCTGCACCTTTATCAGATTGACACCCAAACACTCGGAGATCTTCGCATTGCAGTTCCTGGCGTGAATCCCAAGGAAGACAACTTGCTTTTTCCAGATTTTAGGGAGGTTGGAATTCAGCCATTGTGTTACTTCCTTCACATACTATGCACAACTGAGTCTACTATGATAGATATAAGAGAGAAATGGCGCAAGGCAACACGCATGAGGGAAGGGGGGGATTCAGAGTAGCAAACGGCAAGAAATTACCCATAGCGTCCTATATATTATGGAGAGAAGCTAACAGAAATTGTGTGAGACTAAAACAAATATACTCAAAGGAAAAAAAGAAAGATTGATTCCAAGCTATTAACTTTTATATAGAAAAATACTATTCGGGGAATTGGGCCTTGGTAAAGGAGGGCAAATAAAACCTGTATAAGGCCTCGATAAAAAAGGGAACGAAGGCTGAATGTGACCTTAAAATATAAGAAGGAAAGCTCTTGGAATCATATTTTTTCATTTCCTTTGGGTAATTTTAATAACTATGTTCGAGACCACTTTTACAGAAAGCATCGAATTAAATTTCAGTGTTATAGTTACCACAAACTTAAAATTTCCATATTAATGATTCGATGTTTACTTAAATATACCTAAGTATTGGGATTTATTTATAGGAATTTCATTTGAGCTTTGAAAAGATGAGGCACCTTAAAGTTTTCTCAACCCTGATATAACCTAACCTAACCTAACCCAACCCAACCCAATCTTACCTTACCAAACCTAACCTAATTAAACCTAACTTTACATATCCTTACTTAACTCAACCTAATCAAGATTAAGGTAGGTTAATTTGGGTTAGGTTAGGTTAGGTTATTTAAGGGTGGAAACCCCTTAGGATGTCTCATCCTTCACAAAATCCTTTCATTTAGTAATCTAAAAAAAGGACTACCTAAAAAAAAATTGTGGTTGCTTATGTTTAGGTAATCCGAAGGATATAAATGTTTTATTTTTATGAAATATTTAACTCATACAAATTATTCCATTTAATGTATATGAATTAACAAAATAAATGACCTTCTCTACACATAAGAAGAATCTGAAGGGATGAAAAATAAATAGCCTTAATTCTATAAGTGAAAAAAATAACAATAATAAACTTTTATTTTCTAAAGTACAAAATAGTATATAAAATGACAAATAACGAGGCAAACGACAATATAAGTTGATTTATGTATATAAATTATAAGAAAATGAGGCGTGTCCCACTTTATTTATACAAATTATAAAAGTCAAAACATGCCCTCCCCCCCCAGCAAATCTCTAAAACTATATTTTTATTTCCTCAAAGTATTACATTTCCGTTGTTTTACTTATACATTTAGCTAATTATTGTCTGTGATTTTCTCTACAACGATAATTAATTAATAAAGCATTTCTAGATATCCAAATTGCTGTTCTTACAAGAAATTCTTTGTTGATTTTCGTAGATACGATCGAAATCAATTCCACATTTTTCTACAATTTCATTGATGATGTGATTTGCACTGCTAAAGTACGATAATTTAGTGATTTTATGAATACCTCATCTCTGGTTATCTTTTTAGTAATTATATAAGTACACATTACAGATACTATAATATTTTCATCTATATAAGTTAGGTAGCCCATTTTATGTTCCGCTGCGGTTCCCTAAGTATATCTATCATCTTCATATTTGGTGATAAGAAGGGTACATGAGTCCCAGTTTGTTCTTTTTCCCTAATTATGTAGAAACAATAACCAGCTAAATATGCAATCACTGGTAGATGACTAATACAGCTTTGAATATCATTGTAAGTTACTTCTACCTCTACAGTGAAATGGTTTCCTGATGAATTTCCAGGCTTTGAGCTTCGCCTCTATATCTGGCAAGTATCTGATGAATTCTGCTTTCAAGTCAGTTAGATCAGGGATTATTGGGTTATTAATCTCAGAAATAAGGTTACCGTGAATAGAAGCAAAATCAATGTTTACTAAACTGGCTGTATTTCGGTGCTGAATTTGAAACTTCCATAGGTCGAGTTTGGCCATGGTGTCGTGTTGTGTAACGATGCCCGATTTTTTCCATTGTAGGTTAAGATTGAGAGCATTCAACCCTTCGAAGATGACTATCGGTAAGCTAGAGATAGCTGAAAATCTTCAGACTCGAACTTGTCATGGAGATCTGCCTTCTCCTGCGAATCTAGAACTATTGCTACTTCTTCCGGTAGTTCATAAAGCCGTCCAAACATGTTCTCCTTTGATAGACACCGTACGACAAAGCAAGGCTTCATGTTCAGATTCCATATCCTTACAGAATTGTCTGAAAAGACGATTGTTTAAGACTCCAGCTTTAATAAAGTTAACTACCTTCATAGCCACGTTCAGAACATCCCTCATTTCACCAGTTAGAGTGCTGGATGCTAATGTTTCACGATGATAGTTTAGACGGACCTAAACTTTTCGATAATGTTATCCGCCAAATTGTTGAATGTCATGGGAGGATTAAATAACCCAAATGTCTTAGAAACCGGTAGCCATGAGGAGAACAAGTGTATAATATTGCTGAAAATATTAATAACTGCTGAGTATGCAAATCGATTTAGTGTCATTAAAGTTTTTCTTTTACAAACCTTAAAATTTTAATATATTAACTATCATCATTAGCAATTATTGACGAGATATGATTAATAACTAGCTTTATTGTAATAACAGGAATTACATTATTTTAAAATTGCATTAGCTTTTCCATTAAATCTTCTAATATGGACGCATCATCAATACATAAAGGAACAAAAGACGCCCAATTTTTTTCACAGAAACTTAAATGGCAAGGATAAGGATCATTTGTCTTTATAATACCGGCAAGGATAAAGATAATTTGTCTTTATAATACCGGAACTAACACTTAACATAAACTTAAATTAACAGATCACAAAAGCAACAAAGGCCTGTCAGACGTCATCAAACCTTGCCTTTCTTTGCACTGACTAGCCCAGGTTGATCTTGAGCGAATAAGATCTCACTTCTTGTTATTCTACAGTTTCTATAAGAACTTTCGAGAAAGCTTAAACTTTATCATATTCTCACAGGTTCAATCCTGATTTCATGTTCCTTGGCTTAATAATTACAATTTAAATAAGATTATTATACACAAGAGGCCTAATGATTCCACAATGACGTGTCTATTTTGTATTTACAGTTGACGGTACGATTTATAAAACTCAATTGTTTATATTTATTTTATTCTTAACGTTTGTTATTTAATTTTTAACGTTTTGTAATTCATAATGACACTGAATAGTAGACCATTAAGTAATAAATACGTCATAAACTATCACGAACTGTTTTTCGTAGGTCAAGGGAAGGAAAACCAATCTGTGACGTCACACCTCCCTGACAAGAGCAAATTATTGACAACACGATGAAACTACTGTTGGCCCTAAGGGAGTCATCGTGTTAGCTTACAACCCTTCTTTCGACTGAAAACCAACGAGGGAATCAGGACCAATGGCTGAGAACTAATCTGCAATTTGAAACTGCTATAACGAAAATTTGTTTTATGTACAAAGCGTAATTTTTTAATGATTTATCCGCAGTTCTTAATTGCAGCTTCTTCAAGAGGTTGGATATTAACTGATTGGGGCTGTCCTTATTGGTTCTTGCTGGTCTTAATTTCTTATAAACTTATGATTCGATCCTTACCGGCCCCAGCATTTAGGACGATGAATTTTTCCATATCCTTTGCATTTACGATCGTGGCGCTATTCTCGCATTTTCGCTTATTTCGTTCCTTTTTCCCTAATTTTCCTTCTTTGTTATGCCTGATTAGACCCAAACAACGCTGATAGATGGCACTAAGGCCTCCCCCCTCCCCCCCCATACACAATTCTATTTATTCACCAAGCCGGGAAGAAAGACAGCTTTCAAGTCTAGCGAAGTTAAGCCTAATCGCGTGTGGTTAATCGCCGGATGGAGCCCATTGACTTTGCTTGGGCGGCTGCCGTGTAGGTGAGCTGCGGTTCAGATCCCACGTTAATGAGTAGGTCCTCACTGAGGTAGGCATCGGACAGTGCCAACCGGTGGAAAACGCCGTGCGAATTCATTGACAATAGAAACTAACGCCACTCAACGCGGGCAGGCGCGACTAGAAAAGGACGGAGAATGAATGAAGCTGAGGGATACGAGTGCCCCCTCCCCCGCCACACACCCGCGGGAGAGGAGTGGTAATAAAAGGTCCAAGGGGGCAAATGGAAGAGACGCGGCTAAATGAAGCTTATACACAAAATTAGGTGAATGTTGTGTGTGGTGTGATGTTGGCCTTTATGAAGGGGTACGATTGGGGCCTTCAGCCCAAGGAGGAAACCTGACCGAACGAGTGACTCCTTGAATCACTTCCATCGGGAAATCTGCCGAATGGTGTTGTCAAGTCCACACTCCCCTGACGCGAAAAGGTTGGCTCTCCCTTGGGCCGCGAAAGGTTCCCTACTCGCTGGTTGGTTGCAAAACAACACAACCGCTCTCCTTTCACCTCCAACCAGGACTGATCCCTGGTGCCCAGGAACTAGAACACAATCGAACCCCCCGCAAACAGGTGCCCCATCTAAACTGTTGCCATATGAGAGACTCGCCCTCCCGTCTCCAGTGCCCTTGGCAGTCTCGAAATAGATTGAAACTACCTAGGCTTTATCCTTCTAGACATTTCCATTTTACTCCCTTTCGCCCTTTCCTTGCAAGCCCCTCCTCACCTATTTTCTTGGTCGTGCCGACCAGCTTTCGTCCATTCATCCCTGGTCAGAGAAAGGGGTCGGGGCTGGTTCACCCCTCTCTCTCTTATCTCCGGTCGAGATAGTGTGCTTTAACATGCCTGCATTCTTAACTCGCCTGCTGTTTGCCATCTTGTCCCTAGTGCCTGCAAAAAGATATGCTGTTCTATATATCTTCTACACATTTTTACTTTCGCTTTCTTTATTACTTTCTTTACGGATTTATCATTACAAACTTACCGTGAGAGATGCCCTCGTTGCTATTGCGCTATTAATTAAAGAAAAAAAGTCCTCGATTAAAAATAGTCTGGCGGCGCAACACTAATTAACAAAAAGTCCAACTAGTTGCCCTTGTATCGGTACAAGGACCCTCTGGCCCTGGTCAATGAAATCCAAACCCATCTGCCGAGTCTCACGTCCCCCACTGGGAACCATAAAACAACCCCGCTGATGCCGAAAGACTCCCATATTTTTAATTATAGGGAAGGTAGGACGTCGCCGAACAGAACCATCCACTGTTGTCCTTCGGAGACGTCGCTCGATGCGGCCCAAATGGTTTCGCTCCTCGTTCGGCGTCACTACATTGAGAGGAAGAAAAACAGAAAACTAACAGAGGCATGCTCAAGATTTTATAAATTAAGGTACCTAGCAAATGAAGGATTAGACTCCTTGAAGTTGATTTGTTCCAACGTAGTACAACTGGATTATTCGGGGAGTTTTAGTGTTTATTAACAAAAATCCACAAGGCTAATTTCTTAGGCAAATGACGTAATAATAATCGCATATGGCAAAAATGGGATAATTTTAAATCATGGTTGTAAAAGCTGGTTCTTTATGTTCGTCTGCGATGCATAGGTGATCGTGTTTTCCCAATATTTGATCCTAGGGTGTGGAATGCTATGTCTGGAGTGCAGACAACCATGACGAACAATCATTGAGGGGAGCAATTCCCGAACACAGGTTTCAGGGAAGGATGGGGGGGTCTGGGATAATAGCTATTGTAGTTAGCGAATTAGAGGAGTTGTTGCATGAGAGAAAAGTCCCGGGGGAAGAAGAAACCCACGGGCTGCAATGTTGGAAAGGTGGAAGAGTGGAAGACTGAGGTGATCCAGCAAGAAGTGAGTTGCAGGAGTCAAGGCAGGAGGTGACGAAGGTATGTATGAATGACAATTTCACACCTGTCGTGGTCAAAGTGGGTATGGATGCGGGTGAGATTATACGGAGGAAAAGAGAGAAAAAAAAGATTAATAGGCATAGCAACGGAAGTTTGGAGATAGGAGGATGCCCAGATTTTTAACCCTATAAGTATAGGGAGCATGGAAGGCCCCAAGATAGGGAGTAATAGTTTTGCTATGAGCCACATCCGCAGCTACTACAGGAGTGGCCACCAGTAGTACCTGTGTTTTGTCATGGTTCAGTTTTCGAGAATCGTCCGAGAGCCGTTCAGTGATGATGCTACAAGAGAGTAGTTTCTAAGAGTCTCGGCAGTCGAGGACGGGGAAAAGGGGAGAGATTTGCGTGACATCAGCATGAAATGATAGACTGAGAAGACGCATAGAATATACCAAGAGGAAGAAGATAGGTGTGAAACAGAAGTGGACCAAGAACCGACCCTTGCAGAACAACAAAATGCACCTCCGCCGGCCGAGATACATCATTACCACTATGAATAGATTGAGTACGAGATGAAATATACGAACATAGCCAATCAAGGGTAATTCCGAAGACACGAAGAAATTTACGGAGAAAGTGAAGAGCATTGTGGTCACTAGGGTCAAATCTTGCCCAGAGGTCCAGGAGTACTAGAATATGAGTGACCAGTGGTACACGTGGTTGGACTGATTCGGCGCTGTGACCTGCCTTGAAACTAGACTGATGGATCTCATGGGCGTACCGGAGCACGGGTGATCTAGAATCAGGGCTGACACCAGCCGTTCGAGGACTTCTGAGGGGAGTTGAGAGATAGGGCGGAAGTTGGCAGGGTCGTTTGGGGTCACTCTCTTCACGCTAGGGCGAACAGCAGCGTGTTTGAGGTTATTTAGTACCATTTCTGACTGTAGCGAGGTGTTAAAAGTATCAGTGAGGTAAGGGAACAGAAAACGCGAGGACCTTGCAGTAAAGACTTAGACGGAAAGAGTCGGAGAGAGGGGGAGTTACTAGGTGGAGTATAGGTGTAGGTGTCAGGTGTAGTACGGGCAACCACGTTACAGCTGATACGTGTATGAGAGCGGGCCCTCCCTGCCACAATGCCTGTATGAGGATCTCCGACTATATAGCATCCAGGCACCGCTTTGTTCACATAACTCTCCTTAATTATTTCTGGGGACATTTCACCGTTGGTTTTCGCTTCCTAATTACCCCTTTCCCCCAATAAGTACGACTTAGAATAGTTGTTAAAATTGTCCCCTTTGATCTTACTTTTTTTTTCTTTGTTCATCTCTTCTGGGACCATATGCATCAGTTCTCAGGCTGCTCTACGCTGTCGTTAATCCTCTAGCGAACTTTCGCGTGAAGGCGTTGATCGTCCCTCCCTCTCCCGTCTTTGGTGTCTTACTCTGCCCAGAGGACGCACCTGTATCGGAGCTTGGCGGGAGGATTAACATTCGGGTGCACCTGAAAGACCCAATTTCAGATGGATTTAGCGGACACCTCCCTCCCCCCTTCCCTACATCGGTCTCGACCAACCAAAACATATATTCGTCACAGATACATATAACCATCTGATCCCTATTTTTTCTCTTTGCCTCACTAAAAGAAACTTTTTCTCTTTTCTTGCTTAAGTTTCCTTTATTTGCGCGAGCGATACAAACGAATTCACGCTAAGGTATTATTACTAAGACATTCCACGGCTTTGGTAAGTGCAGATCTGCTTCATTTCAAACTTATTTTCGAGAATACGGTTTATAGGTATCTCTGATTCAAACGCCAAAACATCCTTTGTCGTTTGAGCGAACTCCGTCTCGCCAAACAATTATTCCTCGCTCTTTAGTTCAATAACTAATATATCATAAACTAACAAGTTGAACTCCGGAGCTAAAATTCGTTTTTTAGAGAATCTCTGAAGAGTCAAAAATCACTTTTTGAATCCATAATTTAATTAGCCAATTATCTTACCCTTATTATTTTTTCCTGTTCAACATTTTTACAATTTATTATTTAATCAACCACTGCATTGGTTCTGCTCTTCGATCAAAGGCGTAAGAAGTAACATAGTAGCCGAAAATGATGAGATAGATTTATAGAAGTATTATCTGATAATATGGTCGATTATGACCCTAGTATTGTCATATGATGGTCGCCGTTTCCAAGAAATATCCATAAGCCAAAGCTGGAATTCTCTTCCGTGGCCACGGAAGTCTCGACCAAGTACATGCCACGATCATAAATTTAATATTTATATGGATAGAGATAGCGTGAAAAGCACTCATGGTCGCCACGGTGGCCACGGATGTGTTTTACAACCTTAAAAAAACCCTGACCAAAAGCTACTGTTCTCCACACATGATTTAAAGCATAGACGGACGCCACGACTAAAACCCGACCCAACACAACCAATTACTTGATCAAATCGGATAATACAACCATATATCGACCTAGATTTTTATAGTAGGCAACGCAGGTAAAACTGGGTGATTAATTAGTTTTTCTTTTAAATCCCTTTTATTCACCCTCCAGAAATAGAAAACAAAATGGAGACAAAAACATTTATGGCTCGAAAATGACTAGTAGGTACTCCTTCAACAAGAACCGGGGGGGAGGGTCGCCTTTCTTTGGATTAAATCGTAATAACAATGAGGCCGTAGCGCCTCAAAAATTGTACGGATAGCTGCGTAAAGGAAGTGGTGAGGATGGAGGGAGTCAAAATGTGTGGAAGATATATATGTATAGCCGCAGATTCTCCTCTAGGCATTGGGGTAGGGAAGGCATACTGCGTATGTTGGGTCCGGGAGGGCACACAACCGTACAGATGTTACCTGCTATCTTTTTCTGGTGCGTAAAAATGAGTAGAATGATGGGAGAGAGGAAGTAGTAGAAAAAAAGAAAGAATTAGAAGCTTGGAAGATATAGTAACACCGCAATCGAAGCTAAGAGGAAGGAGAGACCTCCCCCCTCCTCTCCCAGTCCGACTTAAAATGAGTGGACGAAAGCTGGTCAGCGACTAACTAGCCTACGAAATTAATCGCCGGACAAAAGAAAGGCGCGAAGAGGCTTCTAAAGAAAGTAGCTAAAAAAGGGGTAAAATTAAAATGTCGTGAAGAAATAAAACCAAGTTAGTCTCAATCTAGTTCGAGAGAGCAGGGCGCACTGCGCTAGATGTAGCAGTGTGTACCCCCTCCCCCTTCGCGGAGAATAGTGCCCCGTGCACTATTACGGTTCTTTCTATTCTTTTTTGTAATTATTTTGTTAATTTTTCTTTTGTTATGGGAACTTACCTCATTGGATTACACAATTTTGTTAATAACCAACCTATCCTTTTAGCTTACGTGGCATTACACGATTGGGGTCAGACCCAAGTTCCAAAGGTTCCGGGTTTGATCGTGGAACTTTTGAGGGGATTTTTGCCACTCATCGTGACTAGGCACTCGGTACTCGGCAGTACTTCGTGAGTAGTAACTAGTCCTGGCGGATTCAAAATGAGAATTCCACAATCCCCAATAATTTAGAGTTTATTTTGTCTTGGGAATCTTTGTTACCCTTATTCCGAACCATGTTGTAGGAATCCTTGTTTTCATTATGATTCATTATTCCCCAAAGTGTTGATATTCTTTTTTTCTTTTCCTCCGGGGTATTTCGACCAGAAAATACGCTATTAAAATGAATCTCGGCGATATATATCCGAGAAATTCAGATATATTTCGTTCTTTTCTATATTATCCTTATACAAGTAAAATTTGATGCAGGAAAGGGCCACCTAACTCAACTAGTACTTTGATACAAATTTAACTATAGTCCTGATATTATAAAATAGTTCTGGAACAATAAGTATCATGGCCCCACCCATAAAAAAAAGTATAATAAATTTGCACCAATAAGCATTCATTTAACAACCCTCGGCCAATGACTTTAAGCAAGTAGGTGGAGTTAAAATTAGATACCAAAATATCGATTATTAATAATTATGTTTATTTAAAAGATAGTCATAATATTCAGCAAATACAGGTTATTTATATGCGTAACATTATATAATTCAGGATTTAAATTTTCTGAAGTAGCTACAGAATATATAAAAAGAAAATTTAATAACTTTTCCAAGCAAGTAGGCGGAGCTAAAGCTGATACCAAAATAGTAGAAATAAGTAATTATGTATATTTAAAAATAGTTATAGGATTCAGTAAATATCATTTATTTATATAATTAGTTTGATATTATTATTTTTTATTATTCTAAAATAGTTACAATAGATATAAAATTAAAATGAAATAACCTAATAACCAAAATTTGCTCCCTCCTTTCAACTAAAATTTGAATTATCCAATCAGCGAAGAGATCGTTAAAAGAGGGCGGAGCCTAGAATATTCAAGAGACCAATAATTACAACGCTTCAAGCAAACATTTGGTAGAAGAGATTCTTCAAACAAACCTCTTTTATATAACAATATATCCCTGCATTTAACCAGTAAATGTTACTTTATATTATATAATAATTTATTATTATTAGAGATATCAAAAGGGGAAACTCTCTCCTGAGGGGAAGGGATAAAGATATAATAAACATATGAAGAAATATGAAAATAGGAAGAAAGAACGAAGGAAGGATCGCGTAATTAATTTAATTGCTGTAAGATCCGAGGTTGATGATATATTTAAGAAACCAAGGAATAAATTATATATAAGCACAAATAAAAACAAAGAAGGGTACCGCTTTAGGGTGTGTCCTATCAACACATTTTGTGTCCTACCTTTCCATTATCTAAAATCGTAAAATGATAAAATATTGAAATTTGCAATTCAATTAGGCCTAAAAGTTTACTTATTTTGACATTGAATTTTGAAAGGTTTGGCGTACTCATATATATTATATGGAAAAAGACTTAACCTAACCTACCTAACCTAACCAAACCTAATCTAACATAGCCTAACCTAACCAAACAATAGCCTAACGCCAAAGTAAAAACTGGTCGGTAGGAAAGAAGTTAAAGCAGTACACAAAGAAGCTTTGAGAAAATGGCGCCATTCTATACACAGAAAAATCGGGTAAGCCGATGACATTATATATATATATATATATATATATATATATATATATATATATATATATATATATATATATATATATATATATATATATATATATATATATATATATATATATATATATATATATATAGCAAAGACCAAAGAAGACATACCCACTAGATGACAAGAAAATAAGTTCGTAATTGTTACTTAATTAGCAGAGAAAATCACAGAGTATTTTCGATGCCCCCCCCCTTGCCAAGTAATAAAATCTACAGGGTACGTGGAATAAGGGAGGGGGGGGGATCCAAGATACCTCTGGCTAATATCTGGAAGATTTCGTGCCTTCCTAGCCCCAGTGCCATCAGGGGGGTCTGCGGCTATGCAAGGGAGACCGGTGCTAAATGTACACAGGGGTAGGTTGATACACGGCCTTTTGTTCTCCCTGTAGTAACACCAGATGGCGCCAAGCTTCCCACTGCGCGCGAGGACGTGACCGACCACTTTGGACAAACCTCTGCAATTGGCACAAGCGCCCCTACCCCTTTTCCCCAGTTAAGGACACCTTGAGTACCTATGTATTACCTCTCCACTTCCTGCACATTGCAGAAACCACAACAAACCCCAGTTTGACCATTCGAAATGGCTTGTAGACTTTGTTGGTCGATTGCATGGCCACAAAGAGAATGCCAATCTCAATGGCAACAAGTTTTTATAGTTCAGATAGTGTACATAAATCACCTCCTACCATTAAGACCAGACAAAGAGTAACAGGCGAATCAACCCCTCCCTTCACACACACTAGGCATTGGGACCCTTTTAGAAGGGTGAGGATCAACAAGGCAGGAGCAGAAAACGCCACACGGTGATTACTAATTCACACACCTGACGAACTGCAACATTGTATCCGAACACGAGCTACTAGGTGTTGACCTAGACATAGGTCCTGCCAAATACAGGACCCTGGTGCTTTACAGACCCCTTCCCAACTTGTTGAAAAGGACAGGGATTTGTACCGGCTACTGGGTGAACTTGTACAAGACAGAGTGTTATCGCCATGGGTGATTTCAACACCCAAGTTGACTGGGAAACGAAAGAAACCTGTAGCGAGAACGCACTACTCCTGGAGTTTGCGAACAACGAGTTCCTAACTCAATGGGTGTGAGAGCCGACGAGAGGCAATAATACCCTCGACTTGGTTTTTACCTCTAAGGATGACATCGTTGAGGATCTCTCGGTAGGCGAAGAGCTCGGTGGCAGTGATCACCGACTAGTCAGATTTATAGTCAAGGTCCCCAAGGTAGAGTCTGCGACTATTAAATCGAGGAAACTTGATTTTAGAAGAGCAGACTTTGCAGATCTTCGTGCTGGATTGACTGATGCAAGGCTAGAAGTGTGCGAGGATGTTGAAGATTCGTGAAATAGATTCACAACTACGTTCATAAGTCTTCAATCACGTTTCATCCCTTTGAAAAGCCTTCGTCGGTCTTCCGTTCAACTGCTGAGGGAAAAAAGAACGGTGTACCGGCAGTCAAAGATCTCTAGTGACTTTGACGAGTACCGTAAGCTAGCTAGGAGAGTAAAGGCCAGCATAAGGGCGGCAAAGCGTGCCGAGGAGCTCCGAGTAGCGAGACTTTGCAAGGAGAATCTCAAAGAATTCTTTGGTTATGTAAATAGCCGTAAACCAATCCATCGCGCGATTGGCCCTTTAGTGAATGAAGAGGGGGCATTAAAGCACTCAGATGCAGAAAATGCTAACCTCCTCAACGACTACTTCTTTTCAGTGTCTACTGAAGAGTGTGGTCCCATCCCCCAGGCCACGGATTCTTATTGGGGGAAAAGCTCGAGGAAATGGACTTCACCCAAGGAGAAATAGAAAGAAAAGATCACTGATCTAAAAACGAATAAATCCCCTGGTCCGGACAGGTTTCTACCTAAAGTGTTGAAAGAAGTGCGCGATCAAGTGTCAAGACATCTGAGCACAATCTTTAACATGTCAGTCCGGACCGGATGCGTTCCTAGAGATTGGTGTGAAGCAGAGGTGACTCCTATCTTCAAGAAAGGAGACCCTCGCCAGCCGTCGAGCTACCGACCCATTAGCTTAACCTCAATAGTCGGTAAAATCATGAAAAGCATCTTGGTGGACAAAATGACGTCATATTTAGAGTCCAACTTGTAATTGAGGAGTGCCCAGCATGGGTTCCGAAGGCATCGGTCATGCCTAACGAATCTTATGGAATTCTTCCTCTTCGTTTTTAGTGACCACGACCGGGATAAGGCAGTGGATGTTATCTACTTAGACTTTCAAAAAGCCTTCGATAAGGTACCACACCGCCGCCTCCTTCGGAAAGTGCGAGCGCTGGGCGTAGACAGAAATGTAGCAAGTTGGATAGAGAACTGGCTAAACGGCAGACGGCAACGGGTAGTGTTGAATGGACAGGCTTCTGAGTGGGTGCCCGTTACTAGCGGTGTTCTTCAAGGGTCTGTCCTGAGACCACTACTATTCATCATCTACGTCAACGACATGGACGGTGACATGGTTGCCAAGATTTCTAAATTTGCCGATGATACCAAGCTTGGTATGAAAGTTGCAAAGGAAGGAAATACTGCCCACCTTCAAGATGATCTTGGGAAGATTGGGGAGTGGTCGGAGACGTGGCAAATGCCATTTAACGTGAACAAATGCAAAGTGATGCACTGCTATTGAATTCACCGACACTGAGAAGGACTTGGGTGTAACAATCACTAGTGATCTCAAGTTCTCGAAACAGTGCATTGAGGCGGAGAAAGAGGCCCAAAGGATGCTAGGCTACATAAAGCGCCAGTTTGGATATCGGAACAAGGAGATAGTACTCTGTTTGTACAATTCACTTGTCCGACCGTACAATTTTGGAGTCCTTCGTTTCGAAAGGATATTGCGAGATTGGAACGCATCCAAGCCAGGGCAACCAAACTGATTCCCTCTATCAGAAACAAGAGTTACGATGATAGATTAAAGGAATTAGATCTGTTCTCGTTGGAACCCCGGGGACTGCGTGGTCAGCTTATCAAAGTGTTTAAAATACTTCGAGGCTTCGATAATGAAGACTACACGGATATTTTCCAACTTAGTGAGGGTAGAATGAGAAATCACGGCTACAAACTTGAACTGAAGCGTTACAACCGTGATCTGTGTGGTAAATTTTTCACATACACCATCTGCGGTAGCTGGAACGCACTTCCATTGGAAGTTGTCAACAGTGAATCTGTTGATCCGTTCAAGTCAAGACTGGACAAAGCCTTGAAAAGTGGCCGTTTGGGCACGTAAGCAGAACTGTGCCTGCTCAACTGTTAGCCCAAAGGTACCCTCTTTGAATGGACCGTAAGGTCTCCTAGGTACTTCTTTTCCTTGTAGCTCCTTGTAGCTCCTGCTAGCTCTCTCTCTTTTTCTTTCTCTCTCTCTTATTGTTTCACTCTTGTTTCACTCTCATTTTTTATCTCTCATATTTTCTTTCCAATATCACTCTCATTTCTCTCTCTCCTTCCTCTCATTCTCTCCTTACCATTGTTTTTTTCTCACTCTCTGTTTCTCTCTCGAATTGTGACTATTTTCTCTTATTTTCTCTACTTAAAACTTTTTGAATCACTTGTCTTTCTCTTTCACTGGCTCTGGTTCTCTCATTCTATCTTTCTCACTATCCATCATTCTAATGTTCTCTTTCTCACTGTCTGACTCTATCTAATACGGCCCCTGTCATTCTCTATCTCTCATTATCCCTATCATTGTCTCTCTCTCTATCTGTCATTCTTTCTGTGTCATTCTCTCTCTGATACTCTCTCTGTTTTATTCTCCTTTCATTCGCTCTCATTCTTTCTCTCTCATTCTCTCTTTCATTAACTCTTTATTTATATCATCTTTCACAAAACTATCTCTTTTTTTCTCTTATTCTCTCATTATATATGTCTCTTATTCTATCTCTCATTTTCTCACTCTCTTATTATACTCCCACTCTCACTCTCCTTCTCTCCCTCATTCTTCCTCTATATCATCGCTCATTCTCTCTCACTCTCAAACATTATCACACACTCTCTCTATCTATCTTTTATCTCTCACTACTCTATCTAACATTCACATTCACTCTCTCATTCTCTTACGCCCTCTCTCTCTCTCTCTTTATCACACTCACACTTTTTATCACTCGTTGTCTCGCAAGTTTTCTGTCACTCTCACACTTTCACAGACTCTTTCTCGCCTTGTACAACTCTCTACTCCGGTCACACCTTGAATACGCCGCACAATTCTGGTCCTCAACCCTGAGGAAGGACATTGAAGGGCTGGAAAGGGTAGAGACCAGAGCCACAAAACTGATCCCTTCCCTTAGACATAAAAGTTCTCAGCAAAGGCTACGAGACTTGGGGATGTTCTCCCCCAAGATGCGCCGGTTAAGAGGCAGCTGATTGAAAAAAGATAATGCGAGGAGTTGAAAACGTAGATCACGGCAGGCTGTTCATTTTGAACGCAAATGCTACACGTAACCCAAGGTTACAAACTGGAATTACCGCATTTCTATATCATCATTTGCAGCAACTTCTTCTCGTACAAAATCTGCAGAACATGGAAACGTCTACCGCCAGAAGTGGTGTGAACAGTTCGTCAGTCGAACAGTTCAAATCTCGACTTGACAAGATAATCCACACCCTAACCTAGATGGTACCACCTTAGTATAGATTATAGATCTGAGTAAAGTAGGTAGGTTTCCACTTTTTCCTAAAAAAATTCCTGTTTGTGTTTTTTTTTTCAGCACATTCAGGTATCGTTTCAGCTTTCTGGCCCGCAAATGCTGGTGGGAGAGGTGGGCGGGGAGAGCCTTCAGCTATGCTATACTTTCTTTTATGCTATAGGTTAGGGTCTTCCCAAAATAGTACCTCCACGGTATGGCCAGCAATGTTCTTTAAAGTACTACCATTCCTTGTGACTCCTTGTGACTCTATCACATTCACTATCTCACTCAAATTCTATCACTCGTTGTCTCACTCCCCGTCTCATTCTATCTCAATTTCTCTTTCACTCTCTCTCACACATTCTCTTAGACACTCACGCCGTTTATCACACTTTCTCTATTTCACTCTCTCTATCTCTCTCTTTACCTGATTCTCTCTCAGACACTCGTTCTCACTTTATTACTTTTTCGGACACACTCTCTCACACATATACACACGTTCTCTCTCTTTCTCTCACTTTCAAACTATTTCTCAAAATTTCTCTCACACTCGGGTGAAGCTTTGTCTTATTCTTTCTTTTCTCATTTTTCTATCTCTTACACACTCTCAAACACTCTCTCACACACGGTCTCTCACAATCTCACTATCTTTCACTCAAATTCTATCTCTCATTGTCTCGTTCACACTATCCCACTCTCACTTTGCCTCAATTTATCTTTCATTGTCTCTCGCTCTCACATTCCCAAACTTCCTCTCTCAAACTCTATCTATAACATACTCTCACTTTTTCCCATATTCTTTATCCCACAATATCTCTCATACAATCTCTCCCAAACTCTCTCTCTCTCTCTCTCTCTCTCTCTCTCTCTATATATATATATATATATATATATATATATATATATATATATATATATATATATATATATATTACTCTCCCAGACTCTTTTCAGATTTTTTTATCTCTCTTTCTCTCCCTCTCTCTCCTCTTCCCTCCGTCTCCTCCTCCTCTCACTATATCTCACTCAAATTCTATCTCTCATTTCCACACACCATCTGTCTCACTCTATGTCTCATTTTCTCTCACTTTATCTTAATTTCCCTTTCACTCTCTCTTCAACTGTCTCTTACTATCTCTCACACACTTTCAAACTCTATCTATCAAAGACACTCTCAAACTCTCACTTTTTCTCAGACACTTTATCAAACAATTTCTCTCATCTCACACACTCTTTCTCTCTCTCTTTCTCTGATTTGCTCAGACACTCGCTCTCACTCTGGCTCTATTACTCTCTTTCGAAAAACTCGTTCGCTCTCTTACACACACACATGTTATCTCACTCTGTCTCTCTCTTTCACACTATATTTCATTATATCTCTCACACTCTCGCGAACCTCTCTCTCTTATTCTCTGTTTCTTATTTCAGCCCTTAAAATAACCCCCCCCCCCCACACACACACACCTTACTCAGAAGCTCGCTTTTTTTTCTATTTTTTTTATTTTTGTTTGTACGAAATTCGACACTTCTATTTTCTTTGTTTCTTCCAAAGAATTAAGATGAAATTTGAGTAATCCAATGAGGGAATGTTCAAAAGGGAGAGCTCACCAGACCACGAAAGAAGTTACTGGAGTGGAATAAAGAAGAGAAAGAGAACCGGAAATGTTAATGTTTTCCCTCTTCTCAATCGTAAATGTTGGAGCCAAAAAGGTTCATTTCCAAAGGGAATTTTAACAAAGGGGGGAAACCCTAACCCCTTTCTAGGGTCGCCATACAATCTAGTTCAACCAGGGTGTAGTGGTTCAAAGTTTGGTTGGGGAATGCATTGTTGGAGGAGGTGGGGAAACTTCTTGAAACAATTAGATAAACCTTCGTTAAAAAAACACATTTTCAATTAAGAGGGTTGGCGTGTATCAATGCCAATCACAGCTGTATGATATTTTTTTCACTGGGATTAGAAGCCTACGTTTAGTACTACTGATAATACTTATATTAGTACTAGTAGTATTGTTATTAATGATAGTAATATTAGTATAAATAGTAGTACAATTAGATTTGGTGCTAGTAGCAGTACTCGCAGTAGTAATAGTAGTAGCAGTAGTATTTAACTGAATATAGCTCGTGTCCTCCACAGCCAGATTGTACTCTCTCTCACTCTTTCACTTTCTCTCTCTTTCTCTCTCTCTCTCTCTCTCTTTCACTTTCTCTATCAGATATAACAGAAGTCAGAGCTGTAATGAATGATAGTGATGACGTGTCAGGTGTGATGGAGAGCACGAGGCGCGATGGAAGGGCCCCGAGCACCGGCGGGGAGTACAAGTGTACTAGGGTGGTCGGCCAAGGTCACTGGTTAGGTTTAATCGGTGGTGTTTGGTTTCTTATCGCCACTGATTGAAAGGCCAAAGAAATCGGATCAAAAGACACTGGCCAAACCAATGAGGGCATCGAGACAGTTTTGGAAGATACCTTCATCGAGAGGGGGAGAAGTTAAGGGAGGTGCAAAATTATGAGGGGTGTATAACCCCAGGGGTTACAGAACTACTTCCGGGAATTAGGGTTCGAGTCAGCACGCAACTCTCCCGAACGTTTATATTTCGAAGTTGGGGAGAAAAGGGGATTAATCAACGAGGGTATGAATTACAGGGGGGTGGGGGAGTAGAAGATGGAAAATTAGCACCAAAGATTACCCTCCCTCTCCCTCAAACGTCATATGATTATGGGGAATAGACATTACGGACATGCCAGGAACAGTTATAGTTCGTACAAATGAGCAGAGACTCAAACGTACGAATGGGAACAACTCCTGAAGTAAAAAAAATTAAATGGCATGAAATTAATGGTTATTGAAATTGTATTGAAATTTGACCGTGAAATTTCTTTGAAATTTGTTTACGAAATTAAGATCCTGTGTTCCAGCAGTGGCTCCATTTTAGGGTGAGTGATAACCAGATATTAAATAGCGCTATTATCTGCATTCACAAAAATTATATTTAACTGTTTTTTATTTTGTTTAATCGCGATTTCTGATACACCCTGTATAATGAAAATAATGATTTTGTAAACTACGTCAAACACCAGGCAAAAAATGGGTGAAAAGTGGAATAAATGGGAGACTGAATTAAACATGTTTGAGAGAAAAAGAACTAACAGGTTCCTTCCGCCAAGGACTTGTCTGACTGGACGAGTTACTATAACACTCAATCTGCCCCCACTCATTCCATCCAAGGCCACACGTCTAAATAAATTCCAAAATTCAAGGGCAAGATATAAAGAAAGGTCGTGGAATTTACCCTAATCCGCGAAACTCCTACCTTCAACAACTGTAAGGGAACGTTATGTCCTTGGTTCTCCTTTAGAATCTTGGACAAATTATAACAAGATTAGACTTGGGGACACAACCCGATTAACTGCTAGTTTCTATTTATATTTTACTAATCTTTTTATCATTAATTCTATGTTCTCAGATGGTGGATGTAGTTGAGAAACCAATCACGTATTTTCTTTCATCCTTTACCTTGCATGTACTTCTCCTTTCTTTAACTACGGCATTACTGTTTACCAATTAAGTGGAGATAGAAAGAGAATGATAAAAAAATAAAAGGTGAAGTATTTATTGTTAAAGTGTGTAGGGAATTATAGTTTTATAATTTAAAGCATATAGCCATCAAGGGGCCTAAATGGTATTCTTCTTTTCCTTCTTTGTCTTATTGATCCCTTTTTCCTCTTAGTATTCAATTATTTTTCGGGTTGTTATCCTTACTCTTTTAACTTTATTATATTATCTAGTGATCGTTTGTCTTTTTCTTAATATTTTCTTATATTTATTTGTTATTTTCTTAACAATTCTCTTAATATTGTTCGTTTACACCTTACTTTTTCGTCTTTATGTTGTTGATGTGATTTAGTCTATTATTTTTGTCTCTTGTTGTTTCTTTCGTATTGATTCTATTTTGTTGTTGTTGTCTCTATCTTTTATTATTTTTTTGGTTTTAATAAAGTACATGAGTTAATTATTATATAGCTTTAAATTTAACTTCGAAAATTCCTGTGTCTTCAAGAAAACTTGTGTTTTATATTATCCTTAATTTTTATATTATTCCTAAACTTTCGTCATACACTAATGACATCTTCATAGCGTTTAAACTTCCCAAAGTCCCATAGCCAATTGGAGGGTGTAGTTTAGGGGGTAAGATTGCTAATGACAAGAAACGTTCCTGGCCAATTCTTAAATCTGTCCCCAAATTACCTCATGTTCCAGGACGCATAAAATATATTTAGGATCCCTTGTTACATTTTTAGGCAAGTTTATTTAGTTGTTTTTGAGAGTCCTATGACTCCGAGGCTTTTTGTTTAAAGGAATATATCGCAGCAATTTTGCCAGGCCAGGTGGGGTAATTGACCGTCGTCACTTTCCTCCATCACTGTAGCCATCGGATACGTCTTGTCCGTGTCTGAATCAAGGTCTCCCATAATGAAGGGGGGGGGGGGTTCAAGTTAATCGTGCATTGTCCACTTAGGAAATGTTTTAGACTTTCTCTCAGTATTCTTATCACCTGTTCCTCATTAAGAAACTCATCGCCCAGCATCATTTTAGAATTCTTTGGGGGAGATCTTATTAGATATTTTTAATAAAGCTCTAAAATTGTATTGTATTGATTTCCATTTCTAATGATTCTATCATATTATTACATCCCATTTTTCTCTTGCTCCTCTTCTACCAACAGTTGATATTCTCTTTGCATTCTAATATTTATATGTTTATCTCACTATCTATTTGCTTTTGATCAATTATAATTTATCCTTCATTTTTGGTGCCCATCTTGGGGCTGGTAGAGTTTTATAAACTGTACTGGGCACATTGTTTGAATCTGCTTCTTCTATCTTCTCTAGGACTATACTGAGCCCCAAATCTATATTTTCTATTCTCGCCTTCCATTTCTTGGGGTCTGTATTCCTATAATTCTGCCGTGTAATTTTGTCAATTTACATTCGTAAACTGTTTCTGTATTTTGATTTTTATTCGAATTGGACTAACTGATATTGTAACTAGGATGTCATTGGGATTTGATGGAATTGGGGGGGCCGGGCATTAGGTTTAGTGGAGACTCTTTCAGACACTTTAGTCGGTAATTCTGGTTCAACACGACTCAAAACCCCTCAATCGATAAATGATTAATATTTCTCCAGGCTCTGTTTTCCGTCGTATAGCTTGAGAGGAAAGTTATGAAATTTAAATCATGAAAAGATAGCCTGTTTATTCCTCCCAAGTGTCTATAAAAAGTTGACCATTGGGGGGAAAGTTCTTTCTAGGAGGCCGGTATCCCTCCCATGCTTTTTCACTGTACCTTCGACTTCCAACGCAACGGTTTTCCTCCAGGTTCTCTACTATTTCAATATCTTTTAGATTCTTTTAAGCACCAATGTTATTGCGTCAAATCGTCCATTAGCTAAGTTCGTTGCATAATCATTATGTTTGTATATTAGAAACCTGAACTTTACTATATTGACCAATCCGATTTATTCATTTCAAAACTATTTATGTCCCAAATCCTAGTATTTAAGGAGCCCCCCCCCCCACCAACCGGGCCCTCTCTATCTGATTCTAAAAATGAGAAAAATTAAAATGAGAAAAAAAATTCAAATGAAAGAAGAAAAAATTTAAAAGACTGAAAAATTCACCTTAATCGAATACGGACGCATAATAGAGAGGTTCCCAACGAAAGCACCGCTGCTCCATATAAACTTCCCCACGGGGTTGAAATTATTATATTATTAATAGGTTGAGCATAATTTTTAAGCCGGACTAAAAGTTCATATCCCCTCCCAAAGAGGAGGAGTCGATATATGGAGAGGAAAAAGTGGATGCGGCTTCCCCTTAGGATGCTGCAAGGTTTCTCCCCCCGCGTCAGCGAGGGAGAAGAAGATTAAGGATGTAATCGTCTCAAAATTAAATGTAGCCCTCGTCAGACTGTTCGATTCCCCCAAGGGATTCGTAGCAATGGGACACTAAGAACAAGACGAAATAATTGCTCACAAAGATGGCTACAAATCATCTCAGTGCCCCCGGAGTTCATGGCCCAAAGATCAATTATCTGCAGACAACAGGACCTCATGATTATAGAACATACCACTGAAGAAATACGAGGAGAAATAGAACAACTACAAGAATAGACCAAGGTTCAGGTCATCATCAAGTTCGGTCAGCCAGCAAGGACCATTAAAGTCATATTTACCGAGACGCCATGGCTAAGAAGGCCCTGGAACCTACCTATCCTTCTTGCCTCATTCTGATGGTGACTCCGGGTCACACGGAAAGGCAGGACCTCGTGTACATTCTTCAAACTTGAAGAACACGAGACGAGGACGTGCCCAAAGCGACACAAGCACTGCTTTGAATGCGGGGAACCCGACCACCTCGGGATCTCCTGCCCCAAGAAGCAGAAGAAATACAACAACTGCGTGGCCTTCACTCAGCATTAGCCATGGGATGCTCCAAGAAAAAAGAGACAATTAAAACAAAAAGAAAATAAAAACAAATGCGGGAAGAAAGATAAACGCCTCAAACTCGAGCGTAGCGGCCAAAACCCAATAACGAAGCGGCATTGCGGGAATCCAGCGAGCTCCGTACAGATACCATGCTGATGGAAATGCTGATGTACGCTCAGGCCACCAACGTCGCGTAGCCATGAACCTTCACCGCACAATATAACGAAGTACTAAGGAAGAATGGGACTCGTAGGAACCTTTGGTTCCCAGAAAACCTCACCATAAGTGACCTAAAAGCAGTAAATAACAAAGAAATAAAAGGAGGTACAGGCGGGGAACAACGACAGCAACAAAAAGGAAGAGAACGAGAAGAAAAAGAAACAAAAGAAGATAGCGAAGAGTACACAGACGAAGACAAACGCGAGAGGGGAAAAAAATAAAACATTCACCCGCAAACAAAGAAGAAATCTCCAGAAGCGAAGAAAGTAAACGAAACAACATAAGAAATCCACGGATGATCAGGAACTCAACGCGATCTAAGAAGAAATAAGAAACCAAGAAGTCGTCATCTCACCAAATGAAACAGAAATTACGGAAGCCATAATCAAGTTGAGACTTTACACAACCAAACATAATGACTTGCCCGAAACGGATCACGACAAAATCTTAGATGGATTATAAAGTGGGATGTATAAGTAGCGATTCTCGTCACACCACGACGAGGACCTAATAGATCTATTACTCATTGGAAAGCTAACAATTTCCCAAAATAGAAGCAGTCTACTGAAAACAAACAACTTCAGAGCGCTCTGGAAGGTGAAATTTTAATAAAAACAAGAAAAAGGCCAAACGAAGGGCTAAAATAAAAATAACAACAACAAACTATTAAAGAAATAACTCAAATAAAAGAGGTTAGTTAACCCAAGTAAAAGAAATTACAAATAATTAGCCAGATCTTCTTGGCGTAAGTGCAGACCCATACAAATCTAACTTTTTTCCATTAATTTTCATCAGTATTTTAATTTTTGAATCTACGAACCTTTACCCCTTTATATCTTACCACTTCAATCATGATTAGTGGATTCTTTCCCATTCAATATTTCAAGCCTGAAGATACTTACAATTTTTTTCTTCTTTTTTTGAGGGATCCTTACGAACCCATAATCATGTCTAATAAAGTTTTCCAAAAGAAAGGATCTTTTCTTCACTTCAGTAAGTAGAATTAATTTATTCGAGGTTCGGAACTAGTTACTAGTTTAAGGTGTTACTAATTTATTCGAAATACAAAATGAGTTACGAAAGTTACGCGATTAACTCATTCATTTTTTAGGATCAATCCTAAACAACGGCCCCAACCTATGTTAGGGCTCTTAGCTAGGATGGAACATTTTTGGAAGTCAGTATCTAGGAAGGATCTTGAAGGATCATAACTTATGATTGAATCTTTTAAATGAGTGATAATAATTAATAAGATAAGATAAAAAGATGAAGTAAAACTGCTACTTGGGATAGAATTTGGCTAAGATAATATTGATTAGGTTATGTTAGGGTTAGGTTTAAATAACCTAACCTAAAATATCCTATCGTAACCTAACCTATGTTGCAGAATCGATTCAGTTGGATTGGATTTGAACATTTATGCCATCATATTTCTCTTTTTTTTTACCCTTGATTAATATTTTACTTTTTGTTAGTTTTTTTTTTTTGTTCTTTAATAAAAGTTATTTTACTCATTATTTTTGAAATACCCCAATAAGTTTTTTGGGGTCATCAATTATGATTGATATTTTGGGGTGGTCATCTTCTAGGATTAAAAATTTCTTGGGGGTAATTAATACGAATGGTGTTCTCGGGGATTGTTTAGGATTGGTCCACTTTTTTCAAGGTACGGAACCAATCGCAAAATTATGGTGTACAGGTTTAATCTACGCCCTAAAATAGTTCCATAGCACTTGGACCCATACATTTTGACATTGATGGTGTATATGCGCGTATACATGTATACTTAAATCACACTTGTGCACATGCATAAGGACTCGTTCATATGCGCCTACATATATATGAGGTCTTTTTTGTTTAACCGCACCGCTTGAGGGTGAGGTGAGTGGCCTCATAATTAATTTTCATTTAGCTCCAACTATTTATTATTTTCAATAACTCCTTTCATGAATTTGCCCCCTCCCCCCTCCAAATCTACCCCAGACACCTAGAAGTTTGCGTGCCCCTCATAGTCTCTAGTCCCCTATTTACTCTCCTTTCTGCCTAATGGGTCTGTTTTCAATATATTTTTAACGCCCCCTAACTTTAACATTTTTAGAACCTCTTTTGACACATTTCTGGGGTTGATGCTCTCGTTGGTATTATATTTTTTAAAACATACAATTTGCCCTCAATCCTAACTAAGAGGTTCTCAGGATGCGACTAGAGAAGCTTCTGGTATTGGATATTTTTGCCAATCCCAATATTTACCACTCCATATTCCATCTGCATCGAGCTACCTTGTTTCTGTTACCACATAATCCGGAGGCCCCATTGGGTGTGGTTAGTCGCCGGATGGAGTACTGATTCAGGTCGCCTTCAAGGCGGCTACCATACGCTGTTTCGGATGCCACGTTAATCAGTAGGTCCCCACTCAGAAATAAAAGACATTTTAACTGAGTGCAGATCGGTGGTAAAACCAATATTTTTCTTTCTCTGGTCACATATTCAAATGGGTTGCCACAAGGTGCTTGTGATATCACTCTTTACCACCCCGCAACTTAGGTGAATCTCCTTTATACCACTTAAGAGGTAAGGATTACACGTGTCAAGAGATTGTAAGACCATAGGTTCGACCCCTTTTGCTTTTAAGTAAGTACTTCATCCAAGTCCCAATGAGTTTCCGCAAAGTGCAACTCCGGCCCTCACTCATTACCACCTCATTAGGTGCGTAAACCTTCTTGTGTCATTTATGAGGAAAATATTCCACGTCAAGAGGTTATAAGGGCGTAGCTTCGAGGTACTCTGTTTTAACTACGAACAATATCCAAATAAGTTACCACAAGTTACGACACCTGACCTCACATCCATTATTACTCCTGGAGGTGCATCAGTCTTTTAATGGCATTTAGGAGACCAATATTGTACGTTGGTAGGTTAGATTAGGTAAAAATGGGTTAAAATGGATTAATTTCGGTTAGGTTGTGATCGATGGGATATGTTAGGTAGGTTGGGTGTGAATTGAGTTAAATTGGGTTCAGGTGCGTTGGATTAGGTTAGGTAAGGTTTGGTTGGGATAAGTAAGGTTGGAGTGGGTTAGTAAGGTTGGACTAGGTTAGGTTACATAAAGCTGGAACGAGTTAGGTAAGGTTAACCCGAGTTTGGTTGGATTAGATTAAATAAGGGTTGAGTTTGTTTAGATTAGGTAAATTTGTTTTGAGTTGGAATAGATTAATTAGGTAAGGTTGTGTTAGGTTGTCTTAGGTTATGTGAAGTTGGGTTAGGTTGGCATAGGTTATTTAAGGTTGTGTTAGGTATATATCGTTTCAAACCTATTTTTCGCGTAATATTCAAGAAATTTAGATGTCACGTAAATTTCTCAATCACATGAAAGTCAATTACTACCTACATACTATTAAATGTTCTAATAAACATGGGTTCCATTTCTGTTAGGGGAATGGCTATAAATAAAGCTGATTCTATTTGTGCCTTTATATCTTAAAAAAAAAATAGCTCTCCTCGGTATTACCATCCGAACGCTATTTCCGCTATCACCTGTCCCGATGGCAACTCGTTCATCCAACTTCTGATAACTACCTAGCGAGATGGTAGCGTTATTGTAATTGGTTCTACCCAAATGTCCGCCTCTTTCGTTCCGATCGACTCTCCTAACATTTTCGAAGTTCTTCTTGGCTCCCTTTGCTCTGAAGCCCTCTTCCAAAATTGCGGTTATTTAGTGTCCTCATGATCACTTATCTGGCAGTTCTTCAACGACTTTTTTTTCTCACCCTTTTTAACCTTCGTATCTTTGGTGATTACATCATCTCTCACCTTACTCCCTCATACATCTAGCTTCTCGATTTCTCAATTTGCTTCCTGTCCCCACTCCACCCTTAAAAATATACTTGATCTTGTCGTTTGATCTTTCCCAATGCATAGCCTTCCCATGATAGCCTCTCCCCGGCAATTTTTGACCACCTTCCTATTCAACGACCAGGCAAACTACCACCTAATCTCTCAACTACCGTTCTTCTTACACCTTCACTCCAACTCTCTTTTCTCGACCCTGTGTCTCAAGATAAAAAATGCCCTCTTTTTTTCTCTTCTATAAAGACATGGTTTCCTCTTGACTATTGCCGCCCCTCTTTAGCGTATGTGCCCCCTTCCCCCTGTTCTTCTCCATCTCAGTGGAATCTTTAACGCATCCGTCTCATTCGGTTTGCCATCACTGATTTCAAATTCGCTTAAACATTAATAACCTAAACTAGACCCCAACGACCTGCAAGCTATCGCCTAGTCTCTCAACTCTCATTCCTTATACAATCCTTGAAAGGGTCGTGTCAGCCCGAATTCTAGATCACAAGGTCTCGTCCAATTTTGATGAGCTCGTCCATCTGACTTCAAGGCAGGTCAAGGCACTGAATCTGCTTTCCTAAATGTAACTAATCGACTTGGTCAATGGTTGATGGTGGCCAGCCTTCCATTCTTCTATTTTTCGATCTCTCTAGTATTTGATATTATCAATTAGACTGTTTTTCTTCACGGTCTTCCTGGGTTTCTAAAGAATTGCCATTAAGTGGTTCCGTTCCTGCCTATCATCCCGCACGCAGTCTGTTCATTTCGGACGTTGATATATCTTGAAGAGCGGAGGTGCGGTTTAGTGTTCCGCAAAGCTCGGTTCATAGACCCCTCTTTTGTCGTATCTCGCTTCTTTCCCTTGGCATTCTTATGAATGGCCTTAGTTTATTATGGAAGGAAAAAAGTTAAAAAATATGCAATGGTCATTTTATTGATGGAAAAATAGGTTGCGTTAGATGTATCACTTTAACATCCTGCACCCTCACCCCCTCAAAATTAGCAATTGAACATCTTCCCCCTAACTTAACCAAACTTAAGCGAAAATCGCACTTGCCACTTGCTGCTCTTAGTCCAGCAATATATATCATGACTCCAATACCTTAATTGAAGGCTTAATTTCCCCCTCCCTCCCCGCCACAAAAAAGATCCAGTTCTTATGAAGGTTGTATTCGTAAAGTAGTTGTTTTGGAATTTCCAAGCAATCCCAATTTGACTTTGCACGTATTGGACTAGTTCATTTTTCAAGCACGTCTGAGACTGAGTCCTCCACAAGCAGATGAAAAACGACAGTCTGGAACGTGTCGCCGCCTAATTTCACGATGCCAACGAGTGCGAACCCAAAATTTCTCATGTCAACCAAAGCGAACCCAAAATTCCTCATGTCAACCAAAGCGAACCCAAAATTCCTCATGTCAACCAAAGCGAACCCAAAATTCCTCATGTCAACCAAAGCGAACCCAAAACTTCTCATGTCAACCAAAGCGAACCCAAAGATATTAGGTTCACTATTCTTGTCACGATCCCGCATCTCTTTGGTTTACATCATTTAACCTACACACATGTGCCAGTGTATGATTTTTCCCATAATAAAGCAAACAAAGTCCGTTGTGAACGTTTCCTACTTGGAAAACTGAAGAGTCCTTTTGCATGATTGGAACCCTCAAGCGTAGCGTAATATCTGCTCACGAGTGTTTGGAGCTCGAAGCGCTACAGGATACGATTGAGAGGAATGTATTCTAGAATGTGTGGACGATAGATAGTGATAGTGGTTATTTTTTGACCGTAGCGAATAGCTTCAGGAAATAGAGCAAAACATGTATAGGGTGTGAGTGAATAGCGTCTTCATGAATAGTGTAATGAGAGAAATTATGATAAAATTGGTAGGAAAAGTGACATTGGTGAGAGAGGGAGGAGAGTAATAGCCTTTGCGTGTTGAAAGCCTTGTCTGAAAGTGGAATGAAATCAACGTTTGTATGTAGGTGGGTTTGGGAGAAGAGGTATGAAAGGGAATGGAGTAGTCGATGATGCAGTGTTAAAATGTAATGGATACATAAAGCGTGGTATTGCATGGGTGTGGATGAAGTTAAATGTATATTTGTGTAAAGTACCGGAAGGCAGAAAATAGCAGGTGTCATCAGAACAATTATGAATGGTAACGGTAAGTGTCGCCTGCTGTAGTGTTATGAGCGAGAAAAATTTCATATCAACTTTAACGTACGAGTGAGAATGCGGTGTGGAAGAAATAAATGAAGGAGAAAGTTGAAATGAATGACCAAAAGAATTTTCTTGGTGTAAAGAAACTGTAGTGAATGAAAAACGAATGTGTGGGTGAAATGTGTGGAGAAAAAGAGTATTAGGGAAGAGAATGGCATAGTTTAAAGACCCATAAATGTGTGTCAAGTGCGGCCTCGACAACCATGCTACAGCTGACATCTTGAGGATTGCGTGCCCTTCGGCCCCAACGGCCTAAGTGGATCTTCAGCTATATACATCTATTCCACACATTTTCACTTCTTCCATCTTCACTACTTTCTTTGCATATCTCCCCTTGCAAACATCCTGACGGAGATGCCGTCGTTAGTTTTCGCTTTTAAGTTTAACGAATACTAAGGTTACTCTGCTCTAGTAAATTTTGAGGTAGTTTTATGGAAGTATTATCTGAGAATATGGTAGATTATGACCGTGGTATGGATCTAGTCTGGTCGCCATTTCCGAGAAATTTCCGCCATTTCAGGCTGGAATTAACTTCCGTGGCCACGTAAGTGTCGACCAAGTGTTAAAATTTGATAGCTTAAATGTGTGTCGAGCCATGAAATTCAAACGACACGCGTGAATTTTGTACTAGGAATTTATTGTAAAACCTAATATTTATACAGATTACCATAAAAGCATGAAATACATTCATAGCCGCAACGGTGGCCACGGATGTGTTTTGCAACCCTAAAAATCTGACCCAAATCCACAGTTTTCAACGGATGATTTAAAACAAAAACGGACGCTACACAATCAAATCTGCCCTAAAATCGGATAACATTACCATATCTCGTCCTCGATTTTTATTTGGATGTGAGAGTGCATGGTGTATGGAAGAGGTATTCCACATGATTAACCAAGTGAATCGTGTATGAATGGCGCAGCCATATAAGTGGGAGGATGAACTCCTGATATAAATAAACACCTTGACTCTGGTTTTCGACCACCACTTTAAGTCGATCACAAGGATGACTTCCCATTGAGTGCTACGTGCGTATTTTCGAGTACATGTGAACTATGTACGGACTAATTAATAGAGGCTCCCACAAGGGAAAAATGCCTTCATTGTGGTGGTGTGCATGTTCTGGAAAGTGGCGTGCCTTCCCCCTCCCCCTATTCCGAGTGCAACAAGTAGTTTCTTCTTTATATTTGTCTATATTCTTTACACATATTTTCACTTCCCTTTATTGTTTGTGTTCCCTTCTGGCCTTGTAATCCTCAGTCGGTAGATGGGGCACAAAGTCAAGGAGATCAGGCAGTCAGCGTAACGAAATCCTTCTTGGTGAGAAAGGACTGGTAGTTTGGTAAACGGTGCAACCTGACGTTAATGGATGATTCTTGCAAGGGGTTTGATCGTGGAAGAGGGCGGTGATCCTAAGTGATCACAGCAATTCAACATAATTTGCTTGCCCGTCTTCAAAACCCGGTACGACGCAGTGACGGAGAGCAAAAGGAACTGTATGGTTTTAGCTTTACTCAAAATACAAGATATGCTCAGAATGTCTTAATCTAAAGCTTACAAGGGTTTTATATGAAAGGAGGTGGGGGCTCGCCTCCAAAAGGGTTTACCAATAGGGTACTACTTAGGAGGAGCTATGGGTTAGTTTAATGTAAGTTTGCCAATCCTATATTACGTGGGAGAAGTTTTCACAGTGTATCTACCAATTGCTAACCTAAGAAGGGAAGGTTAATATCCAATACTGCCTGTTTATTTGCTATTTTATATGACCAGTGGGCGGGCATACACTTTTTCCTAACCTATCTTAGAATTGGGTATTACCGGTGAAGAGAAAAGGATTTTTTATCGTATAACACATTCCTAAGCAATTTTTTTCAGCAGTGTTTTGTTTTTGTTGGTTACATGGCAGATCTTTTGCAACGATATCATTGAGGGTGAAAAAAACAATTACAGAATTTGATAAACATATGAGAGAATTGAGTATAAAGAACAGCTGAGCTTTTTCAGTAGTGTTTTGGTTTCGAGTGCTTACGTACACAATTTTCTGCTCTGGTATCATTTTGAAAACAAAGCGTTTAATTCGTATCTGTCTATCTAATTATATGCAAATGTATTTTTTTTCCTAAGTATGAAATTGACAGGCGGACTTCCTGTTTCATCTAACTATGCTATAGTTATTTTCTTTGTTAAGGCAATCGACACTTTATTTTCACCAGGTTGTTACCTCAAGACCTCTAGAAAGTGAAAATGAAGAAGAACTACAGAATGAAAGCTAACAAAGACCTCAGACCCGACTCAAGGTCAATCCAAGAGATAATAGAGAAAATAGAACACTCCAGCAAGGCAAACTCGAGCAGTAGATGGATGATATTCGTTATCTTACAGATTAAAGAGGCTTGAATAAAATGTTGTTAAGTCTTTTGTTAAGTCTAGAGCTGCTGATATATACATACATGTGTAGAATTAAAAATAAATTTGTTATTTTTGTTGATTTTTGTGCTAGGTCTACAAATACATGCGTACAGTTATCTATGTGTACATACCTATTATTCATGCTGGAATCCAGTGGAAACTCAAAGTCATTTGCACCCTTCGAATACACAATCGCAACACATGGAAGAATAGGAAAGATCTTCGCACAAATCCTCGTTCACTTGAGGTGTAATGAAAAAAAGGTGATAATGGAATATGGAAACCCATTTTCACACGTTTTTCTTTTCTCGCTACTATTTTTGTTCCTTCAGTGGCTGTCCTTATCTGTGTTTTCTACCTTGTAATGTTTACTTTTAAGTCGATTTTTAAACAGATTACCTGAGGTGCTTTCCAATACTCACCCATGTAAGTTATTCCACATGTGTGTGATTTTATAACTAAAATAATTTTGAACTGTGACAGTGTAGACACATTTACTTACCAATTAAAATCCATTTTGGCCAGTGTTTGCCTTATCACCCATCGCGAGTTGTCTATAATTGATAGTACTGAATCATTTTAATGTTTTAAACACTTCAATTAGTTGCTACGTAATAGCCTACTTGCGAGTGGTAATAAAGTTTAACGATCAAAGTATTTCTTCCTACAGTTTATTCCTGTTTGCGAATTGTTTAGTTCTAACAGCACGACGTCCTTATTCAGGTAACGAGCGTAGAAATCGAACTGCGCACCGGACATGAGGAAAGAGGAGGTATTGATATAGAGGCAGAATGATATCACTCTATATTAAACGTGAAATGCCTGGGAATGTGCCCCAACACCCCTTTCCTATCTTAGAAGATCCAATGCATTGCTTTGTCACTTTGAGGTCTTCCGAAATCAAAGCCCTACGTCCCTTTCTAAGTTAACAGACTCTAGAATTTGGCCGTTCATTCATCAATCCGCTTTTAAATTTCGGTATTTATGTACGTATGTTAAAATTAATCTACGCACTAGTTTTTTCTAGGTATTGCTATAGGTTTCTCACACGTAAAAACAGCTGTTTCCTAGCTTTGCGCCATCTGTGAATTTGTAGATTTTACTAATTAAGCCACTCTCAAGGCCATTTAGGCATACAATGAAGAAAAGCGGAGCAAGTGCAGATCCTTGTGGCACTCCGCTAGTAACTGAGGTCCAGTTCGAATTATCACCGTTTGCATCCCGATGTAAAAGAAGAAGAAGAAAAAAAAAAAAGAAGATTTGGAATTTGATCCTTCCTGAACCAGCATTTCGGATAAACATAGTTTTGGATGAGCAGCCATGTCATATTCAGGCATTTTTATTTATTTAACCCCTCTCCTCGTTAGTCCTTTCTTTTCCCTACTATCTACTTTATTATTATTTCCTCAATCAGTCCTGCCTTTGTTGCAGGACGGCGAAACGTCAAGGAGAGTTGTGTGCCATCGCGATCCCGTACATTTTAAATTCCCCGTACTTTCCAACTTAAACTATGATCTTATTATCGAATGCTCTCGGATGATGATGCCCTCGATGCTCTTCTCTTTCATTAAATATATATATATATATATATATATATATATATATATATATATATATATATATATATATATATATATATATATATATATATATATATATATATATGTGTGTGTGTGTGTGTGTGTGAGAGAGTGTGTGTGTGCCTTTTAATAACAGGGGCGAGTTTAAAGAGGCCGGGGGATATATTATAATTAGGCGAGGAATTAATGAATGAGCATTAGACAATATTTCTTTGAACAAAGTCATCAGAGTGGAAATAAATTTAGCCGAATTCCAATTGATAGGGTGACTGTTTTCAGACAAATGGACAAAGAAAGCACTACTGCTTTCCCCCCTCCTAATATTGTATTTATGTTGCGTCAAGCCTATACCTAATGATTCACCGGTTTGCCCAAAGTATTGCTGAGGGCAAACTGAACAATCGACAGAATAACCCTCCTCCCTATACTATTGTTATTATTATGAATCAACAATTTGTAAATGGTAGACTGATACTTGAATATGATAGAAATATTTAACCTATTCCTCGAGAGGCAGGGAAGCAAGGTAAAGGACTCAGAAAACGGCAAAATAAGGGAGTTCTTAAAATTGTATGCGGGACGGATTTCAGTTGTGTAAAAGGATTCTTTGCCAAATCTCGGCATCCTGCCAGAAATGCCTTAGGGTAGCAAAGATCGTTACCTACTTCAAAGATCTTAGAAATATCAAGATCCAATAATTTTTCGTTATTCCTTGAGAATGAACTGAACAAGTTCGAAAGTACTTGGAATCCGCCTTTCATTTTCCTATGAGATTTTTTTTTGCATATATATATATATTGGAATTATGTATTGAACTGATATATTTTTGCTCTCTACCCTCCTTTCATCCATATATCCTGTTTTGCTTGTCTATCTATTTAACCCCTCAAGTATCCCGAATATCCCCCCTCACCGATTAACCCCGCTTTATAGCGTTGTTTTCAATCTGTATGTCTGGCATGGTTGATTTTGCAGCCCGTTTCCTTGCCTGGGGATCTTTGGCATGGTTTTTCACCCGGTCTTGAGGCTATGGTGTGATTGAAGTTAAAACTCCCCTCCCCCTTCTAGGGGGGTGTATGGGGCCTTTTCATCTAGATGTAAAATATAAGTTACATTTTTTAAAATCAGAGTAGCCTTGAAGCCATAGGAGAACAACTAACAACATTAATCATCGACTTGATTTTCATCTACATTCTAAACCTTCTTTGTGACTCTTTTCAATCTTAACATCCTAACCTATTATGTATTTTTATCTTTGCGTGTGTTAAGGGTAAGTTAATCAAACCTTTATCAAGCCTGAGAGGTAAGCATTTCCTTCATTATTATTATAGTTCATTTATTGTCAAACTTCAAACATTTATTAAGTAACTTCATTCATCATCAAATATCAAACGTTACTTAAGTTACTTAATGAAACTCTCAGCAGTTCATAAAGGTTACATTTTGTTTTCAAAGCTCAGCTGTTTTTATCCAAGTCTCTCAATTATAAATCAACTTTCTAATTGATTTTTCGACCCTAAATGACGCAACAGCAAAATTCGCTCGAAACCCAACAATGCTAAAAGATCAGATGTTCTCAATATCCAACTTTCTCAGGTTTAATAGATTTTGTAATTAACCTTTCCACCTCTCGATTGTATTGTTGCAAGAATCCACCATGTAAACAAAAATAAAGAAAACACTGCTGAGTTAAAAATGCTTAGGAATCTGCTATACTATATAAAAAAAAATCCTTTTCTATTCACCGGTGCCACCCACTTCTAAGATAGGTTAGGAAAGACCGTATGCCCACCCACTGGTCGTAAAATTAGCATATAAGCAGTAGTATTGGATATTAACCTTTCCTTCTTAGGTTAGCAATTGGTAGATCCCCTTAAAAGCACTATGAAAACTCCTCCCACGTAATATAAGATTGGAAGACTTCCATTAAGCTAACCCATAGCTCCTCTTAAGTAGTATCTTATTAGTAAACCCCTTTGGAAGCAAACCCCCACCTACTTTCATATAAAACTTTGTAAACTTTAGATCAGCAGGCATCTTGAGCATATCTTGTATTTTGAATAAAGCTAAAGCCATACAGTTCCTTTTGGTCTCCGCCACTGCGTCATACCGGGTTTCGAAGACAGGCAAGCAAATTATGTTGAATTGCTGTGATCATTTAGAATCACCACCCTTCTTCCACAATCAAACCCCTTGAAAGAATCATCCTTTAACGTCAGATTGCACCGTGTACCAAACTACAGGTAAGCTTTCTCACCAAGAAGGACTCCGTTGCGCCGACTGCCTAATCACCTTGACTTTGTGCCCCATCTACCGACGGATGTTCATTAGCGGCATAGCCATAGTTACAAGGCTAGAAGAAGGGGCCCGAATCGAACACTGGCGACCTTGCCAGGATCACAACAGTGAGTTGCTAGCTCAAAATCCTTTAGAGGGCTACATCTCTGAAGCCATCGTGAGACATAGTGGCCTTCTACCAAAGCACGGTACGAGTGCGGACTGCGAGACTCTTTTAAAAGAATCTCCGAGGCCTGAAGATTAACGAAATCAAATTATCACGAAACCACAGTGATTGAATGCGTCGAGAAAACAACGCGACTTGCAGGTACGACCTTTGGGCGTAAAGGGCATCTTGGCTGTTAGCTTTATTTTTCGGTGACACTTTAATATTTCATATTGACGAACGATTTTTCATTTACTTTTCGGTAATTAGTGAATTTATACGAAGTAATTTTTGGTTTGGTCTGTAATTAAGATCAAAACCTTATGGTTCGGGTACGATATTGAGACGGGAACTTTAGTCTTTATTTGAGCAGTTTTAGTGCAAATTATTCGGGTACTGAACTTTAAAGAATTTTTAACATTTACGATATCTCTATTGAAATAATTGAGCTAAAAATACATTTTATATTTCCGTATCAATTTTAATTAGAGTAGACATTGTTTATTTCTTGGGGAAACTGGCAAATATTGGCCAGTCACTTAGTGGATTTAATATATCAGTTTAAGCTTCGCTCTTGGTCACTCTTCGTGATCATAGTAACAACTAATGATACGATAGTACCGCATTCCTCCCCAACTCCCTTTTCTTCTTATATATATATATATATATATATATATATATATATATATATATATATATATATATATATATATATTACCAAATCTAATTTGTAAATTAAAAGGAACTGTAAATGGCATATGGGTAGAACCTCACTTAAACACATGGTTTAATGAGCTAGAAGAGTACTTCCGTCAGTAACCCGCGTTAGTTCCAACTGACCAAGACAAAATAACAGAGGCAAAACGGGTTGTACACGAATCAGAGGGAAATGCCCATCTGGCTGTTGTATCTAACCTAGTTTTAAAAATGCCCCAACATGGCAAGCTTTTAAAGAGGCCCCCCGCCATCATTACAAACAAATTAATGAAGAACAGCACTTGACTGGATTAGCTGCGGTATTTTCTCTGAAGTGGAATAAAGACAAGAAAGAGGATATGCATACTTTTACATGCAGGGTACATAAAACAGTCGGGGAAGCCCTTAATGCCGTAGAAACCTCATTAAACTTCCGGTGTAGTAATATGAAGGAGTTATGGAATCTATTAGCTGCAACTGCAATTTAGGTTAGATGAGGATGTTAACATTTCCTTAAGCAAAAAGAGAGAGGATAAACCAGAGGCTTTTGGCCAACGGCCACAGGGACTAAACAACCTTATCTACTTGGCTCCAAGTACTCGATATATACATGCGCAAGCTCATACACCCTCTCTATGAACCCAAACCAGATACGAATCCGGGTATGCGAACGATAGAAATAATAAATGGAGGGATAGAGTACCTAGGAATGAATAAGCGTGCTAACACTTCCGGGGTAGAGGGATGTTTTAACTGTGATCGAGTTGGACACAGGATAATACAATGCAGAGAAAGACCTAGGTCATAATTGTGAGGTCAAAGGGCAATATTCTGCTGAATGTAGGAACCCCCCCATACTGTGTTGTATGCCGTGAGGACGGACACAAGAGAGGTGAAAGCCCAAAATGTAAAAGTTACAGCCGAGCACCTGTAGCACCGAGGAATGCAATGGTGTTTCCATTGAAACCACTACAACGAATCCGTACCGATCGAACATGGAATAGATTCGGAGGGTCGAGTACAAAGAATATTCGTGTAGTTGGGTCCGAACGAGAAGATATGCTCACTACTTATGAAGAAGAATTGGGGTATTCTGAGCCTTACCCGGAGGTTGAGAGCTCGTACTATACGGAACCTTTTTGGGGGAGAGGCCCTCCGCCAGACGAAGGACCTCCTCAGTATTAAGTAAATCCATTCCAATTAGGCTAGTACCAATAAACCTATTACAAGAACTAGTAGTAAGAGGACGAGTAAGGCAATTGCCGGCTACCGCTATATCAGATACCGGAGCGGCAAGTTCCTTAGTAAAACGAGCTTTTGTGAATAAATTGCTAACTTGGTACCCAGGCAGGTATCATATCACCAAATCTCGTGTTAGATTGACCGACGCGCAAGGAAGCGAAATCCCTACTTTTAGTGAACTAGAATTCTATTTACGTGTGGATGATGATTCGTATCCAATCCTAGTTCAAATTGTAGATAATAGGGTTGCCTTTTCAACTTATTTTTTTATTTGAGATGGACTTTATGAACTAAAATGCTTGACAAATATACCCAGCTGGTAAGCGAGTTCGAGGTAGAAGAAATATACATGCGTTGACCGACGGCAACGGTCAAGCAAAATGTTTACGCGAGTCAAGTGCATCAAACCCTGAGGAGGAGGATGCACCCATAGAGCTATTTGAGGGCACAGAGGTACCCGAGTTAAGTGGTGCCCTTTCAGGCAGTTTGCTCGATAAAGAGGTCTCGCAAATGTCTAAGGATGAAAGTAACAATCGTGTGCGACGACTAAAACGACTAAGCGAGATGAATGTGTTGCATGATGAGTTAAGAGAGCCATCATCTCGTTCTATTAACGATGGGCTAAGAGAGCCATTGACGAGTCGTGTTGAGTCTATGAGACAAATGTAGGGTTGAATCAAGGGAGTCGTGTGGTGACCCCGGTTAATACGAGTATAGAAAATTATGGTCACCTGACGATCAATGACAAAGTAGATTCTGTGTTTAAAAATAATTTAGGTTGTAGTTTGGTGCGAGTACCAATAGAGCTCACAGTGGAAACTGAAAAACGAGTAGAATTGTGTGTCCCTGAAAATGTAGAAAAGCAGCCCCGAGAAAGAGTTCGTTTTAGTGTGAAAATAAACGGAGTAAATGGAAGAAATACTGAATCTGAGGATGCTTTATATGTTATAGAAAAGGGATGCATAAACAGAGGATTATTTATCGCAGAGATTATCGGTCATAGTGATGATGGGTCAATTCTTGCTGAGGTGTTGATCAGTGGCCCACGTGCAGTTAAGTTAGTTAAGGGTCAGAAGCTATGCGCCGCTACCCAAGTAAAAGTCACAGAGGGTGAAACCACAATAAGACTGGTGCAGTCCTCGGACGAGCAAAGTAGTAGGGATAAAAGTGAATTGCTGGCAAAATACAAATCCTGTTTAACGGATAACTTAGAATCTTCGATTGCATTATCAGAGACGAACACTCAGAATAGACTACTCGATCTCTTATCATTAAATCAAGATGTTATTGCTTTATCCAGAGATAGGTTAGGGCAAACTAAACTCGTGCCTTTTGAAATAAAATTGAAACCCGGAACAACGCCTATATATACACATCTCTATAGGCTCTCCCATTCACAGTTAGAAATTGTAAGAGAGCAAGTCCAAGACATGCTAAATCAAGGCATTATTTAGCCTTCAGCTAGTCCGTGGTCTTCCCCCATGATTTTAGTGTCGAAAGAGGATGGAAGAACAAGACCATGTATATATTTTAGACGTTTAAACAGTGTCCCAATTCCGGCCAGATTTACTATCCCAAATATGACCGAAACGATTCAGGATGTAGGAGACTCGAAGTTCTTCTCCTCATTAGACTTGGCCAGTGGATATTGACAAATGGAGGTCATTCCAGAGTGTAGACCTTGTACAGCTTTTACTACGAATTTCGGTCACTACTATTTCAACGTTCTACCTTTTGGTGTCCGAAAAGGACCTGCTAATTTCTCTAGGTTAATGAACCTAGTCCTTTCTGGCCTAGTTGGTGTAAAGGTCTTAGCCTATCTAGACATCATAAGTTTATTAAGGATCTACCAACCCACTTTACCAGGCTCCAGCATGTACTCGATAGATTGCAAAAGGCAAACTTAAAAGTGATACTATCCAAATTCAATTTTCTCCAAGAATCGGTTGTATACCTTGGATTTTTACTCTCCTCGCAAAGAATTAAACCCGACTCAACGAAGACGGATGGACTCCAAAAGTATCCTCCACCAAAATCGGTCGAAGAAGCTCAAGCCTTTCTTAGTTTTGTAGGTTTTTTAGGGTTCTATCGCAACTTCATTCCCAAATTCTATGAGATAGCCAAACCCCTCGCCGACCTATTTGCAAAACATGGTACCTTTAAGTGGGGTCCCCAACAACAACAATCATTTAAATGTCTTATAGAACATTTTATCCACGAACCAATTTTGCAGTACCCCGACTATAAGCAACCCTTCATTCTAGCCACTGACGCAAGTTTTTTGGGCATGGGTGGTGTTTGGCTGCAATTAAAAAATGAAAAAAGAAATGCCGATTTCATATGGTGGTAAACTATTGAATAGCGCAAAAGAATTACAGCACAACGGAACGCGAATCACTAGCTGTAGTCCGGGCTTTAAAAAAGCTCATAAACATAATATACGGGTATGATATTATCATGAGAACTGATCACCAACCCCTTGTCTACTTTTAAAAAGAAAAATTACTAGAAGGTAGATTAAGTCATTGGGTGTTACAAATACAAGATTACCACCCAAAAGTCGAATATAGGTCAGGGAAACTACAAACCATCCCAGATGGCCTATCACGCATAAAACCAGTGAACAAAATACATGCGTCAGAACCATTCGACTACCAGTTGCTTCTGGATAGACAACAAAAAGACAAACAAGACATCTTCGCTCAATTAATGTCAACGCCCAACTCACGCGGTTAGGCGACTGTTAATCGAAATTTTAGACGATTTAGTTGACATGTGCATTGCGTTAGGCCATGACACGCCCCTCTTTAGCTACATGGCCGCGGAAAGAACAGTAAAGCACCAGGAGGAAAGGTATCATTTCCTAAATATGGTTTCAGAACTCAACAATACATCCAGGAATGCCCTGTATGTCTTAAACATAAAGGGAGTCGTCGCAAAACAACGTATATGCACAGATATCCACTTCCACAACAGCCCAAGAAAAAGAACCAGAATGGATATTTTAGGACTTCTTAGGAAGACACCAAGTAACCATAAATATATATTAGTAGTTGCCGATAACTTTACTCGCTATAATGAAACAGTTGCAAAAGTTCTCATAGATCGCATCATTAAAACTCACAGCGGACCCGAAGTACTGATCTCCGACAACGCTGCCAACTTTACTTCAAAATTAATGGAAGAAATCTGTAGGTTGTGCAACATAACCAAGGTGCACATAGTCCCCCACCACCCCACCTCAGATGGGTTAGTGGAACGGCAAAATCGGAAAATTTTGAATCTTCTCCGATCAATAGCAGAAATCTCACCCCATTGGGATGAATGTTTAGCCCTCGCCCAGAATGCCATTATCAGCGCGTATCATATAACAACTGGAGATAGATACACCTCACTTTTCATTATTAAATATGACAAACGCTTCCCCTACGATATACTTGACTCGGAGGTCGCTTTGAACCCTGTCTACGGTGGACGATCATACAACACAAACGTCGCAAATGAATTAACAGAATGTGCTTTAAAAATTTTGGATCTTGTTCGAATGGAATTAAACCAACAGAATACCCAAATGGAGCAGCAACAACACCAAAGGACTTCTCCCCCACGTGCCATCTTCGTCAGGATGCGATGCGATATTAAAAGCATCGTACCCCCAAACACTAATGCCAAACTGTACCCCAGATGGGATGGACCCTATAGAATAATGAAAGACCGACAGAAACAGGTTCGAAATCCTCGATCTTAGGGATCAAAAACGCACAAAACTAGTGCATGGAGATCATCTAAAAATAGCCCTAGAAGCAACCATTTCCGAAAGGGGATGCCCCACTGCTAGATCCGTATATCCCCAACGAGATTCACCTGGGGTAAAAATGCCCACGAGGAAACCCGCCCCATCAGAAACGAAGCTACCTGTTGACTCAACCAACACGTCAAAATCTTGGCACCTCAAATCACTTGAAAACGAAAAACTCCCACTCCCACTCCCGCCACTCACCCCGGAATTAGTGAGACCCCCTTCACCTTTACGCCAATTGAAATAGGTCCAAGAACGCCGGAACCTACATAAAACCGAGACCTGTCTTCCCCATCACCTCCATCCCCGATCGACGACCGAAAAGTCGAACCCGCATACAAACCATCATTACCCCCTAAGACTGGTAAAATTCCCCCAAAATATGTTATCCGAATGCATAAACCCTATTACTATAATTATCATTATTTTATTCTTGATTTTAAATGTTTCACCCTCGCCAAAATCCAAATCGACCCCAAATACCGCTTCCAATGGCAAAAAAAACTTTTAAGCGAAACTTAAGCTTATCAATCGAAAGCAAAGTCCAGTATTAGAATATCATTCAAAGATTTACTTTTTAATTATTTTACTCCTAAATTATCATTTTGTTCAATTATTTTGTACGAAAACTGCTACGTTGAGTTTGTTATTGACGAGCTGCTTGTAAGATATTTTGTAAATCATAGGATATAGAAATTTCTATTATTAAACCTATAATATGGAAGTGCGACGCGGGGCAAAGAACCCAAGTTTCCACACTTCTTTTGAAAGGGAGTAGTGCTAAGTGCCTCAACAAAGGAAAGTAACTATAGCATACTATAGTATCGTTAGATCAAACGGAAAGTCCGCCTCTCACATCCGTACGTAGAAAAAAAATAGATTTGCATATATTTCGATAGGCATATCGATAGATAATAGATAGACTGATACAAATGAAACTCTTAGCAGTTCATAAGGTTGCATTTTGTTTTCAAAGCTCAGCTGTTTTTATCCAATTCTCTCATATATAAACCGCGCCAATAGGGATAGATCGTGAGTTAGAATCACTAGGAGAAATAAGTACAATTTCCGAAGAGGTTGCTAGGAGGCTAGGTCAGTTAAATGCGTATAAATCTCCAGGTCCTGACAGCTTCCTGCCAAGAGTGCTGCGTGAGGTGAAAAATCAGGTTAGCACTCATCTTTCTGAGATCTTCAATTCATCGCTCGACAGTGGCGAAGTACCTACAGACTGGCGTATGGCCAATGTCACCCCGATCTACAAAAAGGGGGACCGTGGCACCGCAGGAAACTACCAACCAATAAGTCTCACTTCAATCGTGGGCAAAGTACTGGAAGGCATCATAGGGGATAGGATAATGAATCATTTAGACTCTCGTGACCTGTTGAGAGACACTCAGCATGGGTTCCGGAGAAAGCGCTCGTGCCTCACAAACTTGCTTGAATTCTTCCACGGGATAATGAGTGAGTTTGACAGAAGTCGAGTGGTGCACATACTTTATTTGGATTTCCAAAAGGCTTTCGATAAAGTCCCCCACCGCCGACTGATGGCGAAAGTACGTGCCCTGTGAATAAGAGGAAAGGTCGCAAAATGGTTAGAAAGTTGGTTGTCGGACAGGCGACAGAGGGTTACCATCGGAGGCCACACCTCTCGCTGGTCGTCAGTAACGAGCGGAGTCCCTCAGGGTTCCGTGCTAGGCCCTCTATTATTCATCATCTACATCAACGATATAGATGAAGGACTGGTGAGTCGTCTAGCGAAATTTGTCGACGACACAAAACTAGGAGCTAACGTAGCGAATCCCGAAAACATCGAGGTGTTGAGGGGTGACCTACGCATGATAGGCGAGAGGGCTGACAAGTGGCAGATTCCTTTCAACTTAGACAAGTGTGAGGTGATGCACATCGGGTATGCGAATCCCCGGTCAGGCTACGAGCTACAATGTATGCGTCTTGAGTCTACTGATGTCGAGAAGGACTTACGTGTGCTGATTAGCAGCGATCTAAAATTCTCGAAGCAGTGCTTACAGGTGGAGAAAAGGCTGATCGCCTGTTGGGTTACATCAAGAGGCAATTCTTCTTTCAAACAAAAGAGGTTGTTTTGCCTTTGTACAACTCGCTGGTGAGGCCTCACCTAGAGTACGCTGTTCAGTTCTGGTCTCCTCATTATCGAAAAGACATCGATCGTCTGGAAAAGGTACAAGCCAGGGCCAAGAAACTGATCCCATCGCTAAGGAACAAGACATACCAAGAAAGACTGCAAGAGCTCGATCTCTATTCGTTAGAAACTCGAAGACTAGGCGGTCGTCTAATAGAGACTTTTAAAATCTTGAAAGGATTTGAAAATGTCGCCTTCACCAAATTCTTTACCCTCAACCGGAATACGACTCGAAACCACAGATGGAAAGTGGAGCGGCTCAGATTCAATACCATTCCGGTGGATAAGTCATTCACATATGACATTTGCGACACATGGAATAAATTACCAGCGGGAATTATTGAGAGTAGCAGTATTGAACAGTTCAAGAGTAGACTTGACAAATTGTATTTGAAAACTTGATGATCTCATAGCAAGTAATTAGTACGTGCTAAGAATCGAAACCGCAAAAAGTACCTCCTCGACATGGGCCGCAAGGCCTTTGAGGTACTTCTTTTCCTTGTAACCTTGTAACTTTCTAATTGATTTTTCGACCGTAAATGACGCAACAGCAAAATTCGCCCGAAACCCAAACAATGCTAAAAGCTCAGATATTCTCTCATGTTTAATAAATTTTGTAATTAACCTTTCCACCTCTCGGTTGTATTGCTGTAAGAATCCGCCATGAAAACAAAAATGACGAAAACACTGCTGAGAACAAATGCTTAGGAATCTGCTATACTATATAAAAAAAATCATTTTCTATTCACCGGTGCCGCCCACTTCTAAGATAGGTTAGCAAAGAGCGTATGCCCGCCAACTGGTCATAAAATTAGCAAATAAACAGGTAGTATTGGATATTAACCATCCCTTCTTAGGTTAGCAATTGGTAAATCCACTTAAAAGCCGTGTGAAAACTCCTCCCACGTAATATAGGATTGGAAGACTTCCATTAAACTAGGCCATAGCGAGCCCCCTCCTTCTTCCATCTAAAAACCCCTTGTAAACTTTAGAGCAGGCATTCTGAGCATATCTTGTATTTTGAATAAAATTAAAGCCATACATCTCATTTTGTTCTCCGCCACTGCGTCGTACCAAGTTTCGAAGACGGGCAAGCAAATTACGTTGAATTGCTGTGATTACTTAGAATTACTGCCCTTCTTCCACGATCGAACGTCAGATTGCGCCGTGTACCAAACTACCAGACATTCCTTTCTCACTAAGAAGGATTCCGTTGCGCCGACTGCCTGATCACCTTGACTTTGTGCCCCATCAACCGACGGGGGTGCATTGGCGTCATAGCCATAGTTACAAGGGCAGAAAAAGGGGCACAAATCGAACAGTTAGTCTCCAGATGATGTCTCGATTTTTTTCCGGCTCTGCAGCGATTGTCGTAGTAATGACCCTTGGTTCGGAATGGAGATAAACAAAATGCATGGCAAAAGCTATGCTAATTTTAGCGCCACTATGAATGGGCACTGACGAGAAATAAAAGAAGATATATGCGCGTAATAGGTCAAAAGGAGTTGCGATGAGGAGCGGGATTACTATTAGTGACGTTGATGTGCTCCGACCCCACGCAATTTGTTGGAGAATTATGAAAATGTGAATGATGATGAATTTGAGCTCCGTTAAGAAACGAATGCCACCACCTACTGTCAAAGTAATGGACATTGAAGTAATGAGGAATCTTCCTTCATTGAGGAGGTTGGGTAAGTTCAGGAGAGATGCGCGCGCTATCTGTCGAGAGCGCCCAAAGTAGTCTACTCTTTAGACAACTTGTTGGCCTTGAAAACTTATATACATTTTCACTTCACCTTACCTCAGCAGTTATTTTGTATGCCCCGCAAAAACTCACAATTGCCAACGTTGGTTTTCCCCTCTTCATTTTAAATAATATTAATATGATGATGGGTATGATAATGAAAGTAATGCTAATGCTAATAATAATATAATAATAATAAACGTAACAACATTAAATCAGTAAATTTGCTTGGTCACCATCTGTCCGTTTCGATGAGCGCTAGTCAGCAGGCAGCAGTCAGCATTCCGCCCGCCATTAAGCGAATTCTGGGAAGTGGTAAATTTGAAGTCAGCGTGCGTTATGACATGGCTAAAAGGTTGGAGTGGGTTATGGCATGGCTGAAAAGTTGGAGTGGCTTATGGCATGGCTGAAAGGCTCTAGTAGGTTATGAGATGGTTGAAAAGTGGAAGTAGGTTATGGCATGACTGCAAAATACTAAGTACAGATGGAGTAATAGGTTTCATGGAATTGAGAGCAAAAACACATTTCTGAACGTCGAAAATGAAAATAAAAATTCTCGATCTGTTCAGGGAGGGGCTAAAGGTAGAAAAACATTATTTTATTTTTTTATCTATTACATATTCTCATTTTTTCACACATACTCAAAAATGAAATATTCTGTGTATATATATATATATATATATATATATATATATATATATATGCTAGGGTTCAAGTTTCATTTCATAGAAGAGCGGATATAAAAAGTCATGAGGAAAGCAATGTAGTTGAAGAATGGATGCGTTCAAAACTAAAGACCGATACTTTATGACTTTCTGTTTGCACGTAAAAATTCGTAACGTGTGTATGCCAACACTGCCCAACGTGCATTGTAGATTGCTCCTGATGGTATTATTTATTTATCAGGATGGCGAGACGAGTTAAGGTCGGCACGTCAAGGAATTGTAATCGGTCAAAAAATGTGACTCTACGCATAATAAAGCTCCATGAGGAAACAAAGTTGTCAAAAAAAAAACGAGTGCCCTCGAAAAAATACCCCGATCAAATCGTACGATGCAATTTTGGCGAGAAAAGACCTATTTGAAACAGTAGCCGATTCTTTACGTCAAGTTGCCGTAAACTTGAACCTGAATATGTCTCACCAGATACAGGTCGCTTGAGAGAGGTAGGTCTCATAGCACGGTGCCCTGCTAAGAAAGTACTCCTAAGTAAAAAGAATGCAGGCCTAGGTTGGCATATCATGTTTATCTAATGCTGAAAAGTGGGAAAGTGTTTATCAGGGAGGAAGTCAAATTTAATTTGGTCGGATCAGATGGAGGCAGCATATAAGACGCCATGCAGGCTAAAGATCAAATCCCACATACACGAAAAAGAATGGTAAATTTGGAGGTGGCAGCTTTATGGTGTGGGGAATGTTTTCAAGCAGTGGAATATTCCACTCGTGCGTTCACGCACCAAAGTAAACGCTTCGGTATACAAGAATCTTCTTCTGGAGCGTGTGATCCTGTATTTCCGAACATTGGCAGCACGTGAGCCTGTTTTCCTGAATTACAATGCCGGAGTGCATTTATCAATATACATGCGTGTATAAATTAGGTGTCTAGATGTGTAAATTTGCTGAATAAAGTTAAGGATAAATTTAAATTAACCATCTTCCCCTAAAATATTTTAAAAAAGGATATAGTTAAATGACGCAGTTAAATGACGCAGTTTTATGAACAGTATTTCTAGACATAATATAGAAGAAGGGTTGGGGAAGTGAACAGTTTCCATCAGCAGTACAAGAATAATTACAGAAAATACTAGGACAGGTGTTATTTAGTAAGACACGTAAAATAAAATAAATAAATTGGCAAAGCAAACAATAGAGGAGATGGGCAATACTAATAAGGTGGGTCGAGGTCTTCTAATTTTGTGGTTATCTGCTGAATAAGCAAGTTTTGAAGGAAGGAACTAGGGCGGAAATTTCCTTCGGAATGGTTACAATTAGGGATTTTACGGATGAGTGGTCCAGTATCTACTTTTATTTTGATTGTTGAATCACATATGGAGATAGGTTTGGATTTAAGCGAAGTTGATAGGGTAGTTTAAGATGATAGAGTGGTTTTCAACGCTCGAGAGTTCACTTTCCAGTCGAAGATCACCACGGTGTTCAGGTTGGGTTGTTATAGTGAGCGGCCCGTTTCGCCGACATAAAAATTTGGACAGCCACCGCAGGGAATAATGTATCTCTCTGGGTCGGTCAAGGACGGAGGGTGGGGCATTTGACGAAGAAATCGTTATTATTCTTTGACTGATGATAGAAGCCAGTCACTTCCTAAACCTGTCTCTTAAGTAAAAAATTCTATATTTTTTAGAAAAAAAAACCTTTCCATAAAACTGTGCCTTCCTTTTTCGTTTTTAAGGTTACATTTACACTAATCGTATCTTTTTTAAACTTATCCTTAAAATAATTCATCTAAGTTTGCATACCGGGACATGGCATCATTTATGGTCGAAAAATCAATTACAAAGTTGGGTTATATATCGAGAGGCTGGGATAAACACAGCTATCGATCTATCGAATTATATGCAAATGTGTTTTTTTCCTAAGAATGGAAGGAAGAGGCGGGCTTTTCTGTTTCATCTAACTATACTATAGTTACTTTCATTTGTTAAGGCACCTAACAAAAGGGTTAAATGATGATTTTTACCCTACAAAAATCGGTTTAATGACGTTATAGTCATGAAAGTTGGATTTATAAATTCTCCTCTTGCTCCTTATTAAACCATGCTGATCGAGAAATGAGTCATGGTCCTTAATGAGCCCGGGTAGTGCAACTTCATTTTGATTTGAGTCGTATTCAAGAAATACGTTCTCTTTAGCAAATGATTGCAATTGTATGATGGAGAGTCAGTATAATTGAGTTGCAAACGAAATATTCACATCAAGCTTCTTTTTTAATTTGAAACAGTGAATTTTAGCAAGAAGCTAGTTATCCTGTAGTGTGTATTTAAGCCTGAATAATTTTAAATGGTTAAAATCGGTTCAGCATCATTTTGGATGGTTACATGGGAGGGAATTAAATTCTAGGAAAACACGCTGAGTTATTTCAGTTTCGGTTTTGGTCAGAACTTTTTCTTTAACGTCCCCCAAAGGTGGTCATGGAGCCAGATATTTAACTTTGAATGGAATTCCTTAAGGGGAACGCTATGGATTATTAAATCTGCGTGATTGTTAAGGTATTAACATTATTATAAGAGAAGTTTGATTTATATTTGGTTGAAAGTTCCTCCGTAATGAGTTTATTATCGTAAAGACGAGTTTGACGGATAGATATCGTTGAGGACCCAAAACAAAACGATTTGAACGTCAATTAAGATCGCGAAAACTTTGTTATAAGCACCTATAAGCCATATCTCTCATCAAGTAGTCATTACTTTGTTTGGCGTCCCAATGATATTTTGTGGTTAAAACGGATTTCAGACAAAATTTCATTAAATCAAGGGATTGTACATGATATTTGCCCTATCGTTTTTCGATTGTTTATGATTTTTTTAGTTTGAGTATGTCAACAGAGCCCGTATATGTAGCTCAGATGCCTAAAAATTCCAAACTAACATACATTCAAGCCCAAATCCAAATCGGAATCAGACTTTGAACAATTTAACGGATTGATAAAATAGGCTGGGACTTGGTTAAGAGCCGATTTGGCACTATGTTTGAGGGTCACCTCTGTTTCAGGTTTTAAATTTGAGTTGAGTTTATTTGTTCTAATGAGTGATTGGGATATCAGTAGAACCTTTACCCGCTCTGAGGTGCCTCTTACTTCCTCTGCGAGAGAAGCTCACCCCTCCCAGCGTGGCTAGTATCGCCGCCGACCGTTTTATCTGAGCTCTTGGCTTCTCTTAAATGCCTCCAACCTCTGCTTCAGGAATTTCATCCGAGAGAGGCTTCTAGAGGGATACATAAAGTGTGGCGCTCAACAAAGGGGGTAGGCTAACATACTGTAGTCTCATTTTTTATGGGTTCTATGGAATTGGCTGACACGGACGCAAGGGATGTAGACTAGTTCCGATGCCAGAATGGCTCCTTCCCGCATCGTCATATGTACATGCATATAACTTCCGGTATTGGTTCACCTCGACAGGTACTCCGTTCATCCACAGAGCGTGTATTCGGCTTTCTACCCCTCCTATAGTAAATTCGAGGGTTACATTTGTATCGACTAAGAATTTAGCCGATATTTTTTAAGACTCGAAGAGAAGATATTAGTCTTGTTTGAGTGCCGGTGAAAGTTTTGATCCTGTATGTGTGATTAGGAAGCTCCACCAAGGGAGTAGTAGTAACCAATAAGACGGCCACAGATTCAGATATCTAAGACCTCTGAGACGCAAGGTCAATGAGTCATTTCCTAGGTTTGAACTTACCCCCTCCCCCCATCCAAAATCTACGGTCAAAGTAGGAAGCAGGAAGTTATAGTCGAGTTTCGAAGTTTGATTGAAACCATCAACAGGTTTGACCACCGATCCCCACGTCGCTACGCAGCCCTGTCCTAATGATAAGGCTTTATTTTCTTTGTTTTAGGGCGCGGGGCAGGAATATGAGTTCTAGCTTGGCAGAAGCGCCATCATAAGATAAAGGGTGGCGTTGATGGGGATAGGAATCTGCCAGATGGCACAAACTGCTGCATCTTTTTCAAAGATTTAATTCAATGAATCTTTTTTATCTTATGGGGGTCGTATGGTAAATGAGAAAGAAAGTGGGGTCTTCTACAGATATAAATGCAGAACTTGAAAGTTTCGGGTCCTCTTTTGAAAGGGAATTTGAATACGAGATTTTGCCATTAGACGCTTCTTCTTTGGTATTGGAAACGTTGGTCTTCAAAGTTTGAATTGAAAAGAGTGATTTCAAAAAAGAATGTGAAAGAGTACGTTTCGACATGGAATTTGAAAAGGACGTTTGAAAGGAAATTTGTATTTGAAGGAAGAAAGTTTAAATAGATTGTTTAACATAATCAAAGGCTGTAGTTTTTTTTTACTTCGAATGGTGGCTGAATAGTTATCGGAAAATATCCGTTAGGGTGAGCTAGTCATTTCTTTCGTTAACCTAAATTCTCTTTTAAAATTTGTAGGCAGTTTGTCGGATAATGTGGGATAGCAACTGACTAACGGAAGTTTAGTTTTGAAAGAAATCTACCTCTTATAAGATGGAGCGAGTTTCATTTAACCAAATAGTTAATTTTTGAAACTTAAACTACTGAATCAAGAGGGCAATCAGAATATTGGAGAAATGTAGGTCAATTATGGCCTCTATCCAAAAACTCATCCCTTGAGAGCTAAAGGGCCACCTCGTAATTTTCATCGGCATTTCCTAAGTGTTTTACGATAGTGTATGAATACTCTTTTAGATAACCCTTAAAATACGCAAATTTGGCTGATTTTGAGATATTATGCTTGGATCTCTCAAGGTTTTCCCTTGAGAGAGGAAAATAAGGAAGTGAAGCTTATCTTGGGTCCCGAAAAATGATTCACAGGGTGGGGCGGGTGTTGGGGAAATTCACTTAAGCTGTTCCGGCCAAGAGCAGTTAATATACCTGAGATCTGAGTTAGAGTCGTGGGTAGATTCGGAAAAGTGATTTTCGCGAGATGACATCTCTCGCTTGATGTTTAAGAGCTTATCCCACTTGCTCCATATCGTAAGATTTATATGTTCGAAGAACTTGTTCGTCTCATTGATTCACGAAATCGAGGAGGGATTAACGGAGTTTAATTTCGCTTGCAAATCATGTTTGAGGATGGGTTCGGATTCAACCTCTGCTCTAACTTTGTTAAGAATGAAGTTTATCTTTCTTATGAGTATAGGTCGTCCTTCCACGAACTCTTTAACTGCCTGTTCGCATTTTGAGAGGAGGGTTGCACAAATTCTACAGGCCATTTCAAATAAAAGGTTTGAAATTGAAATTAAACAGAAAATTAGGCGACATAACAATAAATAATTTGCTAAACCTCAAGAGTTGAACTTGAAGGAGAGTTGAAATAAGAACTTACCGATTGAATTTCACTCAAAGAGATGCATCTTCTCGACCAAATGAAATCAATCGATTAATTAAAGAGATTAATTCATAAACTCTTTCAATTTGATACATAAATCACTTTTAGGAAATTTGGTCGTTCTTATGCCTTTGATTGAAAAGCCGAACCAATGTAGATTGTAAAAATATTGGACAGGAAAAAGGTAAAAGATGATTTTGCCTTTTCAGAGCTTTTCCGAAGCGATGTTTAGCTCCGTAGTGTTTGAAGAAAGTGAAAGTGTTTGTTTATTGATGTCTGAATTAGGTTGAATTTTGTTTTGGCGTTTGAATTAGAAATGCAAACAGCATTCTTGTAAATAAGTTTAAAATGAAGCATCTTCACTCACTTTACCCCGAGTACCTTAGCAACAATATATAAACCAGACTTGGTTTGAATCACTAGTACAAATAAATAAAAAATAAAGGGAACTGTAGGATTTATACTAAAGCAAAGACAAAAAAAAGAGGCTTGGAGAATTTAAAGTATCTGCCCCAATTGAAATTGTCTTCAGGACGTCTGAACGAGTTGTGACTAACTATTTTTTGGTCAGCCGGCGCCGAGTTTGAATGGTATAAGGGGGGGGGGAGAGAACAAGCGTCCCCCAAAGCCCTCCACGGTGGAATCTCTATGGTGCCCCTTTAGATAGAATTAGACTGGAGTGGGCGTGGCTGACCGCCGACCAGTCTCTTCACGCTAAAGTTTGTTATGAGATTAACGAGCGAACAGAGAGGTCTGTGAACAGGGGTACATGACTCCAGACCAGATGCCTCCCCCTCAACCCCCTAAGATTAAGAGGATAATTTTAACACAACGAGGACATCTCCCACATATTATTTACATATAATGAAATATGTAAAAAAAAAAATGTGTTGAAGATAGAAGTGAAAGGATTGAAAGATATAACTGCAACACCTCCTATAGACATTGGGACCCGGAGAGAACGTTGATCTTAATTGTTGTAGAAGTAAATTCGTTCATGTTCTGGAACACTAGATTGTATTTTTGTATTAAGCTTGGAATGAAGATGCAACATTTCTCTAAATCACAGAAATTTAAAAAAAGTAATCGAGTAAATAATGAAAGGTTTACACCGGTGACAGGTATTTAAATTCCCGCTCCAAATTGAAGTCCGAGAAGCAGAAGAATAACTTGAGTTGGCACACTATGTGAGATTGAGCGTGAAACTTTAAATTGTAAACCGAGTGGAGACATGGTATAAAAATCCCTTGGAATTGCTTGTATCCTGGGGAGATATTTGGTTCGATAGTGTGACGCTTTAAGTAGGTTCAATTAGTTGTGGCTAGTAACTTAGTGGTAAAGCAACTGACCGGCAATCTGGAACGTGGGTTCGATTCCTTAGAGTTATTCCTCCATTGAGCTTTCCTCTGCCCTCATTGATTTCAATTTCTTTCAATATCCCTTTCTCTTGTCTTTAAAACTCCGGTGTCTGGTCTCATTGCTCATTTACGTTCAATTTCACTTTTTTTTGTACTCTATGGATATATAGTCAGCAATGCACGGCTTCTGCATCTTTCTTTCTGCCAAGAAAACGAGTTAGAATAAATGAAACCATTTTATAGTAACTCAATTGCCAGTTTCAGTATGGAGCTTATCACACCATCATCAGGCAAATACAGATAATAGACAGACTTGTGAACATCGAAATGTGAGAAATCAGATTAATATCCCTAATCAGGGGCGGTCGATGGTATATTAAGCTTAATAAGAACGCATCAGATCAGATTTTAAATTGCATTTAAACTCACCCTCGGAGAGAAATCTTAAATATCAACCTTTCAGAGTTTCAATTTAAATATAACGCCTTTACCCCAAATTTCTCTTATGCCTATGCAATGGTTTTATTAATATATATATATATATATATATATATATATATAGCGTAAGGTATTTGAGGACATAGGTTATTTTTACTAAAGAAGCATATTATTTGACTTTATATTTTCTATATTTCAGAATTATCAATGGTAAACCCTATGCTTACACAAAAAATGAAGAGACACACAGTCATCGTGACTATAAAGGCTGAACATAGCAATTTAGAAATAGCACGATTTTTAAAAGTCGCTAGATCCTTCTTCTCCAAAGTTTGCAAGGAGTTAGAGGCCAAAGATGGTTAAGCCATGGATCGACAATGTAGGCAACGGAAGACCTTATGTGTTTCAACAAGACTCGGCACCATCACACAAGGCTCAAACAACGCAGGAATGGAAGGCGGAAATTTTTCATGATCACATAATCCCTCCTAGCTCCCGAGATCTCAATCCATTGGACTACTATGTATGTAGCGTAGTTGAGAAAGAGGTTAACGATCACCCTCATAACACTAAAGGACCCCTTAAATCCTCCATAGTCAGAGTAATGTCCAATATGAACAAGAACCAATTGATCCTAGCATGTAGGCGATTCAGACATCGCATAAAAGCCGTTATTGAAGCTGAAGGAGACTTTATTGCATAAAATTTCAAAACAATGTTTATTCTTATCCTCACAACTTTTTCAGTAAAAAGACATTATTATTTGTTTCTAAGAATCATATTTGTGTAAGCATAAATCTGACCTCAAATTCCTTACGCACTATATATATATATATATATATATATATATATATATATATATATATATATATATATATATATATATATATATATATATATATATATATAAACTGAATTTCCATTTAATTACGAAGTTTCATGGGTGTTTTACGAGCGTTGGCCCCCAACGAGAAAAATGATGTTCCCTTTTTGTTTCTTGCGTAACTTTTATATCGTTACTGTAAACACGGCGGGGACGTCAAACAATCATTGCGTGTATGCAGTATGTATATGACCGTGGATGTATGTGTGAGCATGTGCTATTTGGTTTTAGATCCGGTTTACCATTTTTTTACCAGGAATTTGTGCATTTTTAAAAGTTTTTTTTTGCAGTGGGGTCCGACAGCAGATTGCTACCACTAACTAAATGAAACCGGAACTGGGCCACACCGATGCCGCTTAGCTTTGTTCAAGGGGTGCGGTGTTTACACTCCGCTATGTCGTAGCCTGTGTGGGAGTATTTGCGCACACTTTTATGTACATCTCATGTTGGCCTCTGAACGTTTCCCTGCTTAAAGAGAATTGGTTCCCTTTAAAAGAAAGGAAACCCATAAATCCATGATGAAGCATGAACATAGAACGCTTATGTCGGTGGGGAAGGATGAGTAAAAATAAACAAACAAATAAATAGAGGAATAACGAGGAATCGGAGTTGACTTACGGTTAATAACGGCAAAGCCTATTTGAAGTTATGTACAAAAAGGTGTAGACCATCCTGGACAACCCAAGTACTCTTCTATTCAGAGTACTCTACCCTTTTCCAGACATTTAAATTCCCGCTAACTTCACCATTTTTTTCTACCACCCACTCCTGGCGATCTTAGCTCAGGTGCCCTCGTCGGTTTAGCTTTTTAGTTATAAATACACTACAGCAACAACACTCTTAAGCAAGGTAGCCACTTGTATATTTTACTTCTACATAGCGTTTCAGGTAAATCTATACAAAGTTGTAAGTATGCCTAAGGTTTAATGGCCGCCCCAATGTAGGTTACTGGATCTTGGACACGCTCAGTAAGAGATTAGTTTTAATGCGGGTAACAGTATACGGGTTTTCTTTTGAGAATGCCAGCTCTAATCGAAAAATGGTACGCTGTACTCGCGGCTCTGCGCGTCGGGAGAAGCGTAAGAAGATGAAGGTACTGCCGAACGACAGCGTTACACTCGTCGCTCTGATACAACCAGGAACGAGAAATTCGTCGTCCGTATCAGGCAGAAGATCTCCGGAGACCCGAGCTCAATTCATTGGCAAACTTGCCAAGAAGATGGGCGTGAGCAAGACAACCATCCACAGACAAGATGCCAGGACCTGGACTACCACTCGTACGTGCTGAAGAGGTGCCAGCTTATCCCGCAAGCTACCAAAGAAAATCGCAAAGTGAAAGCAAAAGCAGTCACCAACGAAGTCAGGAACGATGGCGCCGGCCTTCTTCGTTCCTTGTCTGACGAGAAAAAAAAAGAAGTGAGGGACAGGAAGGTTAACCAGCATAATGATCCCTGGGTGTGCGAAGATCCATCGGAAGTGCCTACGCTCATGCACAGAAAGTTTTCTACCTCTTTGATGGTTCTAGGCGAGGTGAGTAGAGTGGCTCGCGTTATGCCTCCTCACACCTCCCTCAGGATCTCAAGGAAAATGCGGACGTTTACATTAAGGTGCTAGAGATTGTAGTCATGCCTTGGGTAAACCAAGTAGCCGCCGCGAGAAGGCCTTAGGTTTCCCAGCAGGACTCTGCTCCCGCACATAAGGTAAGGCGGACGCGGAAGGGATCGTTCAATAACGCTCCGTATCACTGCTCCCCAGACTTGTCGCCGCTCAGCTTCCCTAACTGAAACACCTTAGATTATTTCGTGTAGGACATTATTGAGAAGGATGTCAAGGAGGCTGCTTGCAACACTAGGATTTCTGAAGGCCGCATTGTGGAGGTAATGTCATCCATTGATAAGGTCGTGATGGCAGATGATGGCCTTTTCGAATGATCCCCGTGGAGGTAATGTCATCCATTGATAAGGTCGTGATGGCAGATGATGGCCTTTTGGAATGATTTTGCAACTATATATATCGTTCTATTTATGTGTAAATTCTCATGGGAATAAACTGCTTCGTTTAGTACACAACTCATTTTCATTTCCATTATACAATTTGTATCAATTTACCTGAAGAGCCATGTATAAGGCTTTCAATAGGCCTTCTCTTTTGCTTATGTAAGCTTTTTTATTGCTGAATATAAGGTTTTCCATAGGCTTGTCTTTAAAAATCAATTTAAACAGCCATCTCTAAAACCACATATTAGATAAACGAGGTACAAAGTTCGAAACTAGCCTGAAAATTGTCAATGGACATAACCGGGCCGACCCTCACTTTATGAGTGCCAGGTTCTTGGTTGGCACTGAGAGCCAAGCGCTTAGTCTCCGGTGGCAATGTCAACAACACAAGGCACGGCAATAACTCTCCACTTAACTATTTCGCTAACACGATTTAACCCTAAACAAACAAACGACGCCTATTTACACATCTCTGTATGCGACCATACAGAAATCCCCAATTTAGTAATTCTAACCCGGTGAACTTTTTTTGTATGTATGGTGTATAAGTATACGAATGGCAAATGGACACAGAGTAGGATAAGCGATTATTGATAAGGCCCAGACGCAGATAAAAGCTATTAGAGCAATAGGAGTCTAAACGGCATTTCTCTATGACAAACATTTTCGCTTTTATATACTCAATGAATAAGATCGAGTTAGAGTGATATATTATCGGATATATGTTGAAGTTTAACTTTGTCTGGTGAAGATATTTGTTTGTTAGCTGGGCCTTCAGGGCCTTCATAAATATTTATATATGTTAATATTATATATGTATATATAGCTGACATCGCATCTTCCTTGTTCTCGATCGAGTCTTCGCTAATAACCTCGAAAAGCCCTACTTGCCCCAAATGCGAAACATTCTTCAACGAGGACCCCCCAAACCGATATTGGCATCACTTATGTGCTTCAACTAATATCCTATGAACGGAATTAACGACTCAAGATATTGTCGAAGAAGCCGAAATTACTTCCTTAATTATTTTGCATTTCCTAAGTCATCATTAACCGGCAAGGTAAAAATATTTATTATTATTATTAATCTTCCAGATGTCAGATGCACCCGGTTTGTTTAGTTCAACCAAATACCTTTTTCCAGTATTGGAAAAGTAAAACACCAGGAATTTCGAGGCCCTGTTTTTGATCAAGGAGTTTGGTACGTGAGCACAAAGGTGACCTTTCAATGCTCACTGAGCACAACTTGTTGTCATAAGGGAATTAGTACTCCGAGGGAAGAGAAAGAAAGGGGCGAATGTTTGGGGCTATTTAATTTTGCTTTCTTCTTAAGTTTTCGTTTTTTCTTTGTTTTCTTGTCTTCACTTTTTAAGATTTATTCAGTTTCTTTTTAGATTTATTTTGTTGTTTCAGTTTCTTTTTTTCTGTTTACATTTACTCGAATTTTGTTTTCTTCTCTTTTGGGTTTATTGTTTTTCTTTTGTTTTCATTTCATTTGGGGGTTAAGTTTTATTTCAGCTTATTTTGTTTTCTGTTGCATTTAAAAATAATTATTTATTTGTTCTTTGTTTCCATTTTTATCATCAATTTTGGACTTACTTTTCTTGGTTTACTTTATATTTTTAACTTCATTCGAAACTAGTGATTGAACAGGGTAAAAATATTTGATTATTATTATTATATTTAATTTTCCACGATGTGGAAAATTAAATATAATATTAGTTACTATTAATATTATTAATACTACTCAGTTAAAAAATACCCCCGCCCCCATGAAAAAGCAAAATCACTTATTAAAAACAAAGCCATAGATAAACTGAAAACCTTCCAAATACAGTCATGAATAATCATGTATAAAAAGCTTAAAATAAGTGAAAACTGTGTAAACATAAAAAACAGCAGTAAAGTCTTAAACAAAAAATTTAAATAAATTAAAAAGATCAAATTTAGTATCGCATAAATTTTGAAAAAAAGCCCAAAGCAAACAAAAGTAGAGTCAAGTGTAAAAATTAAATATATCCTTTAGTCCAACTAAAATAAAAGCACAAAAAATGCATAAACTACAGGCGAAAAAACAAAAAAAAAAACAGCAAAATGACTGTCACGTAGAAGAGGCAGCTACGTTTAAACACGAAATTAGGGTCACGTTCGTATCCCTGAAAACTATTCAAAAAGAATATAAATTACACGCAGAGAAAGACCATAAGAAACAAAAAGAAGAAAATGGTCACCCGGGTCCACCAAGCTCCCCTCTGTCACGTAGCATTTACGAAACAAGAGATTTAACACTACGATAACACGAAATTTCTTTTCTTATAAAATAACGCAAACTTGGAATCCCTTGTCTCATAGTGTCGTTGAAAGCAATGGAATAAATATAAGAATGAAATCAATGAATATTACTTTAAGATATAACTGTACAAAAATACATACACACACACACACATATCTCTCTCTCTCTCTCTCTCTCTCTCTCTCTCTATATATATATATATATATATATATATATATATATATATATATATATATATATATATATATATATATATATATATATATATAGTATATTCTAAGATTAATTTATCTAAACCGGCCATATACCACCCGAATACTTGTTCTCTCTACTTGTAAAGCAAGCTAATGATGTACTAATTAACCACCACTAGTTCATTTCATCCTTCTACACGATGTGGAAAAACATAATGCATCATATCACTCTATACACTTTCTTCGTCTTAAGCTTACGGAAACAAGTAATACGGTTTCTGTCTCTTTAAAAGTAAATATCTGAACTGATGTTATTTGAACCTGGAAATCATAGGCCAGTTTATAGGTTTGTGCTGAATGTTGGTTAATTTTAGGGAAAAATTTCGGCAAAAATTTATGAGATGTGCCCAGATAATATAAAAGCCCCCCCCCCCCCCCGACCCTTTTTTAAAACACAAAATATGTCCAGCTTGTGCCACCTCTTTTTATTTTTAAATCTTGATATTTCACGAATATGTTTTGTAGGTCTTCTTTGGATACCCTTCCAACATATACACGTGATATAACAGAACAAAATCCAACGCAGCACAATACAATACAATACAATGTAATACAACACGATTGAATAAAATAGAATACAACACAATACAACAGAGTACATTAAATTACAATAGAATACAGTGTAGTGTAGTTCAATGCAATGCAATAAAATGCAGTTCAGTGCAATGCCATACTATACAATGCAATGCAATGCAATACAATACGATACAATTTAATACAATGCAAAGGAACGCAACTTAAAGCAACGCAACCAACGCAATACAATACAAAACAAAACAAAAACAATACAATACAATGCAATATACTGCAATGTAGCACAATGCAATGCGACACAATGTAATGCAATGCAGTGCAATGGAAAGCAATGTCATACATCATAGTGCAATGCAATAAAACATAACGCAACGCAATACAATATAATACGATACAACGCAACTCTATACAACACAATATAAAACACTACACAGGATACAATAAATATAACGCAACGCAATACAATACAACTCAACTTAACGCAATGACATAGAATACAACGCAATGCAATACAATACAATTCCCCCGGTGGGGCCGCAAGTGTGTAAAGTAGACATGAAGTATGTTGCGGAAGTATGTTTTAAACCAACCTAAATTGTGCTTTGAAGACGACGTGATTGTGTTATGAACCCATTTAAGTCACGTTATGAAGGCATTTTAAATGCGTTATGAACCCATTTAAGTCACATTATGAAGGCATTTTAAATGCATTATGAACCCATTTAAGTCACGTTATGAAGGCATTTTAAATGCGTTATGAACCCATTAAAGTCACGTTACGAAGGCATTTTAAATGCGTTATGAACCCATTAAAGTCACGTTATGAAGGCATTTTAAATGCGTTATGAACTATATAAATCAGGTTATGGAGACGTTACAAATATGCTATGAACCAATTACCCTATGAAAACGTTGTAAATACATATGTTAAGAACATATTTACATCATACTTCGAAGACGTTGTAAACATATTATGATCGCATTTAAATAACGCTATGAAGACTATAAACATATTCAGAACACATTTGATACTGCTAAAATGTTATAAACCCATAAACATCATGTTAAGAAATCGTTGTAAAAATGTGATGAACATATTTTAAATTACGCAAGTAAGGCGTTGAAAACATTTTATGAAGGCATTTAACGCACTTGAAGATGAAGCTGTAAATATTATTAACGGACTTAAATCCTTTTAGTAATTCAACGTGGATTTGTGTAAGGTAGTGGACATTGGTCATGTTAACCATTGAAGAGATGACAATATGGGTGATCAATTTTAAACATATGCAGTCAACATGTCTTAATTTTGAGTGACCTGAGATTTTCAGAACAATGCAATGTAGTTTCACAAAAAAAGCAAATAGTGCTCTAGAATACATAGCTAGATATTTTGCCTTAATTCGAAAAATGTTATTATTCACTTATATTTAAGCGCTTATAAGACCTCATTTTGATTATGTGGTGCAATTCTGGTCTACATATATACGAAGGCATATTATAATATTGGATCGCGTCTAGCGTCGTAATTCATTTTTGAACTTAGAAATGCACTAGCGAGCAAAATAAGAGAACGATTTTCCTTTAAAAAAATATTTTTTAAAAATATGATGACTAGGTAAATGAAATTGCTATGATACATAAAGGCATGCCTTTAAAATTTTATGAAGATTTCATATGATATCCTATATTCAATAAATTATACTAAATAAACTAACAAAATAAAATATTGATATGTGCAAAATAAGAGAACGATCATTCACAGAATTGCTTAGCAAGCAAATACACTAGAAATAAAGCAAGATTTGACAAGGAGGAAACTTAAAATAGTTAATATAAGGTGTTGAAGCCTTTGTTTGCTATTACTTAGACGCAACGACGACCACAAGACCTTACCAGTTTCTGGCAAAATTTTGGTGTTATTTTGTTTCATTCTTACTCAACTTTAGTCCATAAATCCGTCACAGTTGAAGGCTGCTCATCTCGAACTTTGTCTCCAATGATCTTTCAGAAGATCTCAATTGGGTTCAGATTCGGGCTCTGTACAGGCCAATTTATTACTTCAATATCTTCTTTGAAATAATATTTTACTCGCTTTGCAGTAGGGCACGGCACGTTGTCATGAATAAGTACTGCTGGCTGGTTCAGAGATGCTCTTAGTGAAGGTATAACATGTTGTTTTGCGAGGTTTAAGTACACATTCGTATTTACTGTCCCAATTATTTGCACTAGTGGATCAACTCCTTTAGACGAAAACACCCCACATATGATGACGCTGCCTCATCCATGCTTGGCAGACTTTTTAACACATTTAGGGCTAAGTCTGTCATCTGCAGCGATTTTAACAAAGCGTCTGTGGTCAGATCCAACTAAGTTAAAATTAATTTCGTCGCAAAAATGAATTATCTCCCAATCTTCATCCCTCCAAATAACATGAGCTTCAGCATATTCGAGTTCGCCTTCTGGTTCTTCTTACTGATGATTGGTTTGGCTACTGAAGAACTAGCTTTTAAACCAGAGGCATTTAGACAACGGGACATTATAAAATGGCTCTCTTCTTTGCCATGATTGGTCTCAAATTTTCGAGAAATTCTTGCAGCAGTCTCGAGGGGATCTTCATAGAGAAGCGCCTAATAGCTATGTCTTCTCGGACGGTGGATATGCGGGGTCGACCGACTTTTGCAGGAGATTTATATATTTTGTTTTCATTGTATAACTTGAGAACGTGCGAAATCACACTCTTGGACCTTCCTACCTCTCTTTAAGTCGCAACAAGAGTCCTCCATGAAGTCTTCAAGCGAACAATTCTCTGACATAGCTCAGTAGTAGTTTCCACGTGTGGTGGCATCTCTACAGAATGAGTACGACAACAATGGCGGTCATACAATTCTTCCCTACTGAGCAAGATGTTTCCAGCTGATTTCAAGAAACATCTAGACGGTTCCCGAAAAATTCGTTCTCTTATTTTGCACGTCTCAACCTTTTAGTTTGTTTGCTTATTTAGTATAATTTCTTGAATTTGCAATTGTATCATATGAAATCTTCATAAAATATGTTAAATGTACCTCTTTTGTACCATGGAAATGCCATATCCTTACTCATCATATTTTGGAAAATATCTTAATAAAGGAAAATGGTTTTATTAATTTGCTTCGTAGTGTAGATCACATGAAGAGACAGACGGAAGCACCTCAATTTCATTTCAATGGGAGATGGGTATCTTGTGGGGCTAACTTATTGAAGTAATAGAAATACTAAACGAGTTCATTAATATAAATTTCCAATCAATATTTGAACTAGATCAGCGAGCAGGCACTAGAAATAAAGTTTTCAAGTTAGGCCAGAAAAAAAATTACATTGCAATAACACAAAATTTCTTTTCTTATAAAATAACACAACTTAGAATAACTTGCCTTGGGATTTCGCTAGAACCTACCTTATATTGATTTAAGAATGGACTCCATAGATATTACTTTACAGATTTAAGTGTTGTTAAACTATATTCTTGATACATATCCTCTATTCCTTTTATCTGTCTTCAACCTTTGTCCTTTACCTCTGTCCTCCACCGCTTCTTGAACCAGCCTCGAGTGGATCTTAGGGTCTTTGCTGGATTGTATTTGTGTAAAAAAGTTGAGCGCTTTCGTTTATTCCAGCATCATCAAGGGACGAACAGGAGAAAAATGAGCAGGTAAACAAAGAAGAAAATGGGCCGAGCGGGAAGACCTCAACATGTTATTACATAGAAAACACTCATAGAACACATACCTCCACCAGCGCGATTGTCCTTGAAACTCGAAAAATCATGTAACAGTTCCAAGACGGATCCAAGGCTGTTCATCAGAAACGCATCATCGACGACTTGAGAAACGACTCTAACGCCGTTGATGGTGAATTCGCATAAAAGAGAAACGTTCACTCGATAAACAAGAATCCAGACAAAAGTGGTAATAGACTTAAAAAAACCCTCCCATTAAATTCAAGCTTCTAAACATCTTTACATATAAATATTTGTTAATTAAATTGCGCTCAGGATCGTGCGTCTATCTTCATCAGTTTGTGAATTATCAACAAACAAGGTTTGCTGACCCCAAAGTCGCGTGCTCTCACTTATTCTGATTTATGACCTTATGACCTTCAAAATTTTCAATAATTACCTAAAACAAAATAATTCGCTGGCTAACCTTGGGGTGACTTTGGCAATTATATCATTCGAAAGAGAATATAAAACAATAGAAGGGTTTCAAATTTTGTTAGAATGGGCCGAATAGTTATGATATTATTGCCAAAACAAAATTATTCCCGGGCTATCCTTGAGAGGACTTTGGCAATTATATCATTCGAAAGAGAATGGCGAGTGATTTTTTTTATTAAATGATAAAAGAAAGGAACGTGTTTAACCAACGAGGGCATTTGATTCAGTCTTGAAAAAATGAAAGAGGAAGCGGACACATGAAGGAAGAAGGTAAATGATGTGGAAGAAAAAGTGTAAAAACCTTTGCGGATAATATAGACACATATCGATCCCCTCAAACTGAAATCCAGCGGCTGGTGAGTTTTGTTATTATTACTTAAAAGTAAAAGGAGAAAACCAATGAAAGCATCTCCACCAGAATGATAAGAAGAGATATGTAAGGAAATTGTTGAAGTTGGGGAATTGAACATGAGCGGAAAGTGCATAGAGGTCGCATATTTGGGATACTAGCGACTGAGAAGACACGCAACTCTCCCGAACCAAGCGAGATTCTTAGATACGAAAGCACGAAGTGTTAGTGACGTGTGAAGGGAAAGAACCCAGCAAAAATTGACACCAGAATCACGTAAGAATCTCTCTTTGGAACACAGAACCCATTAAGAATCTCCATGGCATGTACAGAACCCACCATAGACAAGCATGGGAAACATCTCACGAATTACCAACATGGAAAACATAGAAACCAGCAAGCACCACAAAGTAAGGAGGGAACGCAGCAAGGCAAAGTATGGGAAGCGTAAAACCATACAAGAACCAACAAACGAGGGAGGAAACCCAGCAAGAGCCACCATAGGATAATATAACTTAGCAATGCACAATATACACAGAACCCTGCAAAAAAAACACCAAACGAGGAAGGAAACCCAACAAGGAACACAAAACTAAAGACGGAACCCAAAAAGAGAGCATAGGAAAGGCAAAACAAAACAAGGCTATCATTAAAGCACAGATCCTTACAAGAACCACCATGAGAAGCGCATAACCCATCGATAAGAACTAAGCGAGGGACGGAATCCAACACTAGCCACCATGGGAAAGGCAGAACTCAGCAAAGACTAATATAAAAGCACAGAACCATGAAAGAACCAGTATGGGAGGTACAAAACCCAGCGAGAACCACAAAAAGAAGGACGGAACTCAACATGGGCCACCGAGGGAAGGAGAGAACCCAACAAGGCCCATCATTAAAGCACAGAACCTTGCAAGAACTACCATGAGAAGCGCATAACCCATCGATAAGAACTAAGCGAGGGACGGAATCCAACACTAGCCACCATGGGAAAGGCAGAACTCAGCAAAGACTAATATAAAAGCACAGAACCATGAAAGAACCAGTATGGGGTGCAAAACCCAGCGAGAACCACAAAAAGAAGGACGGAACTCAACATGGGCCACCGAGGGAGGGAGAGAACCCAACAAGGCCCATCATTAAAGCACAGAACCTTGCAAGAACTACCATGAGAAGCGCATAACCCATCGATAAGAACTAAGCTACGGACGGAATCCAACACTAGCCACCATAGGAAAGGCAGAACTCATCAAAGCCCAATATAAAAGCACAGAACCATGAAAGAACCAATATGGGAGGTGCAGAACCCAGCGAGAACTACATAAAGAAGGACGGAACTCAACATGAGCCACCGAGGGAAGGAGAGAACCCAACAAGGCCCATCATTAAAGCACAGAACCTTGCAAGAACCACCATGGGAAGCGCAAAACCACCAAGCGAGGGAGAGAACCCACAGGAGCCACCATGGCAAGGGCAGAATCCAGCAAAGGTCAACATAGAAAGCACAGAACATTGCAAGAACCACTAATGGAAGCGCATAATCCAGCCATACCCGCCTATTGAGGGACAGTAATCCACCAGGAGCCAACATGGTAAGAGCAGCAGAACCCAGCAAGGCCCAACATAAAAGCACAGAATGCTGCAAAAAACACCATGCGAAACGTTAAACTGAGAAATAACAAGAAAACGAAGAACAGAACCAAACAGGAGCTACCATGGAAAGCGCATAACCCATCAAAAAGCACAATACGAGTGACAGAACCCAAAAGCAGCTACAAAGGAAAGGGCAGAAGCTATCAAGGCCAACATATAATGGAAAGAACCATGCAAGAACTACCACGGGAAGTGCATAACCCAACAAGAACCACTATACGAAGGGCGGAACCCAACAGAAGCCACCATGGGAATGGCAGAATGCTGCAAGGTCCAACATATAAAGTACAGAACCCTGCAAGAACTACCATAGCAAGCGCATAACCCTGTAATAATCACCCAAGGCGAGGAAAAACCTAGCAAGAATCAAACTGGGAAATAAAAAAAAACAACTATTATTACTAAGAAGGGACGGGAAGAACCGGGCATAAACTAGCATGGAAAGGACAAGAGTGATAAGTGGGAATCGAGAACGAGAAGAAACCCCCAAATTTACTGACGACAGTCGGAAAGGGGGCATTATTATGGACCTCGACGACTCAAAACTACGAACGAGAATTAGTTCGGGTAGTGAGTTGTGAAGTTTAGGGGGTTTAACGAAAGGGTGGAGACTTGTGAACGTTTGCGGGTTTAACAAAAAGCTGGTGAGTTGTGAAGGTTAGGTAGTTTAACAAATGGGTGGTGAGTTGTTTAGGTTTACCAAAAGTGGTGGTGAGTAGTGAAGGTTAGGTGGTTTAACATAAGGCTGGTAAGTTGTTTAGGTTTAGCAAATGGGTGGTAAGTTGTGAAAGTTAGGGGTTTAACCTAAGGACGGTGAGTTTTGAAGGTTAATAGGTTAAAAAAAGATGGTGAGTTATGATGGTTAGGGATTTAACACACAGGTGGTGGGTTCTGAAGGTTAGGAGGTTTAACAAAAGGGCGGTGAGTTGGGAAGGTTTGGAGATTTAACAAATGGGTGGTGAGTTCTGAAGGTTAGGACGTTTAACAAAAGGGTTGTGAGTTGTGAAGGTTAGATGTTTAACAAAAGTGTGGTATCTTGTGAAGATTAGGGGTTTAACAAATGGTGGTATGTTTTGAAGGTTAGAGTTATAACAAAAGGGTTGTGAGTTGTGAAGGTTTGGGGGCTTAACAAATGGGTTGTAAGTTCTGAAGGTTAGGGGGTTTAATAAAAGGGTTGTGAGTTGTGAAGGTTAGGGGTTGAACAAAATGGTGGTATGTTTTGAAGATTAGGGGTTTAACAAAAGGGTTGTGAGTTGTGAAGGTTAGGGAAATCAACAAACAGGTGGTTAGTTGTGAAGCTTTGGGTGGTGTTTAACAAATGGGTGGTGAGTTGCTATGTTTAGGGCGTTTAACAAAAGCGCTGTGAGTTGTGAAGGTTAGTGGTTTAACAAGAAGGTTGTGATTTGTGAAGTTTAGGGGTTTAAAAAAAGATTAGGGTTTAACAAAAGGGTTGTGAATTGTGAAAGTTAGAGGTTTAACAAAAGAGTGGTCATTTATGAAAGTTAGTGGGTTCAACAACTGGGTGGTGAGTTGTGAAGGTTAGGGCGTTTAAACAAAGGGTTGTGAATTGTGAAGGTTAAGGGGTTTAACAAATGGGCGGTTAGTTGTTAAGTTTAGGGCGTTTAACAAAAGGGTTGTGAGTTGTGAAGTTAAAGCGTTTAACAAAAGGGTTGTAATTTGTGAAGGTTAGGGGTTTAACATAAGGGTGCTATCTTGTGAAGGTTACGGTTTAATAAAAGGGTTGTGAGTTTTGAAGGTTAGGGGTTTAACTAATCGGTGGTGAGTTGTGAAGGTTAGGGGATTCAACACACGGGTGGTGAGTTCTGAAGTTTAGGGGATTCAACACACGGGTGGTGAGTTGTGAAGGTTAGAGGATTCAACACATGGGTGGTGAGTTCTGAAGGTTAGGGCGTTTAACAAAAGGGTTGTGAGTTGCAAAGGTTAGGGGTTTAACACAAGGTTGGTTTGTTGTGAAGGTTAAGGGTTTAACAAATGCTGGTATGTTGTGAAGGTTAGTGGTTTAACAAAAGGGTGGTGATTTATGAAGGTTAATGGGTTTGACAAATGGGTGGTGAGTTCTGAAGGTTAGTGCGTTTAACAAAAGGGTTGTGAGTTGTAAAGGTTAGGGGTTTAACACAAGGTTGGTATGTTGTGAAGGTTTAGGGGGTTTAACAAAAGGGTGGTGAGTTGTGAAGGTTAGGGGATTCAACACACGGGTGGTGAGTTCTGAAGGTTAGAGGATTCAACACACGGGTGGTGAGTTCTGAAGGTTAGGGCGTTTAACAAAAGGGTTGTGAGTTGCAAAGGTTAGGGGTTTAACACAAGGTTGGTATGTTGTGAAGGTTAGGGGGGTTTAAAAAAAGGGTGGTGAGTTGTGAAGGTTAGTGGTTTAACAAAAAGGTGGTTATTTATGAAGGTTAATCGGTTTGACAAATGGGTGGTGAGTTCTGAAGTTTAGTGCGTTTAACAAAAGGGTTGTGAGTTGTAAAGGTTAGGGGTTTAACACAAGGTTGGTATGTTGTGAAGGTTTAGGGGGTTTAACAAAAGGGTGGTGAGTTGTGAAGGTTAGGGGATTCAACACACGGGTGGTGAGTTCTGAAGGTTAGAGGATTCAACACACGGGTGGTGAGTTCTGAAGGTTAGGGCGTTAAACAAAAGGGTTGTGAGTTGCTGGTATGTTGTGAAGGTTAGTGGTTTAACAAAAGGGTGGTGATTTATGAAGGTTAATGGGTTTGACAAATGGGTGGTGACTTGTGGAGGTTAGGGTTTTAACAAACTGGTGGTGGGTTCTGAAGGTTAGGGGGTTTAACAAAAGGGTTGTGAGTTATGAAGGTTAAGGGGTTTGAAAAATGGGTGGTGATCTTATAGGTTAAGGTGTTTAACAAAAGGTTGGTGAGTTGTGAAGGTTAAGGGCTTTATAAAATGGGTAGTGAGTGTTTAAGTTTAGGGTGTTCAACAAAAGGGTGGTGAGTTGTGAAGGTTAGGTGGTTAATTAAAGGGGGGTTATTTTTTACTTTTAAATGGTTGGTGCAGCTCTATTTTTTAAGTCCAAATAACCGTGAAAATAAAAACCCTAACCTCCTCTACCTCACCCAACCTCCTCTACCTCACCCCCGAACCTTCAAAACTCACCTCCCTGTAAAGATTCTTTCTTTTCTGTCTGTTGGAGGCAAATGCAGTATGGTTGTAATCTGGAGGTTGTGTACGTGTGGACGTGAGTGCTACGAATAAGAATTATTCGCCCCCCCCTCCCCGAAGGAATTAAATTCCTTCGTGATTCGAACCTTTCCTATCTCATAGGGTATCGAATGGCATCCAGTTGAAGTGCCACTAGCCACGATTGTCTGTGGCACTGATCATATAGTTATACATGTCGAGGGGATCCGAACCACAGGTTGTTTACATGTAGTCTCCACATAGTCAGTTGGAATAGTTACTCCCATCCAGCGACTATCCAATTCGAATGTAACTTAACTTCAGTTAACAGGTAACGAGATGGGGTGATTTCGGGTTTTTCTTTGAAATTATTCCGGATGATAATTGGAAATTTATACCTTTTACTTTTTACTAATTATTCATGCTTAATACTTTTCAATTCCATTTTGATTTTAAAGAAAAACGAAGTCATTTCATTATTTTTCTCGTATTCCTTCATATATATATATACATATGTACGTACATACATACACTGCAAATGATATCTACCGGTTGGATTACTCGGCACATTCTAACCTAATCATACTAGCGAGCGCAATTTAAAAAGAGAACGAGCTAGTTTGAGTGTTCATATGAATTCATAGAGGAAATTTGTGTTGACACAGTCCACACAAACATACGTGCCTGTTTTTCCTCTTATATCTTTCGTATAAATTAATCTATACTCAGTGCTCCGACCCAAGGTGACCTGGGTCGAGACTTCTCTCATCCAGGCAGACAGACTTGGGTCGAGCATCCTCCTGACCTTGGCATGGTTTGTATGTATGTATAATACAGAGTGTATGTATATATATATATATATATATATATATATATATATATATATATATATATATATATATATATATATATATATATATATATATATATATATATATATATATATATATATATATATATATATATATTGTATATATACACACACAAACACACAATTCCAAATATACTTAATTTTGTGGAATATATGTTAAGTAAATTTAGATTTTATGAACGTGTAAAAAAATGAAACTATAAAATTATTTGTAAAGTTTAAAATTAAGTAGAATTTGGAATTAAGATGAGCTTTATAAGTGGAGTAGAAATTATGTAAAATTTACTTGTACACGATAATAGTAACATACACACATTAAAGCTATGTGGGAGATTTACATTCTTCTAGTGTGTTTACCTCGTTTGGTAAAATAGAAGAGAAAAATGTGTTTGAATCCGGAGAATGTAGCAGTTAACACGAAAGAGCATTTTCGCAAACTTTGGCAGTCAGTCGGTCGGAATATTCAACAGTGCGATCCTGAATTGGCAAGTCTACCTTTACATTTCGTTCACAATGATAGAACTCCAATAACAAAAAATATATATATTAATCCTTTTTTCCATTACTATTTTATGATTTATGTGTTTTTATTATAATTATAATATAATAATTTATCATAGAAATTAATCTTAATTCAGTAATGAATAATTTTACTTCACAACTTGATTTAAGGAAATAATCGAAAACCTCTGAAAACTCATTATCGAAAAGACACGTTCACAGACGGGCTTAGCTATGGCTGGGTGACATCGGATAATCGACTTCCATATAATTCCTTCCTAACCAACTAATCCCATTATTTCGCATGTAATTAATCAGAAAATACTTAAATTAAAGGAAATTTTATATTAAAATTCTCATAGAATCTAATCTTGTTTCGAACACGGTGGTTAATCGATTAAACGAAAACAGCGTTCCGTTCCTTGCTTTTCTGATAAGTCTCGCTTGTGTGTGACCATCTCTGGGCCATTCTCCGTTCTCTTCACACACGCATACACACTCTTACCTCCCCCCCCCTCTCACAAGACGTGCAGAGAATTTCTTCACCCGAATAATGTATTTATGCAACGTTTTCAAACTCCTTGACTGCCATAACTTTACAATTCTTCCAGGTTTTGATGTTTTAAAGACGTTTGCACATTACGCCTTCTATTCCAAATCCTTAATAGTAGTAGTCACACTAATGGGAGGAAATATCAACTCATAGAAGCTGTCCAAAGCCGCACTTGACCGTATTTGGTTACTCGTCATACCTTACTCGGGTTATATATGTAAATGCTATTGATTCCTTGACTATATCTAAATTTGTGTACGACACAAAAATCAGTGGGGATGTAAGACACACTAGAAGTCCATATCGTTGTAGAAGAGATTTAATGAGTAGTTAATTGACAAATGATATTCCATAAAAAACATATAACTTTAATTAAATACAAAAAAAACACGTAAGAGGGTATATATTACTTACTAGCAGAGAAATCTTACATTTTTTATTCAGAGCCCTTTCATATTTATTAAGACAAAAAGTGCTTGGAATATTTATCTTTTATTTTTCCTGTGGGTTATTTTCACTTAAAGTGGATTTGTTTGGGATGAGAGCTGTAAAATTAAGACGGAGACAAATTGTAAAAGGGTTGTAGCTTTTTCAGTGGCGTTGAGGCATGAACTAGGGTTTTCTGCTGTGCAAATGAAAGATCTTTTGAAGAGAACGTTTTTATCGATCACTAGTACAAGACAAGTAGAGTACTAGTACATGACAAGTAAAATTAGTAAAAACTAGTGCATAAGTATAAAACTAAGGCATGACAAGTACAGATTAATACATGACAGGCACAGAACTAGTAGAGGACAAGTGCAAAAGTAGGATATGACAAGTACTGAGCTAGTATATGACAAGTACACTACTAGTACATGCCAAATAGAAAACTGGTGCAAGACTAGTTTCAATCTATTACAGAACAAGTACAGGACAGCTCTCGGATTGGCACAGGACTATTTGGGAACAAGTGTAGGGGTAGCACAGGACTAGTTTTAGACTAGTACTCTACAATGAATTGTTCACTTTAAAAAAGAAGCTTCTATTTGCATCGACGTGTAGTACACTCCGCTCCGACGACTACTAGGCTCTGGTCTTGTGGTACCAGTTCATGATCGCCTCACCAAATTCATTCCCAGGACGCGACGCACAAATCTCAGAGATTGACACCTGAATAAAGTCCGAAAGCACTTTTGAATTCGTGTTTCACTTTTCCCAAGGGACATTTTTACATTTATTGCATCCATTACGGTCGACTTTGTGAGCTAATTCTCGATAATGTATAAACTTATCCCAAAACCTTACCCCCCCCGTCCTCTTTATTCACTATTCACCCCCTCTTTTTCACAATTTTCTACAAAAAAGAAAGAAAAGATCCCAAAAGAAAAGAGAAACAATTTCCAAATAATTTCCTTGAGAATGGATCTTAGAATCCGTGTTTCTTCTTTCCCGCGGGACATTTTTGCATTCATGGGTGCCTTGAGCCTTACTTGAATTAGTGGGGTAACAAATATCAGTGGGGAGAAGAACAAATACGGATGCGACACAGATATTACAAAGGGGGGGGGGGACGTGACAAAGATCAGCAACCCTCTGACTCCGAATGTAAAGACCAGCAGAATTAAATCCCCCCTCCCCCTTCACCAAATATGACTCGAGGCTAACTCTATTAAAAGACAAGATATAAAAAAAATAAGTTGATATTGAAAAGCGTCCCGCAGAAAGAATGAAAAGTGTCTTGCTTCTTTCTATCCGCATAATTTCCTTTTGATTGCTTGGCAAAATAACTACATCCACTTTATAGCTGACAGAGGATTTTCAGCTTAAAGTGTCCTAGGTTGATTGATCAATAAGTTGAGGATGTATAAAACTTACGAACTAATCACTAAGTTCATAGACAGGGTGCTCCGAATGACTTGTTACTCCAGGAACAACAACTGGGAGACTGGTAATATGAAACGGTGAATGTGTCGGTCACCTGAAAGAATATATATATATATATATATATATATATATATATATATATATATATATATATATATATATATATATATATATACAAGAAAGAGAAATTTGACGCGAATGAGCAATGAGACAAGAAACAGGCGTTTTTTAGAGGTAAGAGAAAGGGACATTAGAAGAAGACTAGAATCATAGAGAGCAGAGGGCGGCACAATGAAGGCAATCCTTTACCGAGAAGACAGAGATAACGCCAGGAATTTCAAACTTTTTTCCCCTGGCGTTATCTCTGTCTTCTCGGTAAAGGATTGCCTTCATTGTGCCCCCCTCTGCTCTCTATGATTCTGGTCTTCTTCTAATGTCCCTTTCTCTTACCTCTAAAAAACTCCTGTTTCTTGTCTCATTGCTCATTCGCGTCAAATTTCTCTTTCTTGTACTATATTGTAATATAGTCTGCAATGCAAGGTTTCTGCACCTTTATTTCTGTCTTCAAAATTGTTTTGAAAGGCAGAAAATAAATATGGCGAAAGCCCTGTGGTGGTTGTTATCACTCGCAGAACTTGCATTTGCTCCTTCTTCTATATATATATTAGTGTAGTTCGGTAGCAGTCTTTCTCTAATGCAAATTTTGTTAAATATCATTGTGTATTTTGCCTTAATTTTGCCTTATTTTTCCTTTGACAACTTTCTCTTCTTCTAACTATTTTTTTTATTTTATCTAAAATCAGGATTTAACAAATATTTCTTATATTTCAGCCTAAATTTATAACTATTGTGTATTCAATATTGTTCTAAATTAGTAATATAATCAAAACTAAAGAACTTACAGAAGCACAGTACACAAACAAATTCTTAGCCACGAGTTATCATAACTAGAAATTACTTAAAACAAGGTCTGCTCACCAAAAAGTCGCGTGCCCTCACTTATTCTGATTTATGACCACACCTAACATAATATAGCCAAGCGTATCATATTATAGTCTAGCCTAGTATATCCTAGACCATAGATAACGAATACTTGATTGGTAGCTCAAAATCGGGCGATTCCATAGTCGGGCTAGCCAGGAAAAAACAAAAATCGTTCTCATTTCTTTATTTTTAAAGATATTCACCCCAAATTTGGCTTGAAGCACCCAGGGACCAATGTACTTCGAGCTGTGAAGTCAAATTTTTATTCGACGAAGAGATCCGGCGTGATGAACGAAAGTGTGACTTATTTAATGAAAAAGTAAAAAAATAAAAACCTTATATTTATAACCGATGTTGGTAGTATTCAATTCAATTTTATTTAATAATGCTGTGTACAATGGGATTCTTAGATACTACAAGGTGTCTACTAATATCAAATTTCAAAATTCCATAGGTTTTCCAGGTCTTTTCCAGGTACTTAAAAAAATACATGGCAAAATTTATAATTAAAACTATAATGAAAAATGGGTATATTACATTTAACTACAAACATATTTCAAGGTATATTCTAATAAATGAAATAAAGTAGGTAGCATCAATTAAAGAAAAAAAGAAGAAATCTCTCCAGGGCCCACACCTGACCAATCTAGCAAACAAATATATTTCCATTAGGTATCATTTAGCTAGACCCCCGCATTTGATTTCATTTTTTTTTAACTGTATCAATCTTTTTCATAGCCCATGGGTGAGTACCGACTATATTATTCTGAAATAGGTATAATAAAGTAATAGCTAGTAAGAATCTAAGGCGTGGACACCCTGTACTAGTAACCTATTTCATGGTTAACCTGGATTCTAATATTTACCCTACAAAATAAAGATACATAACAAATGTCAGTGGCTACGCACACTTAAATTGGCTTAGGACTTTTCCTCACTAGAAAGTTTCTTCTTCTTGTAGTCACCTCGAAAACTAAATCATGTAGCTACTAATTAAAAAGGAACCACCATCATGGCTTTTCAGAAACTAAATCATGCAGCTACTATTTAAAAAGGCATCACCACCATGAATTGTCCCCCCCAACTAAATCGTGCAATACACATATCAATAATATAATATTTACACAAATTGATATACAAAATATGTAATTTGCCCCAATACAACACTCATATAACCTGCGCTTGAAAACATTTAAATAAATTTGGACTGCTTACTGTCTCCTATAGTAAACCATTCCATTAACCTACCACCCTGTTGGTGAAAAAATACTTTCTCACATCCAACCTACACCTCTTTTATTTATTTTTCAAGTGGTGGCCCTCTAGTCCTATTACTACCTCCCAACTCAAATAACTTGCTAAAATCCAACTTATCCATCTCAGAACAGATTTTAAAAAGCTCAATCATATCTCCCCTCATACATCTTCTTTCAAATGAGAACATATTTAGTACCCTCAGTCTATCTTCATATTCAAAGTGCTTCAGGGAAAGTATCATCTCTTTTGCCTTCCTTTGCACTGACTCTAGCAGGTTGATATCATATCTAAAGTGCGTGGACCATGCTTGTATACAGTACTCTAAATGTGGCCTGACATATGAGTTATAATAGATTAAGAATAACTTCTTTATTTTTATAAATAACGTTCCTCTTAATGAAGCCCTAAACTCTATTTGGTCTATTTTTTGCCTCAATACGCTGCTTAGAAAACCTCAGTGACCTATATACTACTACTCCTAGGTCTTCTCATCCTCTAATCCATTCAGCCAATGCCCATCCATTTCATAGCTGAATTCTCTATTATCTCTTTCCACGTAAATAAGTTTACATTTTTATAGTAAAACTTATCTGCCACTGTTGTGCCCAACCTAATAACTTACATATTTAATTCACTCTGCACTTTAAAGTTATCTTCAACTTCATTTACTTCAGTTGCCAATTTTGTGTCATCAGCAAAAACTGACACTTTGCTATTTACAGCTTCCGCAAGGTAAGCTGTGACCTCACCCCATTCAATACAACTCTCTGTTTCCTGTCTTTCAGCCATTCAATTCAAAACTTTCCCACATATGCCAGGCAATTTTAATTTGTGAACTAATCTCTTATGTGGAACTTTATCAAAAGTTTTGCTAAAATCTAAGTAAATTACATCAACATTCTCTCCCTTACCTAATTGTTTAGTAACATAATCCATAAAATCCAGTAAATTTGTTAAACACGATCTAACTCTTCCAAACCCACGCAGAGCTTCATTTATTAACCTACTACTCTAGATGGTCATAAATTCCCTCTATAACTATCTTCAAGAATTTTACAAACTCTAGAAGTTAAGCTTATTGGTCTAAAGTTATTCAGATCCTCTTTACTTCCCTTATTAAATATTGGCACTACATTCACTAATTTCCAATCATTAAGTATTTCTCCCAACTCTAGTGATCCGGTATATATCTTCTCAAGGACTACTGCAATACTTTCTACACCTTCTTTAAGTAACCTAGAATAAATTTCATCTGGAACGGATGTCTTACTACTATTCAAATCAATTATCAATCCTTTAATGATTTCCCTATCTACATTAATGGTATTCAACACCTTATCCCTTTACCTAGAACTATCCCTTATTAAACTCTTACGTTCCTATTCTGTAAATACTGAAGCATCATAATCATTAAGTACCTCTACTATCTCCTCATCAGATTCTTTCAAAAACCCTACGTAATTAATAGGCCCTATTTTATCTCTGTTATATTTTTTTATTGATTTTATTATAGCTAAAGAATTTTCTTGGATCTTTATTATTATTTTGAGCTAAATTAATTTTTACTGCACTTTTTCTTTTTTTAATTATTTTATTTCATTCATTTCTAGTGACCCTATAATGATTCTGATTTTGAGCAGTACCTTTCCCCTGTAATCTTTGGTATGCTCTTTTCTTCTTAGAAATTTTATTAGCTATCTCCTGATTCCACCATAATGGCTTCCTACATTTCTTCCTGATAACCTTCGTTACAATGAATTCCTCTTGGACTAAGTTTAATATAGTCTTTAAGGTATTCCACATCTCGCAAGTTTTCTTACCACTGAATTCTACATCCTATTTAACCTGATTCAGCAAGTTTCTTATTTTTACATAACCTCCCCTCCCTATGAAAATCCGGAGTTTTTGTAGGTTTGTTGATGTTCTACCTTTCACTATTCCTAATGCTTCCCCCGCAGACAATTCCGGAACAAAAGTATCATTTGAAAGAACTAGATTTAATATATTGGTACTCCTTGTTGGTATATTAACAAATTGACTTAAAACATTATTCTCAAATCATTCTATAAACTTACAACTTGCTCTATCCTTTCCTATCATATTTTTACAATCCAGAGAGCTTAAATTAAAGTCGCCTAGAATAACTATATCTGCTTCACACCCTTTACTTATTAACGTTATCATAAGCTCATCTATATCATCAGTCTGTCTAAGTGGTCTGTAAAAGGCTGGCAAATGTAGTCTCCTAATTTTACTAACCATAATATCTATCCACAGTGACCTAACTTGTTCCTGCTTTAGTTAATTATTTAGATTTGAAGCAAAGTTATTTCTAATATAAATAATTATCCTACCACCAGTCCTACCTCTCCTTTGACTAATGTATATAACTACATATCATAACATGATAACACTGTGAATCAAATTCACTTACATTGGCATTGAATCGAATTCCGCTGAGGCCTTACACATACTTGTCTAGATCTTCATCAATAAAATAACTAAATAACTCATCCTTCTTATTTCTAGGATTACGAGCATTGACAACTCAGCCCTGTTATCTCTAAAGCACCTCTCTTAGCCTAAAGCACCTCTTTTAGCCTGAAGCACCTCTTTTAGCCTGAAGCCCCTCTCTTAACCTGAAGCACATTTTTAGCCTGAAACCCCTCTTTTTGCCTGAAGCACCTCTTTTACTCTGAAGCACCTCTTTTATCCTGAAGCACCTTTTTTTAGCCTGAATACATTGATATCTCTGCCCTTTCCCTACCCTGTTTAACTTCGATACAATTGTGTCCTTTTATATTTCCCTGACCACCATCATTACTTAGTTTCCCGCCTGTAAAGACCTAATAACACAATTATACTCCTTCCACAACACATCAACCCATCCCTACTCAAATGCTGTCCATCCATCGCATACATTTCTTTCTTTCCATAAAATCTATCCCACATATTCACAAATATAACAACTTCCATCTCACACATATTTATTCAGCACACTTGTCACAACACCTTTTACTCGACTTTCTTTCAATCAACTTATTTTGCCTCTCACACACCTCACATGCACCTACTCTCTAAACGTTATTCATTCCTACATAAGTATCACAACTACATCACCTGCACACCCAGACACAAGCCCCTCATGCCTGTCATTCAGATCACTTAGTCCAGCACCTGGCAAGCGAACCCTCAACCCATTCCATCAACTCGCATTCAATTTTCGATCTAAATATCTAAAACGAGAATCACCCATCACAAGCACATCAGTAAGACTCCTATTTCTAATTCCCTCAGACCTAACTCTATCTCCCATTCTAGTTTCATTTGCACCATGAGTAACTCCACTTCCATCTCCATCCTCAATTCCACTGAATCTATTAGCTAAGCTTAGAGGTTCTGTGTCCCTTTGTCTTACACACCTAACTAGTCCTGCCATATCTTAATTAAGTCACAATTGATCTCATTTGGTTCAGACGCTACACTAGGTCTACCCCTCCTAACTACTTCCCACTGACTATCTTACCCCTTTGCCTTACTTCTAGCTAATACAAGTAAGCTAACCCCACATATTGTAAAACTATTCTTACCCTCATCTGACACATCTACTTGCCCTGCTCCACTATCTACCTTGTTTCCAGACCTAGGCCTCGCGCTTACCTCCTTCCTAAGCTCAGAACTAGCCCAATCGATCTTCCATATCTTCTCCAAATACTAAGTTTTCATCCTCTCTAAATCAAGAATACACTCACGCATTCCACATACAACACATGCGTTCCCCTTTGCTATCACATCAAAAGCATTGCAAATACCTATAGATTTTTGCTCAGACATTTTCATCCATTCAGCCATTTCGCACAAAAACAACTAAATAAAGAAACTAATTCAAGTGAAACATAAAACAAAACAAAACAGACCTTAAATCCTTTATTCGTAATTTAAGTTAAGAGAATGGAGAAAACTTTTCAAAACCCTATTAATTAAATAACCAAGAAAAGGGTAAACAAGGGACGGGGAGCAAAATTAAGCCGTTCTGAGATGTAAACAAATGGTCGACGGGAGCGATTCAAAGTATAATTAATAATTCCTTGCCAATTTTATAGTAAAACTCACCGTTAACTATGTTTCCGAACTTAAAAATATTATACCAAACAAGAATTTCTATATATAAAAAATATTTAGCGATATAATCCGTATTATTAGCAGAGCGCTACGAAACACCTCCGACACATGTCAGCAAAAGAGGTTACACAAATATCTAATTACATTATATGAATGATTCGAGTGTTTTATAATTTTGGCCATGGGCATCGATGCTAAGGAGGAGATAAGCAAAGAATTAAAAAAAGTCTATGGCAAAATAACCTTGAGTGGAAAACAGTTGCTGTGCGTGACAATTGGAGGAAGAAAAGAACGTGCTTGGGAGGCGAAAGATTTGTGCGGACAAATCACAAAACCTTGTTTGATTCGAGGATTGGCAAAGACCATGTTTCGGCATTCATTATCGATCGACAAATATTTTGCAGAAAATATGTGGATATGTGTTGGCGTCATGAAACCTGTTGTTTTCACAGTTAATTCCATTCTACCTCACGCGCTTAATCCTCGCAAATTTCGTAAATTTGCAAGATATATTTGTAGATTAGAGACTTGATTTTATATACAGAAGTTCGATGACTAGCTGTGAAAAGGTTCTATCACGGTTATTCTAGCTCAGACAGGAAATTAATTAATTTCTCGCAGAAATGGATCGACTTTACCTGCTGCTATCAAACCCTGATTTGCTTTGAAAATTACTTTTTTTTTTGGCAGACGTGACAATTAAGCTTGAAGCTAGAAGGTGGAACCTTACAACAATTCACACTTGCGTGGCACGTTTGGCACAAGAACAAAAATAAATAAATTAATGCGTTAAATTGAGAACTTCCTTCTCCACCATATTCGGCAGATCTTGCACGATGTAATTACCATAAATTTAAGTCATTACTGTCATTATTAACGGCACCAAATTTATTTTAAATTTTGGAAATTTGTTTGACTGACGTTTATCTTATTTATTTTCATTGTTGTCTACCACTAAATTTTGGAAATTCCTATTTCAGGCATTTTTATAATTTTAACAATAAAAAAAATGGAATAGTTTGCTTTTCTCATTTGCAGGTGCAAATGATTCTTTCTTCAGAATATTTGTTAAGGTTGGTCATTTTTATGCATCGCAGTTCTCTGTGTAATGACGTCATTCTTTTTCTTGATCGCTGTTACATTTTCCGTCGGTCTCAGGAGGCCAGTATCTGGGCGATTCGGGGATCGTTTGTATTCATGTATACATCCGAGATGCATAAAAATTGTACATACTACATTCTATTAGGGTGATATTGACATGGCTTAGATAAATTTAATCTATAAAACTGGGATGGGTGTAAAGTTGGAAGCATTTTATTGTATATATGCAAATGTATGTACTTAGGAAAGGGATGAGACTTAGCAGGAATGTAGCTTGGTGGGCCCCGGAGGTCTCTCTCCATTTGTTTCTCATGTGTTCATCTTATGTGTTTATATGTATATATATATATATATATATATATATATATATATATATATATATATATATATATATATACACACAAAAAATACTAATATAAAATACTAATGTCCATTCTTTTCTTTAGCCAGGCAAAATATGTCAGATATATGATGTGGCCCTCGTGTTAAAAAGGTTGAAGACCCTAGAATGAGCTGTTTTATTTAGCTACTCTCCCTCTTTTATTTTTTCCTTATCAGTACACAAGGAATGTACAACCACTTGTGGCGGCATAACACATGTCTCAATTAATGTACGCAGTCGTGTTACGCGGTTGCCATGGCGATGGTTGATCCGCAGTCACGCCCGATGTGAAAGCGGCTGACCATTGCTATAACAACGGGATACCAAACTCGGTGGATACACAGGGGTAAACAAGAACTCAAAATTCGGTATTGAGCCCAGGAGTGGAATGCGCCCACACCTAATGGGGGTTCCGAATTTAGGAGTTAAGTTCTAATGGATATTTAACGATCTCAAGGGATTAAAGGATTTCCCATGAAAATCAGGTCCATTTTATTGGGCATCCGACCTTTCATTTTGCGCGTTGCCCACATCCTCGTGTCACTGCGAAGAACCCACTTTATCCCTCTCCATACATGTGGTCTCTCCTCCTACGGCCCCCATAAGAGGGGGTCTGCTTCCAATGTAGGAATTCAGTTCTTAAATTAAAAGTGAATTTTACATAGAAGTCGATTTTGCAAAAGTTACCAAAGGGCAGATAAATGCAGTAGTCCCTATGTCTCAAGCCTCATTTTAAAGGATATTGCTAATCAGCTAAAGAAAGCTAACGCCTCCAGATTGATGTCAGTTGCCTGTTATTATATATTCCATTTTTCTTTGTCGATTTCTTAGTTAACGGCTGAAGATGATATGGGAAACTACATATCGAGACTAGTCTCGGTTCAATAAACTTTATGCTCCAAAACATTTAACTTACTCGTTATTGAGTGAAATAGTGCTATTAAGTGACTATTACTATATTAGCTTTTCAGTCATCCAAGATAGGTATTATCTATCGGCAAATATTATTCTATGTTAAAGTATTATATCCATTTAAAGGTATTATTCCATTTGAAAGTATTATATCCATTTGTAGGTATTTATCCATTCGGAAGTATTATATCCTTTTGTAGGTATTTACCTATTTGGAAGTATTATATCCATTTAAAGGTATTATTCCATTTGAAAGTATTATATCCATTTGTAGGTATTTATCCATTTGGAAGTATTATATCCATTTGTAAGTATTTACCCATTTAGAAGTATTATATCCATTCGAAGGTATTATTCCATTTGAAAGTATTATATCCATTTGTAGGTATTTATCCATTTGGAAGTATTATATCCATTTGCAGGTATTTACCCATTTGGAAGTATTATATCCATTTGAAGGTATTATTCCATTTGAAAGTATTATATCCATTTGTAGGTATTTATCCATTTGGAAGTATTATATCCATTTGTAGGTATTTACTCATTTGGAAGTATTATATCCATTTGAAGGTATTATTCCATTCAAAAGTATTATATCCATTTGTAGGTATTTATCCATTTGGAAGTATTATATCCATTTGTAGGTATTTACCCATTTGGAAGTATTATATCCATTTGTAGATATTGATCCATTTGAAAATATTATATTCATTTTAAGGCATTTTTCCATTTGAACCTTTTATATTTTAAAACTTCCTTGGAGAGTCTTTTTCTGGACACAAATGATTTTTTTCCCGATTTTTTTATTTCTCACAAATTTAACTTTGCGAGATCATTTTTATTTTTTTCTCATCTGATGAACAAAGCAAATTACTAATTTCGTCATTTCCCAGGAACGTACATAATTGATCTTGAAGAATGTCAGTACTTAAAATTTGGCTTTCGTCCTTTATTGCAAATATATATGTACATAAGTACATGTGGTGAATTGAATGATGGTACATGGAGGTAGAAAAAGACCTGGTGGTCTTTTTATTTCGCTCGTTTCATATATAAAGGTCATATGGTCTTTTAACTCCCATTCCCCTGTGGAAGAAATGGCATAAGAAGACTCATTTTACGAGTATTTCTTGAGGAAATAAAAAAAAACTTACGGAAAATTATTGAGGAAATAAATAATTATCGGGAAAATTTCTTCAAGAAATAAATAATTTGCCAGTGTTCTTCAGGCAATAAGTTTCCAGGAAAATCATTAAGAAACTAATTAGTTACTTGGGAAATTCTTCCAAAATTAAATAATTTCCAGGGAAATTATTCATGAAATTAATAATTTTCTTGGAAATTCTAGAAATTAATTATTTCTAAGTAGTTAACGTACTTTGTCGTGGGTTATTAAAAGCTCCCAAAATGGTACCTGAATCTATCAGTGATGATAAACTACCGCAAGGAAAAAGGAAATACAATTTATGGCGATTTCGTCTTTATCATTAAAGAAGTCTTCATTGAAGACCTCGGATTATAAGACCATAAAAAGCAGCGAATAAAAGTCACCAGGTATTTTTCGTGGTTCGCTCGATGTTGAGTGATGATGTTCCAAACCACTTACTGTTGAAGATTATTCTTAACTAGAGTCGTGGCTTCTTCTGAGGCCTAGCGGATGGTTATCTCTCTCGAGCAAGAGCGTCAATTGTCAATTTAGACAATATAGATTTTATTGTTTGGGTTTTGTTTTTTTTAATGGACTCTTGAATTTGCCAAACGTGTCTAAGTTTATCGAATAACACAATGACAATGGAGACTTAACGTTATGATTGTCTGAATTGAACTGAGTAGTGGGATCAAGCGTGAATAAAGAATGATAAATCAATGCCAAGAAAGTGAATTGAGAATTCTTAATCATGATAATTGGTTTGAACTTGGGTTTAAATGTGTAAGAATAAAATGGAGGTGATGGCAATTACTTTAAAAATAGACCAATCCTAAAGTGACAGAGATATTCTTACTCTGGTAATAGAAAATTAATTGGCAAGTTTAAAGAGGGCGGAGAATTTCATTGAAAAAGGCGTGACCATTGGTTTTAATCAAGAATTTGTTAATTAGAAGGTAGACCTATAAAATTCGTCCATTTCACCGGTAAACCTAAAAGGGATCTGTTGACAGAGTAGTGGTAATACTCTATGGCCAATAAAAATAAAACAGATTCATCTGAGTGTCGACTCCGCACTAATGACTAACAAGGTCGAGGAACATATTTTGGGAGGCAAAATATTTTACCTGTAATTCATAGTTTACTGATAAATTAACTAGTATTGATCGATAACGATTTATTAATGGAAGAATAACAATTGATGTTTATTTTAATAAACTGACTGCGAATTTTTTTTATTAAACCCGAACTTGGGTTTTTATGCTTATTACAAAAATAAATAGTTAGCAATAATTCTATTATTTTGGTCAATCGGGATGAAAATGGAATACTATATTTTAGGAATAAAACATAATAATTATACTTGGTACATTTAAATGATCAATTAGAGAAGTATTTCTCTATCCAAAATCAACGACCTAAATGCATAGGTTAAAAGATGAGAGAAATTTACCTGTTAAACGTGGCTATCTGATTTCTATGACATGATTGCTCCAAGCCAAAGCAACTTGTTTTTGACCATGGGAAAATGCCTCAATCAAACAGTCAATATTTGGTGTTGTAAGAATCTGATAGTTTGGATTTCATACAATCCTCATGAACTCTAAAATATATTTTGTTTGTTTGTAGTACATAGGCATGTTAAATACGTTGGATTACTTTGTGTGGACTGTTATAAAAGGCGTGTCTGACTATCTCTTGCATAAATATGAGTACATTCTTTAGTTCGTTATGGACGTTAGTTTCTTGTGTGAATTCTTTTGAAATTATTGGACCTACAGTATTCATCCTAGATTGAAGATCTAGAATATATTGATTCTTAAAGGCATCATTACTCCGGGTAGATAATAAATCGAAGGGAATCCTTAAGCTGCACCCAACACCAATTGTGCAGAGGAATATGGCTATCTAATTTTAGACAGTTAGACATGGTTAACAGAACCAACAGAAGGTTTTCCATCCATTTGTTAGTATTGTATTGAGCGAGGAGCGACGATTTCAACATTTCAACGTCCTATGAACGTGCTCAAGGAGGGCATTACACAGAGATTTCTCGGTGGTATGTACACATGAAAAATGCTGTCAATAGAAGTTGTTGGTTGAAAAGTCTGATTGAAACCTATAATGCATTATCTCATGCGACTTTCGCTGGCGCGCCGAATCGAGATATGAAGCCATTAAAGAAGGCTTCAGTGACAGATTCTGAAGTCATGTCCTTCAGGAAAAATGCTTCTACCCATTTTATGTAATTGAATATGATTATAAGGAGGTAATTAAACCCTTCGTTGGTCAGAGGAAAAGCAACCTCTCGTTGGGGCCTTCAAATTGTGTGGAAGTAGGCTGAGTATGTCGGTGCATTTTCGCTTTATGGCAGAAAGGACAACTTCTAACCAAATTTCAACCTACCTTATACATCCATTTCTATACAAAGTAACTCAAGATTGATTTCAGAGTTGACCGGGTTCTGAAATGACAAATTGAGCAATTAATCGAATATAAGTTTTGAAAAATAAGAAGCGATGTAAGGCCTTATTAGACCTTGTAAAAGATCACAGATAATAGGTTTTTAAGAGTAAGACAAGATAATTTTATGTAAATTGAAGGAAATCGAAGCAAGCTAGTTAATTGTTTGTCTGAAGATTGGGTACTTGCAATAACTTCGTAGTTAAGCGTCGCGGAAGATGGGATGGTTGGTGGAAATTAATAATCCTCAAAATTATTGCGTTGTTTTAGGATCTGGGTGCGTGGAATATCCATAATCGCTGTAATTTTACCACCTTCAGGGCATGTCTTTTGAGTTGATTTGGAAACCAGGAAAGTGTAAGGAGTCAACTCCAAACACACTTTGCCAAATTAATTTGCAACTTGTGCAACTTCAATAGTTCGAATAGTTGTTGTAAGTGTTGTTGATGTACATCCGCATCTTTATGGGCCACTAATAGATCGTCTACGTATGAAAATGTGACATTCAACACTCGCAAGCGTGGTTGATAAAACTTTGTAAGGATTGAGCGCTATTACAAAACCTTCGGGGCAGGGAAACTCACTTGTAAGCACGTATCAGGTTTGATATTATAGTTATCTCTATGGAACTTAGTTTTATAATAATCTTGAAAACGAACTCTTTCAAATCGATCTTTGAGAAGATTTTGAAATCTTGCATCATTGCAACGTAATCATTCAAGAAGGGCAAGTGATATTTATCTTTGACTGTGATTGAATTTCGAATTTAGGAACTATTACTTTATTTGATTGGTCGGCTTTCTTAATTAAAGTGATGAAAGAGCAGTTTTGAAGGAAGAATTTTCTTTTCTTTCAACAAGGACAGTATAACACGTTTAGTTACCTCTAATAATTTGGGTCAGATCGGCCTGGGTATGCACGTGACTGGAGGTCATTGTGTAACTATATGGTGATGGAAAGAGGAAAGGATATTCTAATCGTCCGTATCCCTAACTTCACCGCTATTGAGACATTGAGGTGCGAGCTCTTCGATATACATAGTAGAATTAACGGCGCTGGTCTGTTGCACAACACAGCCCTACTTGTAATTTTGGATCTCTCGCTTTAACATTTGAGCAATTTGCGATTAACAATTATTCATCATGCCATTCAGTCATAGTTCTAGCCTGGTGAACGAAGAAGTTGTCATCTTGGAAGAAGGGATTGAAATACAGTTGAACCCCGCCATTCGTAAAACTCGCCATTCGTCCAACTTGTTCACGTAAAACTCAACTCGTCATTCGTACGCTGCCCCGTGATTCGGAAAGCGTCGCCGACGTACACTTCAGGTCAGTCTCGTCCTAACTTCCGTATGCTACGTACGCTTTGTGTAACTTTGTGCTACAGTATTTTATTGCTATTTTGTTATTTCTATTGAAAATAGTACAGCCTTGAATCCCCAAAAGATTAGTGATTCAATCAAGCCTAAAAAGAAAGCAGTGAGAATGACAATTGAATTGAAAAAAAGAAATCATTCCGAACTTTGAAAGTGGAACACGTGTCTCTGACCTGGCAATTCTAGTATGGTATGGAGAAATCAACCATATCCTTCATAATGAAAAATAAAGACGACATAGAAGAGGCTAATGTGGCAAAAGGAGTAACCGTTCTTGCTGTGAACAGGACATCTAAAGTTGAACAAGTAGCAAAACCTTTGTTGGTGACAGCATTTCTGAAACAATAATTTGTGAAAAAAAAAATGCGGTTGTATGATGACCTTAAGCGATAAAATCCTGGGACTAGTGCGCAAAGTAATAAATTTAAAGCGAGTAAGGGGTAGTTTGATCGATTTAAGAAGCGAAGTGGCATTCACAGTGTTGTTAGGCATGGGGAGGCAGCCAGTACAGACAAATTTGCTGCTGGAAAGTTTGTTGGGGAATTTAAGAACCTTTCAAAGAGTGAAGGATTTACTCCTAATTAATTTTTTAATTGTGACGAAACTGGCCTGTTATGGAAGAAGATGCCTAAGTGGACCTACATCACAGAAGAGGAGAAATCATTGCCAGGACACAAGTCCTGAAAGACAGACTTTACACTCTTATTTTGTTCTAGTGGGGACCTCAAAATGAAACCTTTGCTTGTCTACCTCTCAGAAAACGCAAGAGTTTACAAGAAAAATAATGTTATAAAAAGTAAACTCGGTCTAATGTGGATTGCTAATAGTAAGGCTTGGGTAACAAGGCAGTTTTTCACCGAGTGGTTGTAGGAAGTGTTGCCCCGAGTGTGAAAAAATATCTAAAGGAGAAAAATTTACCACTCAAGGCCCTTCTGGTAATGGACAACGCTCCTGCTCACCCTCCATGCATGGAAGAAGATCTGGTGGCTGAATACAGCTTTATCCAAGTGAGGTGTTTGCCCCCTAACACCACTCCTCTAATCCAGCCTATGGATCATCAGGTCATTTCAAACTTCAAAATGCTTTACAACTTTTTCAAAGTTGCTTTGAAGTGACCTCTGACTAGAACTAACACTCGCAGACTTTTGGAAGAACCATTTCAATATCCTTCATTGCTTGAGAATAATAGACAAAGCAAGGGGAGAAGTTTCTTTCAGGAAGTTGAACTCTGCATGGAAGAATCTGTGGCAAGAATGTCGGGTTAGGATGTAGATAGTAATGATACGGAGGAGTTGGTCGAAGACCACATAAATAAGCTGACCACTAAAGAACTCCAAGAATTGCACAAGGAACAGCAAGAAGAAGAGTTTAAAGAAATTTCCTTAGAGGAAAAAGAAAGTACAGAACTGTGTTACCACTGGGAGAAACCCCAGAGAGTGGCGGAAAAATGGCACCCTAACACTGCAGTGGTCAACATGAGAATCAACCTGTTTAATGACAACGTTATTGACCATTTTAGGAAAATTCTGAAAAATCGTCAAAGGCAGTCAACATTGAACAGGTTTCTAAAGAAAGAATCCCAAGATTCCTCTAGTGCCAAAAGACAGAAAAAAGAAAGAACAGAAAGAGAGAAAACGGCAGAAAGGATGTTACCTGGTGCTTTTATAGAAGGTTCCTTCCCTTCTAAACAGTAACATCAACATCCCTCCTCCTCCTCTCAACCTTCCACTTATGCCATCAACTCACCTCCGTAAAAGGTAAAGTGCAGTTAAATTATTATTTATTTCATGTATGTACAGTAATGTATATTTATTGTTTTTAAATAGCTTTTATGTATTTTATGCTTAAAATATTATTACATAAAAAGGTTTAAATAGGCAATCATCCTGTGGGTCTGGAACGGATTAGTCCAATTAACATTAATTCTTATGGAAAAAAATGATTCCCATTCGTACAACTCGCAATTCGAACTAACCTCTGGAACGGATGGTGTAAGAATGGTGGAGTTCCACTGTATTATGTTTCGCGTTAAGATGAAGAACAGCAGGAAAAAACTTCGTCTAGCAGCTCGATGTAGTCATTCTGGACTAAATTGTTTTTCACCTCAACCAAAAGACCTATATCGGCATAATTAAACTACCTCCAGTATATTGCCATTATTATTCACTTATCATCTAATTTCAAATGATTCATAAAGTTAATTCATTATAAACGTGCGTTCGTTACGCACCATTACTCCCACCGAAGTCTTGGACATTTAATCCAAATAAACTTTCTTCACCATCACTTGACTGTAATCCTTCTGTGGAATTATCGTATAAAAGTTCTTAATTGTTAAAGTTATCTTAGAAAAAAATGTTTCTTTGCAAAAAATATATTCTCTTGCCTGCGTTATAAAAGGGAAAGGTTCGATATCTGCAAGCAAAATTAGCTGTAGGGCACTTTTGGTCCAAGAAAGAAGTTTGTGCAAGTTTGGAGATTTCTATTAAAGCTGGTCAGACTTCGCCACACAGTGTGGAACTTCAAATTCCCACATGAAAAACCTTTTGCTACAATAACTCAACGCATCTGCATCTTAAAAACTATAGACAAGAGCAACGCACAAACCACAGTAGGCATAATTTGCGTCATTTCCTTGCCCGTGTTTCAGGCTGCTTCGTCTTACTTGTAGTTAACGCAAATCGAGAGTTTCGTCCTTTCTAAGAGGCCTTTCCAACTGAACCTACCAAACCTTCCGAGCCGTCATTTTGGAAAATTTACCCCATCAACTGCTCAAAAGATAGAACTTTTTTCTCGATCCACTGAGCTATCCCATCTACCCCTCCAAGAACTTCTCTGGGCGATAGAATTAACCTTTGTCAAATCATTCTTATCATTGGTAATATTTCTAAAGGTTTTGTCAGCTCTTATCTTAAACCTGATTTCCACAAACTAGTCTTCGATTATTACCATAATTTGGGTCATTTGAGGAGTCGGAATACCCTCAAATCTATCTCATACAGGTTTGTTTGAAAAAGATGAGGAAAAACTGTGAATTGGTAATAAATTGTTTACACTGTCAGAAATTTAAAGTATAACGCCATACGAAACCACCCTTTACACAATTTGCTTCTCCAGGATCGTGGTTTTACACCATCATGTGGCTATTTTAAGTGGTTTATCGAGTACAAATGAATAGAGACGCTCCTGTTGAAATAATCTTTGATAATGGATTATTATTCCATTCAGGGTTATTTCAGAAATTAATAAAAATCACCGCCACAAAACATATTTTCACCTTTCCTGCTACTTCAACTGGGAACGCTGTTCTGGGAAGATGCCACAGGACTATCAAATCATCTCTCCTTGCGAAGTGACCTCCTGAGTCTTCCAGCGACCTTACTCGCGATGCGGAATACCTCAAGTCAATAAACAGGATTTTTCTCTGCACAATTACTTCATGGGACTCCATTACGCATTTCGAGTAACTTATTTGCCAGCAGGGACAGCGACCATTTTCAACACACGCCAAACGACAACAGTAGAAAGCAATGAATTCCCTTGCACCCTTTATTTCTAGACCCATCCTTCTCAGAGGAAACTTTAATTCATAAAGAGTTAGAGAAGTACACTCATATCTTCCTAGGCGACACTCAAATATGTCTTATCTTCTCTACCTCATTCAAAGGCCCATACAAGGTGTTAGAAGGCCGCAAACATTCTTACACGTCTCACATTCGCAATTTAAAGCAGGCGTACATCGAACCACATATGCATTTTCACACAGACAAGACTCGCATTGAATCCAACACACATATTCCTCATACAAAACCTTAAAAAACACTCACCATGGAATTTGCAAGAAAACATGACCAATACATCCCAACAATCACACGTTGAAGTGTTCGAATTATTGGACGCACTTTGAGGAATTAATTTACCATGCATTTAGTATTTTAATATTATATTGAGGCTCTCGTGGTTATCATTATTATTTTTTTCTATGCCTTCGCTTGTTATTATTTTGTTATATACTTTAGTTAGTTATTATTTTGCTTCATTTCATTGATTGTATCATCTATTTAGTTATTATTATTTTTCACATTATTGAGGGCTGTTTCATATATTTTTTTAGCTATAAGTTTAGCACCATTGATATACTATATTCGATATCTCAAACAGATCATATTATCAGAATTCAGGTTATTTGAAATATATTCTCTAGTCGATCATTCATGATATAATATTTAAAATGTGTATTAAATCTCAAGGTAATTGATAGGGAATTTTCGAATATCTCCTCACTCCGTCCATTCCACACACAATCTAAGAATTATATTTCTCACACACACACAAACTCTTCGTTCATACACCCTTCTCACCATCACAAGGGCGGGTGTTCTGTGGAGAACCGTTCATTCCTTGAACGAGTGAGCCTCTTTGGTATTCAACGTTCCGGCACTACTACTCTCTGGCATCCTGCTATAACTTCTTACTTCCGTAGGTCAAGCCTGAGAACATTAATTCTGGGACCATTATCTTAATCGCCAGATGTGTAATCTTTTCTCATATGTTCAGAGATCAATCGAACTGGAACTAAGGTGGTTATCATTTCCTCCCTTCACGACCCGAGACGCGGGTACACACACGAATGTTGCTCGCTCTGCGGAAGTACCTTTTAAGATCATTAGAAACGACACAAGGCACTTAAAACGACACATTCCTCGCCCGACGGCTGAGGCTGGTAAGTCCGATCACCAGGACATTTAAATCAATGACTGAGGCAGATAGGCTTCGCCCATACACTTTCACTAGATAAAAGCAGAAGTTAGCTATTCATAAGATTAAATAATTAATTAATCGAACTAAGCAATATTTATCATCACTCTGGCGTAATCCATCGATGCAATAATCACATCAAAGTTGTTGAAGTTAAAATTGATAATTTTTAAAATCATCTTAGAAATAAAGGTTCGTTGTAAAAAAATAATCAAATCTCTTATTTGGGTTAAAAAGGTGTGTTCTAGGTTGTAGGAGTGATATTCTAGGTGATGCAGCTCACTTCTGCTTGTTTGGAGCTTCTGGAAGACCACTCGTTAGGGAGAGAAAACTAGGGCCGCTTTCACGAGTCCTGCGTCGTGCCCACGGTGGAGCATCCGGGCACTCTCCATGTCTGGGTCTGTTTATCATCTAAGGGAACTGGGGTACTAACACTTTTTAGCAAGAACACAACCATGAACTCAAAATGGTACCAAAAGGTGCTTTCATCAGCACTCTTCCCAACAGTTCAGGATCAATTTGGGGATGATAACTGTTTTTTGTTTTTTTAGCATAATGGCCTTGCTTCGCACAAAGCGAAAGCAATAACAAAGTTCTTGGCTGAAAATAACATCGAATTTTTGTGTCCTTTGCCCTGGATATTCCCAGATTTGAACTCAATCGAGAATTTGTGGGCGGTTAATAAACCGAAACCACTAATTGTGAGCGGGTGACTTTTGAATAAAAAATGGAGCAATAACAGTCAAAATAGCATCATAAATTTGGCCTCCAGCGTCCTACATCAATCGTTCTTTTACCCATTGCACCACATGGAAGGACACACACAACGAACTCGTGAGAGCCACTCAGGTACTCGTAAATAACAGATTCTCCAATAAAGAAATACAAACATCCATAACAATTAAAATGGACAGATGGTATCTCTCAGAACCCCAGAAGAACAGGAATACGGATAATGAGGATATTATAAAACTGTTTTACAAGAATACTATGAGCACAGAACACCAAGCAGATGAAAGAGCCATCAGGGACATTATAGACCGAGGAATAAAATCCATAAACACCGAGAAAAAGATCGCACTAATCATCTACTATCAAAATAGACGTACTTGAACCCTCTTCATGAAAAATAACCCCAAACCCCGCTACAACCGAAACAAAGGACACATCTGATATAAGAGTACACATGTAAACTAGGAGAGTGTGATCTCTTACCTAACTCGTATATCGGCCTGACCGAAACCACTCTCTCAAGAAGAATGTCATGCTATCTGAACAACGGTGCAACTAAAAAACATACACAGGAAGTACACGGAACATGCCTCAACCGAAAATGATAGAAGAAAACACCAAAATTTTAGACTATGCTCCCAACGGGCGTCAACTGCTCTTCCTTGAAGCTATATATATATCCAAGAGAAGCGATAGAATTTAAACATACAGTCTAACTCTAATGAAATCCTGCCCAGCGCAAGAAAAGCTAACGGAAGGACAAGTGTACTCAGAGCTGCCCCTAGCCAATAATCCCCTGTGGCAAGCAGCTTAATCCCTCCCCCTCCCTCTCTGGCTACCTACTTCTCCGACCTTTTATCACCTGGATCCAACCTGCCTATACGTGTATAGCTTCGTTCGTAATTTTGTTAATACATTTTGTAACATATAAACTGAATACTTTGTAATAATTCCCCATTGTAACTCTGAAGATGATACTTGATGTATCGAAACGCATCAGTAAGAATTAAAGAAACTGCTAATTTCATTAATTTACTTCTACCTTTGGCAAAATAACAAACATCAGTCTCCGATGAACTTCGGTACGCTTATCCACAGGTTAAACAATGAAGAAAATGCGAATATAAGACAAATCGACAAGATTGAAAAAAGAATTTACATATATATATATATATATATATATATATATATGAGGAATTAAACCACATTCTTTTCTTGCGATATTGCATTAATTTTCATCATATATATATATATATATATATATATATATATATATATATATATATATATATATATATATATATATATATATATATATATATATATATATATATATATTATGCTTTTCATTTATATAAATCTGACATTTTTTTGTCTAAGTGAATGTATATGGGGTTTCAAGCCCATATTCTAGATCGATCACAAGCTCTTCGAAACAGCCTCTGGCATATGGCACAGTGCCATTTGGTGTCACCTGCTTGGCGGCATTTTCTACATAGATGCTTTAACTTTTTTGGTATCACCTGTTAAGAAATATAGAGAGGGAGAATATATATATATATATATATATATATATATATATATATATATATATATATATATATATATATATATATATATATATATTATATATATATATATATATATATATATATATATATATATATATATATATATATATATATATATATATATATATATATATATATATATATATATATATATACAGGGGGTGGACAAAATAATGGAAACACCTAGTATTGTAATAATATAGTTGGAAGATTGATTAAACTATCTAAACCTTGTCTATGTTTATGTTTGTTGATTGATAATAGAAATGCATCATCTTGTGCTAATATTGTTGTGTTTTTTTGCAGATATTATCCAAATAAGTTTATTACAACTTATCAAATTAAGCGATCTATCTGATTTCGAAAGAGGTCAGATTGTCGGAGCTCGGATGGCAGGTGCACCATCACTAAAACGGCTAAACTGATTGGCGTATCGAGAGACACATTCTCAAAAGTAATGACAGCTTAGGAAGATATGGGAAAAACGTCCTCCTCATAGCAAAACTCTGGAAGGAAACCAAAACTGTCTGATAGAGACCGTAGGACTCTTACACGGATTGTTACAAAAGAACATAAAACTACAGCTACCAAAATTACTGCATAACTTAATGATCACGTCCGAATCCAGTCTCGCCAAATCTGTTCGCCGGGAGTTCCATAAAGCTAGATTCCAAGAGAGGGCTGCAATCTGAAAACCACTACTCTCAGAAAGAAACGTTCGAAAGCGTTTAGAATGGTTTAAAAATCATCGGAATTGGACAGAAGAGCAGTGGAGAAGGGTCATATTCTTTGACGAGTCTTCCTTTATCTTATTTCCCAACTCAGGCCATGTATATGTTTGGAGACAGCCAAAAGATGCATTAGATGCTAAACATGGAGGAGGATCTGTGATGATTGGGGGGGGGGGAAGGTATCTTAGAAATCCGCCAGCACATTAGTCTCCCTTCATGGTAGAATCAACAGTCGGGACTATTTGAGTATTTTAGCTGATCAGCTCCCTTCTATGGTTCAGGAATTGTTTCCGGATGAAAATGCCATCTTTCAAGATGATAATCCTCTTATTCATACTGCTAAGGTTGTAGCTGAATGGCACAAGAAACATTCCAGTGAAGGAGAACACCTCATCTGGCCACCACAATCCCCAGATCTCAGCATCATTGAACATTTATGGTGCAGTTTAGAAAAACAAGTTAGGAGTCGAAATCCACCACCATCATCATTGAAAGAATTTGAGACTGCTTTAGCTGATGAATGGATGAAAATTTCCCTGGAAACAATTCAAACTTTGTACGAGTCGATCCCACGCAGAAGTCAATCTGTAATTACTGCCAAAGGTGGTCCTACCCCTTATTTTATATAAAGTTTTCGAAAAATATATGGTGTTTCCAATATTTTGTCCACCCCCTATATATATATATATATATATATATATATATATATATATATATATATATATATATATATATATAAATAAATATTTACCGGGTGTGTCAGTATTTTGAGGACATCACTTTTAATAACTCTAACTTTCTTAAACTTTTTTAAAATTTCTTTTTCAGATTAATAATGAATGACATTAAAGTGACGAAGCAAATGAAAAGACACGCTGTAATCGTTGCCATAAAAGCACAGCCTAAAGTTACAACGATTGTTCGCTTTCTGAAAGTTGCCCAAACTTTCGTTGCCAAAGTTAGAAAAGACATGGAAGCTGATGATCTTGATCCAACAATAGCAGCTAAACGAGAACAGATGCAAAGGGTTCTAATCCCATCAGAACCCCCCCAAATTGTGAAGAAAGGGCAGGCAACCCCCACTTCGGAAAGTCGATAAGAGCTTTTGGCAAGGACTTCAAGGTTTCAGAATGCACCAGTAGCAAGTTCTGCTGAAAGATATCCGTTACCACTTGTATGTGATGCCGAGAGGTCAATTCATGTGAGGTAAAACGAAAGAGAATTGTTTGAGCGGTGCAAAGCGCTCGCTCTCCATGGTGAAACATTAAGAAGATGGAATGTTGTGGTTTTTCTCTGCTGAGAAAAACTTCCAACAGGACTAAATGTAACCCTAAGGAATGGCAGATTGTTGTGCAGAGTGCCAAGCAAGGTTCCAAATGCAATGCATACCGTTTCCAAGAACTGTGATGGTTCTGGGAGTCGTTAGCAGTGAAGGAGATGTCATGCCTCCCTCACTTTTTTCCCAGGTCTTAAGAGTCAATGCTGCTGCCTACACAGAGGTTTTAGAGAAGGTTGTGAGGCCCCGGATAGACAGAGTAGCCAATGGAAGACCATACATCTCCCAACAAGACTCTGCTCCATCTCATAAGGCTAGAATAACCCAAGCTTGCATGCGTGCCAATCTCCACAACCATGTTCTCCCAGACACATAGCCTCCTAGCTCACCCAACCTAAGTTCACTGGACTATTATGTATGAGGCGTCATCGAAAGAGAGGTCAATGAGAACTCCCCAATAACACCATTCAATCTTTCAAGTCCGCTCTAACAAAGACTGTCCGAAATTAATAAAAATCAACTGATTCGGGAATGTTAACGCTTAAGACCCCAAATTGAATTAGTCATTGAGGCCAATGGTGGAATATTTGTCTCGATTTTCATTTTAATACAACTTTTCTTTGATGGCTATGCGGCTTTTTCTACATTCTTGCAAGTGACCTATATATATATATATATATATATATATATATATATATATATATATATATATATATATATATATATATATATATATATATATATAGAAAGAGAGAGAGAGAGAGAGAAAGAGAAAGAAAGATAGAGAGATAAATAGAGACAGAGACAGAGACAAAGACAGAATATATGGTTCTGCCAGTGGTAACAAGCACCTGCACAGGGCTTTAGCCATATTTAATTTCTGCCTTTCAAATTTCTCTTTTTCTTTGAAAGAGAGGTAACGTAAAAATAAAAAGAGAGAAAATAGAAAAAAAACAAAAAAGAGAAGAGAGAGGGAAAAAGCTTAATTTGGGATTTACAGTAAATTTGTTTGTGTAAACGTATCTATGTAGAGCAGATTGTTCTAAATAAATAAAGAAGCCTGGAATAACCATCGCGTGCTTATTTACTCAATGGCGAAATAATAAGGGTTGGGGAGGGGCCTGATTTTACACCAGATTCCCCACGAAGACATAGTAACGCTAGATATTCAAAACAAAATTAAATTCCCTTTAGGGAAAAACTACAAAATAAATCTACAGTAAGTTCTGACTTCTGGACCCAAACTTGTGAATACAATTTGTAGAGGGGGTTGTTGGGAGCTGGGTACAGTGACTTGTTGATTGAGACGGATCACCCGTGATAAGCTTTGGTGCCTTTTATCATCCGTTAAATTGTGTTATATCACGTTATTTCTGAGGATTCGAACTAGGCTAGAACGCAAAGCGAATTTATATCGAACTTCTAGGAATAAGACCTTGAATGAGTGGCGTGTAGTCAATGGAAGCAAGGGAAGTAATGCTTTCCTTATTTAAGAAAAAAGGAAAAAGAAATTACACCCCAACCATTAATATGACATCAAAATCAATTTTATTCTTACATTTATGCTTGTCTATACTTGTATACGCCATACAGTACCGTTCACTTCAATCGAATTGGTGTTAGACCCTGATGAGCCCGACTGCAATTGAAGAAATACATCCTTTTCGTCGAGATTTCTACTCTTTTTTTTCCTCTCTCTTAATTTCAATAATAGTTCTGGTTTTTGGTGCTTTGGAATGAATAGTTTAAAAAATGTTTTGCTTTTCTTAGCAATAATATACAGTCAATAGAGTTTTATGATTTTTATCTAGATATTTCAACGCCGTGTTTGAATGTATAAAAAAATAACCTATTTGATTACGGAAAAGGAAGCAAATTTTGCTTTGCAGTCATCTGCTTGCATCTGGCGGGTGGTCAGAATCTAGGAACACATTAACGTAACTATTATTATGCTCTGAAGCTTAAACAAATTTTTAGGTTATATTTAAATACCGGTTCTAGGAAAGAAATCAGCTAAATAGCAATAACTCTAGTATGGTTAAGCCCTTATATCTTAATCATTTTGTTAATATTTCTGGGATTCTGTCTGGCCTAGCAGTGTCACCCTTCGTATCTTTGTGATCAGTAACCCTAAGGCTGTACTCAGAGAAGTGTGGCGTATTGTTTATTAATTTTTTTAAGTGATAACCCCCTTTTAAACAAAATGGAGGCAAATGAAGTTGGGAGAAAATGCGATTGCATTATTAAAAAAAATATTAAAAAGGAAGTTCAGTGCGATGACTTATAATAAAGAGAAACTATTATTAAAACAGGTAGGCCTACGCACTCGCAAATACAATGTAGGCCAATATGATAGAACATGTTAGTTAAATCTAAATAAAAAAAAATAATAACATTTAAATAAAGTGAGTAGTTTACAATTTTCTAGTTATTTTTAATGAACAACTTATTTACTTGAATTAACATTTAATTTTGTACAGTTTAAATTGCTTCCTCATCTTCAAAAGTCACCGCACGCCACTGCTGTAAATGTATCATTTTGCCCCTCTACAAGTCCCCCGTGGGAGTTATACAGGGCGAAGGAGTTGGGTTCAGGAGCTTTCGTTTTTATTAAGACCTTATGGGAATCGCATATTTTTTCCTTTTTCCTGCGGGTAATCCCTCCTTGGTCTCTTGCTATAAAGAAAGGAATATTAGAAATAACCCGAAATTTTGGATGGGGAAAATTTATCATTAAATTATAACTGCCTATTTATCCATCGCCATCCAACCATATTAATTTATGTATCAATCCATTTCTATCCTTTCATCACTATCCATCCATCCTTATCCATACTTAGGTATATTTTCATCTATTCCCCCTTATCCCTCCCCGCCCCTTATTCTTTTCCATTCATCCGTATACATCTCTAAATCCATCCACCTTAGAGAGGGAAAATAGTGGAAAAAGGAGTTTAAAGGGCCATTGGAATGACGCGCGTGTCACCCAGCTTTAAGCGGGGATTTAGAATTCTAATGAGGCCTCAGGTTCGGGAATTCCCTTCGAAAGGGAACGGAGCGGACGAAGGGAAGTCTTTCAAGGGAACGTCGCCTTTTGGATTGAAAGATGGCGCTCGTGGAAGGACCGTCGTTATCGCTTGGTAAACAACGCGTTTAGGGGCTAATCGCTCCATGCTGAGGGGGAACAGGGTGTCATTAGAGGAAACACGCGGGGTACGCGAAGGCGTCAGTCTCTCTAAATAGGGTTCCCCATGTGGGGTCCCTCGCACACGTGGGACTTGAATACAAGAATGCGAGTTATTTAACAGAAGAACCAACGAAGGGAAACTGAATGCCTGGTACCACAAAACCAAGGTAGAACTAGTTCATGGGTCAGTGCTAGAACCAAGCCAACAGATGTTTAATATAAACCAACAATCGCAACTCCTTGCAGGTGTAAAAATAAGTTCGTAGTCAAAGAGATGAAATTTGGTGAAGTAAAAATGTGTAGAAGGTACAAAGATGCCCTGATAAGCCCAGATGGGATATTTAGGGGTGAAAAACAAGGGGGTGCGCAACTCTCCCCGACATGCCTCTGCAATACCAAGAATAATTACCTTCCTGTGATTCACCGTAGCACTCTGGCGGGGCCCCGTTACCTGATACAACAGGAAACCCCCAACCGCTTTGTGCGCGCAATTATTTCCAATTAAACAATTAAATCGCTTAATTGGATAAGAGAGAGATAGAGAGAAATACAGATGTACACACCCACACACATTCCCCTTTCGGCAATTAATTTCTCCAATTAGATTGAACAAAGCAATAGTATACAAATATATTAACGACGCTTTGTGCAATTTAAATATGCAATAGATCAAGCGCGCGCGCACACACACACACAGTCCTTTTAAAACATTCTCTCTCCCTATCTCTCTCCATCCAGCTCTCTGCCCCCCCCTCTCCTACGCCAGCACCCAATCCCGTTCCCTCTTTCCCTCCCTCTATCCTTCCCTATTTCCATCCCTCCCTTCCTCTCCCTCACTTCCCCCTTTATCTCTCCACATCTCCCTGCCCCTCTCCCTCACTTCCTCCCTCTAGCTCTCTACAACTCCCTCTCTTTCTCCCTCACCTCCTCCCTCCTTCCATCCACCCCTCCCTCCTTCCGTCCACCCATCCACCCCCTGCCTCCTTCAGTCGCTCCGTCATTCTGATCCGTCTCTTCCCTCCTTCCCCTCCTCGTCTTTTCCTTTACCTTACATTTTCTCTCTCTCTCTCTCTCTCTCTTTCCTCTTTCTATTTTCTCTTTTTCATTTGTTTATATTTCCATGTCCCTTTTTCTTTTTCCTTTTCTTTTTTATCTTTCCTTTTCCCTTTTTCTTTGCATTTCCCAGTTTATCTTTTATATCCCTTTCCTTTTGTTTCTACTTCCCTTTTCTCTTTCTTCCTTTCCTTTTTCCTCCCTATTCCTTTCCATTTTTCTCTTTATCCTTTTCCCTTTTACTTTCTCTTTCCCTTTTCTATTTCCTTTTTTTTCGCTTTCCCCTTTCTCGTTTTTTCTCATTCTCTTTCCTTTTCTCTGTATCCCTTTCCATTTTTTCTCTTTATACTTTTCCTTTCTTTTTCTTTATCCGTTTCCCCTTTTCTTTATCCCTTTTCCTTTTTCTCCATCCCGTTCCCCCCTTTCACTTTTTTCCTTTCCCCCTTTCTCTTTGACCTTTCCCCTCCCCTTATATCGCCCCTTCTCTCTCCTTCCCCTCCCCCTTCCTCTTTATCTCTCTCATACTCTGTCTTTATCCTTCTCCCTCCCTCTCTCCTTCCGACTCTTTCTCTCTTTCTATCTCCCCCTTCTCTCTCTTTATCTTTCTCTCCTCAGCTCTATCCTCCCTCAAACGCTATCTTTCTCTCTCTCTCCCCCTTTCTCCCCTTCCCCTGCATGCTCCACCTCCTCCCTGTCCCCTCCCTATCTCATCTCTCTCCTTCCCTCCCTCCCTCCCTGGTCCCTTCTCCATCCTACTCACCCTCATATACAGGGTGACCCCCCCTAAAACGGGCCTGCGCTCACTTTTTGTGATATATCCTTCATTCATTCACTAATCACCCTTAATTTGCAGGACATGACAGAAGCAACGCCTGTGAACACAAATACATCTAAATGGGAGCTCCAGCAGAGAATATACAGCGTCAAGCATTACTACAAGACAGGCTCGTTCAAGAAAGTGCAGGACACTTTCGTGCATCAGTTCGAATGTGAAAAAGCCCCCACCAAGAGCAGAATTCAGGACTGGGTGGACCACTTCGAGAACTATGGAAGAGTGGAGAACCTCAATGCAGCCAGTGACAACCGTCCAAGTATTCAGGACGCCCCAGGAAGCGTACAGCTGAGCTGGTCGAGATTGAGGGAGTCATTTCAGCAGAGTCCAAAACGCTCTGTGCTCAAGCGAAGTCAGTCTCTCGGTATATCTCGTAAGACTTGCAGGAGAGTGCTAGTAATGGATGTAAAGGCCTACCCATACAGAATACAGACGAAGCAGACCCTTAAAGACTCAGACAGGAGGCAGAAAAAGGCTATGGCAATCAAGATACTGGAGAAGATTCAGGAACCCCTATCTTTCCTTAACCTCCTTTGTACCTCAGATAGAGCTCACTTATCTTGAATGAAAGTTAAACTCAAATACAAATGTCTTCTTGGGGACCTCCGGACCAAATGAGGTAGCCACCAAGCCCCTACTCTTCCTTAAGTGCACGGTATGGAGTACAATCTCAACCAGAGGCATCATCGGACCATTCTTCTTTGAGGAATCTGGCGTGAGAGTGACAGTCACCAAGGAGCGATTTGTTGAGGTCCTCAAAGCCTTCAAGAGGGAGCTGCAGACCCTGTTCTCGTCCCTTATGGGGAAGTTTTGTTTCCAGCAAGATGGAGCAAGCTCTCACACCTCAAACCTGTCCCGAGATTGGCTGAAAGAGAACTTGGGTGGCCGTGTGATCAGTCTCAAGACTGATTTTGAGTAGGCACCTCACATTCCAGACCTTAGTTCCCCAGATTTCTTTCTCTGGGGTTACCCTAAAGACAGAGTGTACGCAGGGAGACCCAGGACCATCACCAAACTCAAGGAAGCCTTTAAGGAGGAAATCAGAGCCATTAGTCGGTCGGTTTGTAAGGACGTCATGGACAACTTTGTGCTGCGCCTCTAGAAATGCACAGAGCTAAATGGAGGTCATCTCGAACACATGCTCTAGAATAAAGAAGAAAAGTCCAAAGACTCTCATGTTTTGATATGATGTTTTTTAATACAATAATCTAGTTATCCCTAAAGTTTGATTCAATTCTTGCAGAAAATTAAGAAATGAGGCCCATCGAAAGTTGAAGCCCGTTTTTATGGGGTGACCCTGTAAAAATGGTGAAAAAACGAACTGATTCTAACTAACGATTGTATTTTTACTTCTACTAAAAGAATTTTTAGGGGGGCGTGCATCTAGCCGATTTCGTGCCCTCTCGGCCCCAAAGAGGCTAAGAATCAGCCGTAAGAGTGGAGGTTGTGCAGTTTCAGAGAATTGCGCACCCTCCAGGTCCCGAACTCCAAGTCCTCCAAGGTTCAGATCCTCTATATTCGACAATTTCTTTTGCGAGCCTCTCCTGAAACAAACTTTCTAGAGGAGAGGCCCTCTTTGGTTTTAGTTCATAGTATTAAATAATACCAATAGTATTAACTAACACAAATAAAGAGATTCCAAACGTTTACGAATCTATACGAAAAAAAAATCGCCAAATTTTTCGCCGAATATATTTGAAAATCTCTTCCTTCTCTTTTTGCTCGTCCTGTGACTGTTATTCTTAGCTCAGAAATAACAGAAAACATGTATATATAATTTGGGGAAATTTATCTATTTATGTAATAAGAAGCTCTTTACCTAGAACTATTAATGAAGAAAGCTAATCTCCTCAAAGAGAAAGAGATTCGAAATGATACTATTTCTTTTGTTTTTCCTAAAATTTTATTCTGTTTTGATTAATTTTTAAGGGCCAACCATACCCTGTGGTCCAATCGTAACCAGTCTCACAAACCAGATCATACCAATATCTCAGAAATACTTATTTAAATTATTTTTAATCATTTTGATAGTATCATTGTACCCAGGCATGCTAGTCCAATGATTCATCACCTAGTAAGTAATAGCATTTTTAGCTGTTAGTTTTGCAATACTTCTATCGAGAATCCATTTTTTTCTGTCCTACTTGAGTTATTACCATCAAAGAATGAATCAGATTTAATAGTGTCAAACTCGATTAAGATCTTAAAAAGAACCGTACCACTTCACCCTTCCATCTACGTGTCTCCAGTGACTGCAAGTTGAGCACCTTCAACCTGTACTCGCTTGTTTTGTTTTGTTTGCTTAATGTACAGGAAGCCATAAAGGTTAGGCACACAAATTGTACTAGTATGATCTCTGTCGCAATCCGAGGAACCATGTTAATTGCACTCCACTGTACTCTTTCGATCATCTTTACATCATTTTGAACCTACGAACATCAGAGCTACACCGTATATTTCAATTCCGCCCTTACGATGGATTTCTACAGTAGAAGGAGGATCTCGGTTTGCGTCATATTCTTGAACTATTTTATGAACAAATTCACGCGAGTTGGTAAAACGTGATATTTTTTTCGAAAACCGCGTTGTGTCTCGAATGTGTTCATGGCTGTCGAGATGTTCGACTACTTTCTCTTTGACGATTGATTCAAATACTTTAATATAATCAAGGACGTAAGAAGAATTATAGAGTAGTTTTTAGGACAGTGACTCTATCTCCCTCTTTGAAAATGGGAATTACTAAGTTGAATATTTCTCCACTAGAATTTTTCAATTATTCAATGTTATCTTTTGTTGGATTTAGTTCGTTTAGATATTGGTAAAATCCTTTTGGATTATCTTTGCCATCTTTGGCAAGGGAGACTTTATAATTTTCTCTTTGCATATCTAATACCGCAGATTAGCAACTGTCTGCCCTCAGGGAAGGATCGGTCAATTGGTCACCATTTGTTGGGTTTTGTTAGATTAGGTCAGTAGCCACCTTGTAGTAACCTGTTCAAGTTGTTCGAATGACCTTATCTTAGGAGACCACCCTTATGGGTACGCAGTTTTACTTCCAATATCGAAATCCTTCAGGATTTCAATACCTTGGTTTGTTTCCTCCCACAATCGTCCCGGAGGAAGGCCAATTCTTTCAGGCTATATTCGAAAGATTTGTCTCAGGATAGGTATCATCTTAGTGGCCTCAAAGCCAAACTCTTTTAAGTATTACTTTCGCCAGTAATGAGAGCAGAGGTGTAGGACAAACCCGGACTTTATAAAAGATTTTCAATTATAGTCTAATAAGTTCTAAAATTGGATTCGTTGCCCAACCCCGTCAATTATATCCTTTGATTTCTAAGTAAAAGTTCTGCGAATATATCTGATCATTTTGTATCGATATTCCGCCAAATATTTATATTCTTTGTTTACCATAACAGTAAATCTCTTCCAGTACTATTCAAATCAATGATTCAAATATTTACTCCGATAGGACAGGTAAATGGATTCAGTGTACGTAGTACATTTTTATGTACTAAGCTTCTTTATCATGTAACTATCCTTTAGCAGATATTTTTTTTTATATATTGGTTTGGAATTCATTTCATTGGTTTCTTTTCTACTATTTTGTGTCGTCCTAAAATCTCGATATCCAACAAATTGATGTAGTGAATAGTAACAGTCATAAAACGCCCCCTTGTGGAACTTCACTAATATTAATACATCGCCATTGTAATGCTAGCCCATTAATTAAGCGATTTAATAAAAATAATGAAAATTCTACTTAATTTCTTTGTGGATTTTTCTGAAAAATTGACTGCCATCTGAAAATGATTTCCATTTTAAGGAGGAAACTTATATTTAATTTTATCGATCATTTTTAGTGTTACTAAGTCAATAATAGGAACAATTGTTACTTAAATATTGCAGTCATTTTTGATGGAATGGGTATAATAGTAATTAATAAACGGTAGTAAACTTAAAAATGATTCATTAATTTTTTTTAAACATTCTTTTGCCATATACCAGATTATGGCAATCTAAATATTCGATGGTTAAATCTGATGTGATGCTAGAATTTCTCTAATTATGGACGTTAGGATGGATCTCATTCCGTGAATAATTTGGCGTGACATTTGTTACTTTGGTAATTGTATAGATTAACGACTCCAATAAAATCGAAGGCACTTTGTTATAGTTTTATTTGGAAAAACAAGGTCTGCTGACCAAAAGGTCACTTGCTCTCACTTATTCTGATTTATGACCTTACGACCTTCCAAACTTTCAATAATTCCTGGACTAACTTTGGGAGGACCTTGCATTTATATCATTCGAAAGAGAATGTAAAACAACATAAGGGTTTCAAATTTCTTTAGAATCGGCTTAAATAGTTATGATGTTATTGCCGAAACAAAGTAATTCCTGGGCTAAACTTGGGAGGAACTTCGAAAGGGAATGTAAAATAACATCAGGGTTTAAAATTTAGTTAGAATCGGCCAAATAGTTACAATGTAATTACCCCCCCCCAAAAAAAAACAAAAAAAAACAGGGATCGATCGACTGACCGACGACCGACATAGTCAGATATAGAGTCGCACACGACTAAAAAAAAACCATAATATAGATAGCACTTACATTAATTATTCCGCGAAAATTTGAACTTATTCTTCTATAAATAAAAATAGATTGGAAACCATCTTGTCATTGATAGCTTGTTTTGGACCAAAAAATACTTGGGTTAAGTAGGTGTTTGGAGTTTGCTGGGTTTTTACGTTGTGTTTATGCTAGGTTAATTTTTGTGGGTTCGTTTAGTTTGTCTTTAGTAAGTTCCGTAAGGTTTGGTGTGATGTTTTTCCTCCGGAAAGGAAAACAAACAAGAAGCCTATTCTAGCGACACTTGCTAGGGCATACATAGCGTTTTAGTTCAAATGGCTTCTCTTTCTTAACGGCTGTGAAACAACAGGAACGCCGAAAAAAAATCATTTTATAGACTATTTAGCAAGAACCATATTTTCATGTTCTATTATAAGACCTCGAACGAAGTTTCACAATTTTCTTCGTGTCGCGGCCACGTTGTCCAATCCGTGCCAATGATTTTCCTCTACAATTCCCCTGATGTAAAATATATATTATTTTTCATTTTTGGTAATTCTACAGATTAAAACTAAACCTTTTTAAACAACCTTCTACATCGTAGTTAAAATAACATCATCGGGGAAATGTGTATTTCTTGAATCGGTGCGATTAATCGTCATAAACGAAGTTTATGACGTCATACCAACAGAGTTTGCAGTGGCAAATAATAGCTCGATGGCTTGGTAAATACTACTTTCAAGTGCTAATTTCTAGGAAAATAGGGTTCCCCGCGCCGAATAAATAACAAAAGACGATTCAGCTAGAATAGATTTGAAAGGGATCGATCCTGGACAACGACCCCCAGCCTATGTTAGATGTGATTATCTAGGTATGATCTTTTTTAGGGGGGCATTAATAGGATTGATTTTTTAAAAAATAAAAAATAATAGTCGATAATAAGATTAAGATAAAAATATAAAGTTAAAATGCTACTTCGGATTGAATTCGGTTAAGATAATATTTGTTAGGTTAGGTTAGGTTAGGTTAGGTTAGTTTTAAATAACCTAACCTAACCTATGCGGTAGGATCGATTCGGTTTCAGTGGATTTAAAAATTTCGGCTATCCTATTTCTCTTTTTTACCCCTTGGATTAATATTTTACTTCTTGTTGGTTTAAGTGTGTTTGTTTATTTTTTTGTTCTTTAATAAAAGTTATTTTAATGATTATTTTTTTAAATATATCAATAAGTTTCTTGGGGTCATCAATTTTGAAGGACTCATTTTCTAGGTTGGAAATTTCTTGGGGGTGATTAATACGAATGGTGTTCTTGGGGTTCGTTGTCTAAGATTAATCTTTTAAAAGTAAATTTTTGCAAAAATGAGTGAGTCGTCAATTTTTAAAATTCCTGCTATTTAATCATAAAATAATTATTAGTTCTAGTGATTTACTAAATAAGGTAACTAGAAGTTTCAACAGCTATTTAGCTTTTCGAACACCGCGGATACAGAATATCCGGTCAAGATTTTTTTAGCTCCATTTTTCAATAACATTTTTCTGTAACATTTACGTTGTTAAATGTGATTTCTGACTGGGACGTTATTTTTAAAGACATTCGAGAACGCTATTTTTAAAGACCTTCTAGAACGTTATTCTAAAAAGACCTTCTAAAATGTTATTTTTAAAAACCTTCCACAACGTATTTTTAAAGACCTTCTAGAAAGTTACTTTTAAAGACCCTCTAGAACATTATTTTTTAAAACCTTCTAAAATGTTATTTTTAAAAACCTTCCAGAACGTTATTTTTAAAACCTTCTAGAATTTTATTTTATAAAACCTTTCAGAACATTATTTTTAAAGATATTTTAGAACGTTATTTTAAAGACCTTCTAGAACTTTATTTTTAAAGACCTTCTAGAACGTTATTTTTTAAATCCTCCAAAATGTTATTATAAAAACCTTCCAGAACATTATTTTTAAAGATACTTTAGAACGTTATTTTTAAAAGACCTACCAGAACGTTATTTTTAAAAACCTACCAGAACGTTATTTTAAAGACCTTCTAGAACGTTATTTTTAAAGACCTAGAAAATTATTCAAATATTCTATTGTTAAAGTTGGTCATTTGTTTGTGGGCACAAACGAATCAATGTCCAAATTTTTAAGTTTGTACATCTTCAGAATTAGCAGACTCATTCAACACAAAACATTGAATAATCACATCAATAATAAATAATATTGATTTTTTTTAAGAACGTTGAACGCCCTCTTTCAACATTGGTTGGGTCTAAACAGGCGCAAAAAAATACCGGAAAATTTAAAAGAGGTGAAAAAAGATGACTACGAGAGTGCACCCCACTTTCTCTTGGGGGGGGGGGGGCACTGGGTCATTAGGGTTTCCCCCTCCTCCAGGTTTCAGTTGTAACGGGGGATCGCCCCTGCTCCACCATCCACCCCCCTTGTGGGTTATTATGTGAAATATGACTTCAGAATTCGGATTTATGAATTAAATGTTGTGTAATTAGCAGATGCGTTAGAAACGGCTAAACCTGTCAAGTGGTCTATATTCCGCCTTCGTTTGTAAACAATTAAAAATTCAATCCCAAGTGAAATTTCCCCGTGGGGAAGGGTTCCATACCCCTATTTTAGAGGGATCTTCAAAATACAGTCATACCCTAAATATCGTATTTAATACACTAAATACAGTTATACACATCTTGTCTATTACTCTTTTGGGAGATCCTACACACCTCTCTCAATCACAGATCTCATTTGAGTTGTACTTTCTGCCATACGCACCACTATGTATGTGTATGTTATACTAATTATCTTATTTATTACTCATTTTACGGCACCTCCCTTTCGGTCGATTTCTGTCGTGAGGCACAGAGGTTTATGGGTTAGTGGGTATCACCCACCATGGTGTAATCCAATGGGGAGCGAATTTCCTCGTGAAGTGTACATGAAAAAAATAAGGGATTGTATGATAAGGTTGTCCTATAAATAATGACGGCGTCTATTTATTATACAAAACTTAGTGTATAATCTTGTAGAGTGAGTGATAGTGTGTGTATGTGTGGCAGAGAGATATTGAGTGAGTGCGTGTCAGTGAGAAAGAAGGGGGATTGATTAAACTACCTCAACTTATAAGCTCACACACACACAGACCATACGCAAACAATCACAGACGTTTGAACACACCCCGGCATACAGCATGACCTATCCCCACGCCCGCGTCACTGTGTGGGTTGTGGGCGCGCGGCATCGGAGGCCATTCATGGCGTCTCCCGACCGTCCCGCCAAAAACCGGTCCGGCGAGAAGAATGGCGCGCGCGAGATCCTTTCGCGCCTTATTTGGTGCAGCGACGCGTCTCCACGCAGACGCGAGTCGCGCCACTCAGGACCCGCCTAATGGAACGGCCAAAGGGCGCAACTAGAGCCCATCAAGGTTGAAAGAGGCCACTGAACACTTCCAAAGGACCGGCCTAGGGGCGCCACTGGAGCCTATCGAGAGTGTAAAAGCATGTTACTCCCCCCCCCCCTTTCCCTTAAAAAATCGAGTGATTACCTCATCCCAATGTGTTCAAACCCTTTCTGGGTAAGTGCTCTCTAGGCAAGATTTAGTGATCTGTTTATAAGTACAATGTGTATTCGTTTATGGATGGGGTATAGAGCCCTTAAGTATTAGTAGGCTCTGTACTCTATATTCACTCTTTCATCTTATTGTTTCTTTCATCCGTTTGTTCTTTCCCTCACCCCTTCCCAGATTCACATTGTTAATACCCCGATTAGTGGACGCCTTCTTTTACAACGCCCTAGCTTCAGGTAGCGTTCACTGTCCTTAACTCATCCATAGGGGCATAGGCATACACAGCCCACTAAAAGGCACCGAGGGAGGGGGACAGAATCATAAATAAAATACTCAGGATGCAAAAAACAAACCCCCTCATTTTGGAGAGTCTGCTATATACATACTTACCTACACATCCGTGTCTAGACTTATACATGTGTGTCCATGAAATGATATATATATATATATATATATATATATATATATATATATATATATATATATATATATATATATATATATATATATATACTGTGGCCAAACTGCTGCTGTTTGACAGTCGTGTTTGGTTTTCGAAGCCGCTATGTGGCGATCCGAGATAAGTTCAGATATTAGAATTAATTGCTATTTTCCTAAAACAATAATAATATACTGAGGTATGCAAGAAGAAAATAGACAGTTTTATGCTAAATTTTTTTTATCCGGATTTTTTGCCATTATCAGGACTAGTATTCGTTTCTATCTTTCCAGAATTCAATATTGAAATTACTCAATTATACCTCGAAAGAAAAAAATCCAAGTAAATTTTAGATCTTTCAAAGGGGGCAGATTGTTAGTCAATCTGGGGAGGGGGGGGGTGTCTGTCTCAAAGAAAAATCACTAGGAATCTTTAATTTTACTTTCTTCCGTTACCATAATTTTAGTTCAATTTGAAGAAAATGATAAAATATTACAGAAGTCATGAACTGGTCGTCCTGAGCTTTTGAAAGAAATCCTCGTTCTGTTCGAAAATCCATTTTAAACAAACCGTTAAAAATTTCCAAAGTCGCAGAATGAGTCCAAATTTGCAGTAAACTACTTGCACTCTCTTGGTTATTATGGGCGTGGAGCCAGGAAAAGTCTATTTTAACTATGACGAATATGATCGACAAGGCTTTGAAACTTGAGTACAGTATATATTTTTCCCTGACGGATCAAAGTTTGCTCAATCTTTAGACAGTGGACGAGTATGGGTTTGAAGATTACCCACGCAGGAGTTTGATATAAATAGGTTTACAACAAATGGTGAAACATTACCGGTTTTCTTTTATTATATGGGAAGCAATTTGGAAGGATAGAATGTCAGAGGTGTTAGAATGTATTAGCTATATCGACTAAAAAATATATTTCCATTCTTAAATGGGACTTCGCCTGGTGTTTTCAAAGGGTCCGCTTGAAAAAGACAGTTGTCTATTTGGAGCTCTCTGTCATACTGCAAAAATAGCAAAAGAATGGGAAGAACCAAGCCGCATCAAACGACTTCTTTGTCCGAGTCAGTCCCATGGCAACAGCCCAATGGAACATTAGTGGGGAATAATAGACAATAACTTAGAGGCAAAGTAAAAAAACAAAAAAAACAGGAACATGATCAGAATTGCTGAATATGGCCGTACAGCAAACATGGTTGAAAATACCACAAACTGTAACCTCATAACTTATTAATCCTATGCCTACGAGTTTCAGCTCTTAATGCAGTGATAGGGAAATCCGCAAAAGATTAATAATATAATTTCAATGTTTAAAATTTATTCTAATCTAGATATTGACAAATAGTAAAGGGTATGTCAGTAATGAACTGGTGTTTATTTACTTTATTGATTTATATTTAATGAAAATATGTTACATTATTATAGCTTATTAAGATCATTTTGAAACTATATGTTGTAGCTCTTGAATATTCACAAAAGTAAACAAAAGAAAGAAAATGCTCTTCATAGCGAACAATTTAGCCCCTCAAATGTAAACACAAAATAGTAAAACACTCCATCGGGGTCAGTTACATATCAACAGGTATCCCATTTATTGACCCCTTCTTTAACTACTCAACAAACCATTTAATAATCAACAAAGTTAAAATAAATGACTTTCTCTTTTTTAGTATAATTCATTGTTTACATTATCATGCAATCAATGTGATTCAACAAACTCAAATTTACAGTCAATTGTAATACATCAATCTTCCGCCTATGCTCGGAACGAAATGGCGCGTTGCCAAAGCGACCACGGTTACGTCAGAAGATAGAGGCGACAAACGTAATATCTCGGGAAAATGTTTTAAATACATTAATCTTTAGATGTATCCGTATATGCTCAGACAAACGATTTGGAATCTGGCACTCGATTTTCGAGTATATGCGGACAACTTTGCTTAGGGATCAACTTTAACAAGGACCCTGGTCAAACGTACATTCATGGCAAAATGTTTTCAGACTATATTTTTTCATATAAGTAAATTAATAGAACTAATCAAACGTTTCTTTTTGTTTTATTATCTTTGTCACATAATTTGAAGGTGAAATATACACAAATTTAGAGCCGAAACCTATTTTATTAAAACATAGAGTCAAGTGATGCGCACAGTCAATATTTACAATGATGTCCTTTGTTCTTTAGGACGGCTTCAATTAGTTTTGTCATCCTGGAGAACAAATTTATGATGATATCTTGACTGAATTTGATCCATTTTTGTGCAATAATCAACCGCAAACTACTTACAATTTGATGGCTTCTGTTTATCATCTGCTAGTTTGATCATCTCCCACAAATTCTCTATTAGGTTAAAATCTGTCGAACTCCCTGTCCAAGGTCAAAAAAGTTCGATCTTATTTTTAGCCAAGAATTTTGTTATTGCTTTTGCTTTGTGACAAGGTGCGGCATCATGCTGAAAAAAATACAGTTATGATCCACGAATTGATCCTAAACTGTTATGATAAGGTGCTGACGATGCACGTTTTGGTACCATTTTGAGTTCATGGTAGTGTTCTTAGACAAAATTGTTAGTGCTCTAGTTCCCTTAGATGAGAAGCAGCCTTAAACATGGAGAATGTCCAGGTCCTCCTTAACCGTGGAGACGCCACATGACTCGTAGAAATAGCTCCCCTTTTCTCTTCCTAACGTGAGATCTTCCAGAAGCTCCAAACAAGCGGAAGGGAACTTCATCAGAGAATATCCCTTTGCTCCACTCTTCAACAGTCAATTTTTTATATTTCCTTAAAAAGGGAAGCCTATCCGTAAGGTTTTCCTTGGTGAGATGAGGCTTCTTCACAGTCCTACCTACAGTTAGGAACTTTGCTGAAAAGTCTCCGCCTCACCTTGCGTGCTGAATCGTTCAACCTGTCTTTTCCAAGTCGTAAGCAAGCTTGGTCCTTGAAGCTATTGGGCGCCGAGAAGATTTCTTCACAGGAGTGTAATCAGTCATTTTAAAGTCATTAAAGATCCTAAAGATGGTGGTCCTTGATGCAATAATACCCTTAGCAATTATCTCCTTGCATTTCAGATTAACTTCGTGCAGAGCAACAATGGTTGCCCGCTTGGAAAGAACCATTTCTGCAATTGAAAAAGATTCAAACATTTATTTTTATCAAAATAAAACTACAAAATAGATTGTAATTACGCAACATCATTCATTTAGCCCATATTTGCCATCATTTTATCCTTTTGATCGAATAGCAAAGGCTCCAGGTCCTGAAACTCACCTCCTACAGGAACAAGACCAGAGCGCGATTTTGGATTCAGACAAAGGATGCTGTTTTTTATTATTATTTTTTTAAATTCTAAACTTTTTCATAAATCTACGATAATTAAAACGTTGGAATAATTATTCCTTTCACGTAGATTAAAAAAAACGAATGGAAAAATAAAAATAGATGTTTCCTAACTACCTTTTTGGCGTTATCTCTGCAGGCGTTGCTGGAGAAGCATCACGCCATCCTGACCCAAGTGCTTTAAGAGAAATTGCTGCTCTCTCTCTAATTCCCTATCTCTCAAGGCGTCTTTTGCACCTCTTTTAAATCTCCTATTCTATGTTTCGCTTTTTTTTGTAGTCCCAACACAGGGTGACAGAGGGCGTTAAACGTCCTAAAACTAACTCATAAAACCCGTTCTTCTGACTGAGCTATACTCAATTCCTTCAGAGCGCACATACCTTGAATTAACCTGGTTGTCCTACGTTGAATATTTGAACACCCAAAAGGAGACCAAGTCTGGACTGGTCAAAGATTAATTAAGTTAAGGAATTATTCAGGATTGTCTAAAAAATTCTTCTCCCATAACATTCGTTTGTGTTTATTTTCTGTATGGCCTGTTACGATTTCATTTCTTTTATAGGCAAGCCGGATAATGAGATTCACATAAAGATCAGAATGACAATTGCCTGCAATTCCCTATGCACAGAAACCCACCCTTCGCGGGCCCATGGAAGTGGTACTCATTTCAGGTAAAGTGAGGAGTGTGGATATGAACAATGTGGATATGATCACATGGTCTGCAGGTTTCGGGACGGAAGAATGATATGTTGTGTGTGTGAAGTGAGAAGGAGTGTTGCGAATGTTATGGGTACGGATGTTCGTAGGCGTGAGCTGTATGCGCGCACACCTCAGACTCGGTGAATCACAGCTGCCCGAGCGAGCACCGAAATTTGTTGTCGGGGTTCGAACCTGTCCCCGGGCGTTGAAGTCCAATGCTTTATCCACTAGGCTAACGAGAGTTCCGATTCCCACTTTTCCATTCATCTCATAATTAAGAATTTCTTCCCATAACTCAATTGCCCAATGCCATGCACTTGGCCGCATGGGAATTCATTTCCCATTAATTATCCCAAGCATCAAATCTATCTAAATCCTTGTGCATTTCGAGAGACCCATTAAGAGTGGCAACTTTAGCAAATTTCAGTCTTTCCACATATGTAAGTCTATCAGCGATAATAAAATTATGTTTTTTTTTAATCTTAATATTTCATTACAATCGCAACCAACAATGGCAGAGGTACAAATCTACCAACATCTACCATTTATGTCGAAAATAGTTTAGAAAAGATTTATTTTTATTATGACAGACACTTCCCAATTAACATTTGCTAAATCACCTAAAATTAACATTTCTATCTTCGCCACCCACCCTGATCTCTTGACACCCACTAAGTGGGTAAGGTGCTCAGTGAAGGAGGAAAACAGTCATAAGGAAAATAGTTTTGGGGGTCTTTACCACTGATTCGCACTTTCTAGATTTGTAGGATTATTTTTAAAACGAAAATTAACGAGAGCATCTATGCCATTCTGGCGATTACACTCTTCCGGGAGTGGGGCAGGGAAGGCACGTAGTTTCATACCGCCTGATGATTCAAAGCATAGACGGACGTCGACTAAAGCACGAGCTTACACGACCAAGTCTGCCATAAAATTGGATAACAAGGCCATATCTCATCCTCGTTACGCTCAACCTAGGCGGAATAAATACCCCTTAAAAATCGTCTCCTTTCACTCTGTCACATCCTCCCTCCACTCATTACATCGGTAAAGGAGGCAAGAACATATCAAAACTCTCCGAAGACGATCGAATAAGATCGAAAGCTCATTAATTTAGTTTGTTTTTTACCAAACACATTCATTTAAAAGAGAGATGAATACAGGACAAGTGATCCACCATCTATAAGATGGAATAAAAAAAGATAGTTAGAAGAAGAGAAAGTTGCCAAAGGAAATTAATTAAGGCAAAATACACAATGGTCTTCAACAAAATTTGCATTCAAGAAAGACCCAACTACACTAATATATATATATATATATATATATATATATATATATATATATATATATATATATATATATATATATATATCCCTCTCTCTCACCCTCTGCAGTTGATGTTAACAAGAGCGGTAATTGGATAAGGCCCATCCTTATCAGGCGGGTGAAGGATGCATTAGTTTCAAATAGGATTTTTCCTTTTCCTTCTTCTTATCAAATTACCCTTGAAAATTGAAATATTGGCGTCTATTCTATGGACAGAGATACAGTACAGCAATAGTGCAGTTACATTACAATAACAGTAACGGTAACAATGATAGTACAGTGATAGTATAGTAAGGGAAAAGTAGTAGTAATAGTGAGAGTGTAGTAAAAGCACTGTTACTAAAGTAATAGTAACAGTAATCGTAATATAATACTAAAGTATTAGTATCAGTAAAGAAGTAATAGGAAGTTGCAATGAAGCTGTTCAATTAATCGGTCAAATAAAGTGGAAACGAGTGGAAATGGAATGTTGTGGAAGGTAGCTCATTAGAAGCTCACAAAAGGCTGGTGAGAGTAAGAATGAAAATTACCCCCAGGAAAATTAAAAATCAGACTCCTTTTCCTCCAATTGGTCGTGTTGTGTTTGACTAAAGCGACTCTCCCTTAGTTATTCCTATTGGGTACTCAGCAGAACTTAAAACAATACCCGGCGCCGGTCGGTCTATTCCATACCCAGCAAGTTTACATGGTCACCCATCACCGAACCAGGGGATGAACCGTTTCGTTGGTCAACGGTAGCTCCTTTAGAAGTGAGTCCTACAGTGACTCTATAGTCAAGCATCTGACCTGCAGTCGCTGTATTACCCCCTCCTTACTCTGGTATGGTGCGGTCCAGGGTTCTCTTGATTGTCGTCTTTTTTTTCTCTTAACTTTCATGCCAAAATCGAGATCCCGAATTGTGTATTCAGGGCAATGGAATTAATAGTGCAGCGATTTTCCTTGTTGTTCCATCGCTACTGTCAGATTCCCTATGTATTTTGAGACTTAGGGCCTGGAAGTTGTGGCTCACCCCAGGTGGACTAGTTTTGACCCCAGTTCTATATGTTCTGTATGATATTTAGTCATCTTTATAAATTATTTCTAGCCACCCGTGATAATCTAATCCCTTTTGATGTGTTTGTTCTCTTATACTTGATTTGCTATTTTTTGTTTTTAATATTTGTTATTGCTTTTAATTTTATTTTTTTAATTTGATTTGCGCCGGAGATATTGCCCCCAACCCAGGCCCTCGAGAAGAATTTTGTAAGTCCTTGCATATTAAAATCCGAGGGATTAAGGCCAATTTGCAAGATGCCTCTGGAGCATCTACTAAATTTGCTATAATCCACTGTTCTGGGATACCCGTTTCAAACTTGAGGCACGTGTGTGAGATTCTTATTTCTAATTTCGAGAAGACTTATTCCCTTCAGGAGATGTGTGTATACATACTCTTTTCTTGTGGTACCTCACGGTTTTCCATATTTGAATATGGCTCTCATGAAATGGTTCTTATCAAGATTTTCAGCCGTTTTAATAGGTATTAAATTTTCTCTCTATATCGTTATCCCAATTTAGATAACAGTATTTATGACTGTCTGTTGAGTTCTTTGGCTGCAATTCAAGAATCTGATTCAAGTTTCGTTTACGTCGGTGATCTTAATGCACATCACCTTGAATGGTTGAACTCCAAACCTCCCACTTATCAACATGGTCATGCAGCGTTGGATTTCTCTAATCTTTCAGGGTGTGAGTAAATTGTTCTGTGTAAAACTCACATTTCAAGCAATTACCGAGTTCCTTCAGTAGTGAACTTTCGAGTGGTTTTACCCGTTGGAATTTCTGATCATTCAGGATTGTCTTTTGATGTCCAGACTACTTCCCCATACCAAATGAGCCAAATTCGTATAATGTAGCCAGGCGCCAGCCAGGTCTAAGCGTCAATTTTTTTTAAAAGGAGTAAAATTCAATTGTACCCAATTAGAGCCATGAAATGACCCATATGACCATGGGACATAGGGTTATTCACCCTGGAGATTTCCAATCTGCCATCGGATTTGGCGCTGGGTGGCGCCACCTAGTGACAGAAGCATCATTTAGGCACTCAAAGGCACTTGTAAGTGATATGAACCATGGGAAACCATCAATTCAATAACCATTTATCATCTTATCACAAAAAGGCGCAGGTCATTGGAAGGAATTTCCCTCCTGTTATATCTCACTATGTCGGTCGGTTGGTCCCCGTTTTGCTTTATTTTTGTTTTGGTAATAACATTGTAACTATTAGGCCGATTCTAACGTAATTTGAAACACTTATGTTGTTTTACATTCTCTTTCGAATGATATAATTCTCAAGGTCCTTTCAAGGTTAGCTCTGGAATTATTTTGTTCTGGCAATAACATCATAACTATTCGGCCGATTGTAATGGAATTTGAAACCCCTCATGTTGTTTTACATTATCTTTCCAATTATATAATTACGAAGGTCCTCCCAAGGTTAGTCTTGAAATTATTGAAAGTTTTGAACGTCATAAGGTCATAAATCAGAATAAGTGAGAGCACGCGACTTTGCTCAGCAGACCTTGTTTAAATCGCGGGCTAATTGGTCTGGTGCTAACTAAAGCTGACCTTAATTGTATTATTTAGTGTGATATTTTCTGTGCTAATTGCCCACTCGAGGTTCTCAATAGTATTTTTCTTTCCAATTAAAGAAGAATTCCCATTAAAATTATTCGAAGTCACGTAAAGATAAGGTTTAGTTTAAGGGAGATTGCAACCAATCAGAGCGTGAAGGGGGGCTTTTTGTAAGTGGTCTCATTCCCGTTTCCGTGTCTTGCGACAACTAGCTATGTTTCTGCTGGTTAGGACAGCGAACTTCTTCTGCTGCCCAGAATGGTTATAATGATCACCTTAACAGTACTCTAGCTGATGTTCCGTAGCTACATCCCTGGTGGTTTGCACTTAAGCAGTCCCTCTTTGGTGTGCACTTGAGCTTAGCTACATTGCCATGTGCAGATGGTTCGATTTGCAAAGTTCTAAAGGCAAAGATCTTCTGGTTTCTGTTTTTTTTAACAAGAGGGTGTAGTGAACAGTCAACGTCGCCTTCCTTTTTTCCACCTGATATTAAACTGAGCTCCCTTAATTTTAAATCTTCTGAGTTTGCCACGCTCCTCAATGACCTGGATTTGTTTGGTGGCTGTAACCCCTTAGGGTATCGTCCTCTTTTTTTATAAGAAACTTGCCACTCCTTTGGTTCCCAAATTGGCTGTTTTTAGAATTCTTTTACGTCGGGATTCATTTCGACTATGTTGACACATTACAAGTCTTACTTCAATTCTTCCTTTATTCACCCTATTGATTACAGACCCCCATCTCTATAACCCCTGTTTTCTCTAAGATCTTTGAGCGCTTGCTGGCTAAGCATCTCACTTATTTTTTAGATGATAATAACTCGTTACCACAAAATCATTTGGTTTTTAGAAAAGGTCTGAGTACATTTGATGACCTTCTCTTCTTCGGTCACACATAACATATTAACTTAGTGTCTCGATGCCGTTCATTGGTTAAGACTCGTCTCTCTTGATTTAAGTTCAACCGTGGCTAGAGTTAACTCTAACGCAGTCTTGTACCAAATTATACCACTTGGTATTGGTGGGCACTTTCTTGAAGTGTTGTCCGAATTCTTGACTAAGAGAAGACAACGAGTTTTAGTTGATGGTTGTTTTAGCTAGTTTAGTTCAGTTCTGTCTGGTGTTTCCCAAGGCAGTTTCATCGAACCAATCGTTTTTTTATTGTTTATGCCTGCAAAATGTGGCTAAGATGGAGTGTGAAATGATTATTTATGCTGATGACGTTACATTGTCTGCAGCGATTCTTTCCCCACCAATCCACACCATTGTTAGTCTTTTTTACCACCGATCCACCCTCTTGTTAGGGGTTTTGCCACCCATATGAGGGGGGGAAGGTATTTTCTCCATCAAATCCGACTCCATCCGGCAACTAACCACACCGATGTTGCTTAACTTCGCTCAAATTGGAATCGGCATTGCCACTCAGCTAAGCCGTACAGCCCAATTTAGCTGACAATTGCCATATAACCACACGAGTAGGTACCCCCTCTCCCCTGTGTTCGTGTCCTGGCAACGTCAAAAAAGAGACGGTGAACGTCTCCCACACAGGACACGATGTAGTCTGAAAGTGGCAAACTATTGTGGTAATCAGATTTCACCACCTTAAGAGTCTTCTCTCAAAGGTTGATATGTGCCCTCGTTGGTTTTCGCTTTTTAGAAATATATATTCATGGGGTCTTAAAAAAAAGAAAGACGTTTATCCATTTTATGGCTATAGGGGGGTTAACGACCAATAATGTTGAGTTTTCAAGAATCTATACTCGTTTATAACGTTCCCTTAATAATCCTATGAACCTCGGATAGAGGGCTGTGGTAATAACATGTAATGCCACGTGGGAATTATATGTAGCGATGTAGTAAGGCGATATATGTGATATGTTTCCTGATCACAAAGAATCGCCAATGATCTCAGTGGTTGAGAACCTACTTTAAACAGTAGGTGTGGACTGTATGGACAGCAAATCGGTGGTAAAAATTACTGAAGTAATCTGCGAATCGGCATTTACCATAAGTCAATGGAGGACAAAACGGTATTAAGCCAACGAATGAGGTTTATACCGTTATGTCCTCCATTGGCTTAGGGTAAATAAATGCCTATTTACAGATTCAGTAATTTTTACAACTACAGTATAGAAAGTATGGTTGTTACGTGCTTCTTATAAGTTTAGAAGAAAAGTCAGGTAGATTAGGCATGGTAGACAGGTAGACAAATTGGAAAGGTCACAAATTTATTAAGTCTTATCGGTATAATTCTGAATGGTCTATCGATTCTTCCATTGATTGGATCTTAAGGGTCAAGATTCAACACAATTCGACCCAAGAAACGTAAGACACACCCTTAATAATAACAGCCAATCAAAGCACGATATTAGTACCGAAGCTCCGCCCATTTCTTAGGTATTGGCTGGCACTGGTTCTCTATTCAGCCAAAGTCACGTGATTCCTACTGACGCACAAACTTCTACTCAATCTAGATGTGGCAGGCTTGTCGTGCGGACTGTTGAAGGTTTTCCCTCAATATTTTGTGTTTTGTAGTCAAAACTAAGTGGTTATTAGGTAAAAGAGTATGTGTAAGCGATAGGCGCTATCCGAATCATGCTACACAGTGAATATCATACAAATTCATCGCCCAGAAGTGAATTAAAAGTGTTAAAAAGTAGGCGAGTGCTGTATCTTAGAGAAGAGAGGCTAGACAAGATGGCGGAGTGGCAGTTGCGGGTGTAGGAGCTGCTAGCCAGCTTGAAGCCACCGCTCCTGCGAGTCGGAGAAGAGTGTACAGTAGGAAGGAAGTGGTAGTGGGGGGAACAAGAATTAGTGTGATCGGTGATAGTAAAAAAATAAAGTGTTGTGGCAGTGTTCTCTTTCGTTGGATTACATTCTCTTTTGGATTATTGATCTCTACGTTGTCTCTTGATCATCGCCAAAGGTAAATAATGGGTAATATCACCCTTTTTTTCTCTCTCTCTCCCTTCGATTGTCTGCTCGTATTAATGCACCTGTTATGGTCTGACCGAGGCGGCATTTTACATACACAGACCTTGACACGATCAGACCGATAATTGAGGGGTTGTAAAAGGCTCTCATATTGATAGAGTTCGGATATCCTTTCTATCGATTTGCCTTGTTGACCTTGCAAGGCTTGTTGCTGCCGTCTGGGTCGACTGACTTGCCGACCTTGCAGGGCTTGTTGCAGTCGTCTGGGTCGGGTTTATGAACCTGGGTATGGCAAGGTTATGTGGTGCGTCCGGTGTTTTGGTCTGACGCTCCCTAAAAATTGGGTTTGGTTGGGCCGAATCCCCTTTCCTACCCCAAGGAGGTCATTCATCCTGTGAGACACACTAGTGCCACAGGAAAAAGGGGGAAAAGTAAATAAACTATATTAAAAGAACCGGTGAGCCCCCCGACCCGATACATATGGATTTTATTTAGGGTTATTTAAATAAACTACGAGAGGCAGTCAATAAGTTTTGCAATTCGGATATAAGGAAACGAGATATGAGGAAAAGTGTTTTATTATTTTTCGACTTCAATGCACTTGCGCCACTTGTCCCTAAGGCTTCGAATTCCCGACAACCAGAAATCTCCCGACTGCTGTTCAATCCACTCCTGGGCGGCGAGCTGGACATCTTCATCGTCCCCAAACCGGCGTCCACGCAGTGCAGACTTGAGCTGGCGGAATAAAAAGTAGTCGCTAGGGGCCAGATCTGGACTGTAGGGGGGATGGTTGAGCTCCTCGAATCCGCCCTCGCGCAGGACAGCTTGTGAAACTCTGACCTTGTCGACTTTGACGACGTTGAAATTGATCATGGGGTGTGAGGTTTCTAGGGACCCAACGGGCAGAGGACCTTGGCCATGGCCAAATTGTCGTGGGTGATGTTGATAACACTTCCATGTGATATTACAAGTTTCGCTCGATTTCTTCGACCTTCACCCGTCAATTTTCGAGGATGATCCTCTCCACACGGGCCACATTGTCCTCGTTGGTCACGTCTGACGGGCGTCCTGGACGGAGGTCATCTTCAAGGGACCCACGACCATGGCGGAACTCCCTATTCCAACGAGCAATGGTTGCATAGGAAGGGGTGGTGTCGGTGTAGACTGCAACCATGCGTTCATGGGTCTCTTTTGCATTATTGCCTTCCTTGGTCAAAAACTTGATCATTGCGCGGTGCTCAACCTTCTCCATTGTTTAAAAATTTGTGACTGGGGATCTGCGATCAGCTACTGCTTGTTAAATAGACGAGGCAGGAGAGTGCGGCTGCAGACTTATCATAACGTCCTAACACCCCCACAAACAGCCATCCCCCTTCCTCTGTTTTTCCTTACCGATTCGCAAAACTTACTGACCGCCCCTCGTATATTAAAAGAACCGGTGAACCCCCCGACCCGATCCATATGGATTTTATTTAGGGTTATTTTCAGGTTGCGTCTTTGTTAGGGGTGGGTGGGTATTGGCTTTAACCCCCCTAAGGATGTGGAGACGCTGATGAGATTTCAATTTAACACTGAGAAAAGACACGGAACGTAACTATCGATGGCATCATCATTCGAGGCAAGTGACAGACAAATAAAGAAAATGGTAGATAAATACAAAGATAATAAAGACTCGAAATCATTTTTAATCCTAAGTTCTGGGGTTGTGTGGTCGCATCATTAACCAGGAACAAGTTCGTATGAGGAACAAAAACTAGTCAAAAGTACGAACTTGGTGCTCCTTTTGGGTGTAAGGAAAGCACTGAGTTAAATGGGCCGACGAGCCTCCCGAATCGATCCATAGGATTATTATATAATTCGGTTCTCCAAGAGGCGGGGGGGGGGGGCTATGGGCCTGATCGGTACTATATACCACCTAGAAACATAGGATGAGGGGCAAAATACACAAAGATAACACTAATAATAAATAGATAGAGACGAAGTTTAATCACCCCTTGTCGTTAATCACCGGTCCATCGGAGTTTGAGTTAATTGTTAATCAATAGTAATTCATGAAATTATTAGTTAATCATCATTGGTTGTTGATCGCCCTTGATTCACAAGATTATAGGTTAATCACCCCTTGTTAATCATTCCTATTACAAATTATGTTTAGTTATTCACTCTGATATGCAAGGTTGTAAGTTAATCATCTCATGTTGTTTATCATGCATAGTCCCTAGCATTTTAAGTTAATAATTTCCTGTCGTTAATCACCCCTGATGCGAAGTATTCAAATTAGTCACCACTGATGCAAAAGATCTCAAGTTAATCACACCTGATGCAAACGATTTCAGGTTGACCACCCTCTGTGCAAAGTTAATTACTCCTAGTAAACAAGTTTTTAAGTTAATTCTCTTGTCGTTAATCACCACTGGATCACAGCCTTGGAAATGGATGGGAAATCAAGAAGTGCCACAATTTTTGTTAACCAACCCCACAGATGACTACAGTTTTTCCACGCTGACTCGACTCACTGGATCTGCTGAGGCGACTTACGCTCCCAACATGTTTTTTGCAGGTTCGCGAGTCTGTTGGGGTGGGTAGGGAACGGGGTTATGTCCCTCTTTAATGAAAGTGTGGCCACGGAGAGAGTCGAGGCTGTAAGTGTGCTGGTAGTGCGTGGTTGTTTCCAGATGCCACAAGGCTGTGATGACCCTGAGGCTAAATTTAATTGGTCTTTAAACAAGTGATACTTGTGTGACTCCCAGACCGCTACAGGCTACCCTCGTTCTTTCGTCCTTCTCTCTACAGGATTTCCGCCATCTCCTAAAAAAGTGGTACTGGCCCTGGGTTTCCCCCTATCCCCCCTAATCCAGCTGTTGAAAAGTTGTTGAAAGCCTCTTGAAATAGGCCTATTTAAAGCCACCCTCTCTTTGGAGAAAGGGGGAGGGATTTTTTCACTTTGGAGGAATTTGATGGATATTGAGGTCTGAATTCAACATAGGAATATATATATATATATATATATATATATATATATATATATATATATATATATATATATATATAGTTAGTTAGTTAGTTAGAAATGCTATAGCGCATAATCATATAACCCCTAATGGAAAAGATGCTACAGCAAATACTACTCGTTTTCCTTGGCGATGAACTCTAAGTGGAAGAGATGCTGTAGCAGAGGCTTTTCATATTGGAGAACCACGACTGGAAAAGATGCTACAGCACGTAGTACCGTTTTTGCAAAGGGAGGAACCCTGATTGGGTAAGGTACTAAGTAAATAGTACCATTCTTGCTCGGCGGCAAACCCTGCCAGGAATAGATACTACAGCACATAGCACCCTTTTTGCTCGGCGAGGAAATTGAGTGGAAGAGATGCTACAGCACTTATTACAATTTTCCTTCGGGATGAACACTGATTGAAATAGATGCTAGTACATAATACTCTTTTCACCAGGAATGGGAATGTAGAGTGATTGGAATAAATGCTACAGGAAAGAGTATCATTTTTGCTCCGGGATGAACCCTGCCGCCTAGAATAAATGCTACAGCACATAGTACCCTTTTACCTCGGGTTCTGATCCCTTACTGAAAGAGATGCTGTAGCACATAGTACCATTTTCGCTATGAATGAACCCCGAATGGAAGAGATGCTACAGCACTTAGTACTCTTTTCCCCCTGAATGTACCATGATTAGAGTATAGTAGCAAAACACGCACTAAAAGCGTATAGTGCTCTGTGTTATATAACTTCGAACGTATAGTGCTCTGTGAACTTCCTTGAGAAGATAGCAAGATCCTAGAAAACTCCTTTGGGAACAGAGTTCTCTAGGAGTTTCCTTAGGGACCCGAGTTCCTATTTCTAAGGGCCTTACCAGAAAGGCTTCCCCAAGGGTTGGGCTTACACTAATGAGCACAATTCTGCATCGTTTGTTTTTATCCATCTTCGAAATTGTGCTCATCAATTTCGCCCTTTCTTTGGAAGGTGTTGGGAAAATTAAGGCTCTAAAGTTTAATGTGACACCTCAATGCTTCACTTCTTGGCGACCCATTGATTCAAAGTGGCACTCTCAAATGGCACCTTTATTTCATGAGGCGGCGCCGTTTTAATGGCTCCCACGCGATGGGGGTGCTGAATTGATTAAAGGGGAAGTTATTCTTGTTGTAGGGGTAAAGAACTAAATAACAAAACCTGTTCTAAGTTAGAACCGGCAGATTAAAGAAGAAACAGAGAATTAAATAACTAATAAGCAGAACCTCTATTCTAACCCATATTAGAATTGAGTAAACCAAGCAGTAGAACCCAGCTAAACCAGACACTAGACAGTGAAATTGAGAATCAAGTACCTGAAGAACATAACTCTGTTCTAAGTTAGAACCAGGACGACCCAGGTAGTAAACAGTGAAGTGTAGAACCAAATACCTGAAAGTACAGAACATCGGTTCTCACCAAGTTAATCGACCGGTTTGGCACTAGAGGAACCTGGCCATAGATTGTACGGAAACATTGATTTTTATGACCAGGCACCCAAGAACATCTGTAAGCAATCGACTTCTCGAATAATGCAGTTGTGTGGAGTGAAGTTCGTGTGGTAATTGACTAGAAAGGGACCATTAGGTGAAAGCGAGGATAACCTCACCTATCGTGTAGTGGATCTCCTAAGTGCGAGAGAGCTGTGACGAGTGGTGGACACTGCACCCCACCCTATTTATCAATTTTCCCTCGTACAGTCATTTCTAAGCTTCCATCCAACTGCTGACTACACGTGGGTGGTAAAATCCTTCAAATAGTGTTGATAAGTGGTAAAAAAAACACTTCCAAATTGTAGATCGGTGGTAAAAGCCCTCCTTTTCAGACTACGACGCGACATGGTGGCAGCCAAAACCAACGAGGACATATCAACACTATAGTGTGTGAGGAGAGGCTGGTAAAGAAAGTGGTGAATTGAAGGAAGTGAAAATGGATGGAAAGGCTTATAACCCAATTATTCTAAAGAAAGAACTACTTAGTGCGCGTGTGTTCTTGTGATCATGGGGGTCTTGGTTACCCCCAAGTCATATCTAGGATTTTTATCAACTTAGTCTGAGTCTATGCCATGCAAGGGAAATTTAGGTGTAGCAATGGGGAACCATGCTGCAGCTGACATCTGGAGGATTACGTGGCTTACTCTAATGACAGCAGGTGAATCTGGGGCTATATATTTTACGCCGATTTTCACTTCCTCCATCTTCACCACTTTCTTACAGATCTCGCTTTACAATCAATATGTGGGAGCTGCACTCGTTGTTTTTCGCTATGAATATAAAATAAAAACTTCATTTGTTTTACTTTTTTTTAAAATGAACCTTAGTTTTCATAATTTTGCTTGTTTTAGGTTTCTTAATTTTGTTTGTTTTATTTTTCTTAATTTTTGGGGGGGAGGGGGGATTTTTAAATTAAATTTGTTTGTTTTATTTTTTATTAATTTCTTTGTTGCGTTTTCTTAATTTTATTTGTTTTATTTTTTTAAATTTTATTTTGTCTTAATTTTTATTTCACTTTAGGGCATTTTCGCCTGAATGTTTTAAAAGGGAAAACTGAGGGGGCCGTTATCTTCCCCTTGAATTTAAAGCACATGACCAACGAGGGCATCGCCCACAGAATGTTTGAAGGAGAGATCTGTAAAGGAAGTGGTGAAGAAGGAGGAAGTGAAAATGTGAGGAAGATATATAGCCACAAATTCACCTGCTGTCATTAGAGAATGTAAGGCTGCAATCCTACATATGTCAACTGCAGCATGCTGAACCATATAATACACCTGACGCCCCTCTGAGGGTGCGTAAAAGGACAGATAAGGAAAAGGGGGGGAGGGGGGCAAAGAGAGCAGCCATGTTAAAAAAAAACTAACCTCAGTCAAGACAGAGTTCGGACTACCCCATTTCGACCCCGATCAGGGACGAATGGACGAAAGCTGGTCGGCGACTGGTCTACGAAATTATCCCCTGTCAGGAAAATAGATGACAAGAGGCTTTCAAAGAAAGTGGCGATAAAAAAGATAAATCTTAAATGTTTAGAAGGAATAAAGCCCGGGTAGTTTTAATCTAGTTTGAAACTTCCAGGAGCACTAGGGCCGGAAGGGCATACCAATCCTCCAGGTACCAGGCGTAACAGGAGGGTGTGTGTGTGATATATTTATGTGCGACCTCGCGTGTTTATGGAATTTCGTGCAGGTGTAGGTTTTTAAGATCTCAAAATCTCGGAGGGGGAGATAGTGTACGTGTATGTGTTACACATGACTACCAAATCGATTTAATTAAAATAATAAGGACCGAACCCAATTCCGCAATGATCCTGCTTACAGCGATTATTCCTATCTAATGGCAATAGTATGTAATTCTGATAAACCTTAAAGAATTATCAAGTTACCATAGAACTTTTAATCAAACGGCCCGATAAACAATTACTCGTAACACGCGACTCGAAGGGCGAAAGCCCGGTTCCATGGGTAGTATCGATATTGACTCTTGATCTCTCCTACATAGAGGCGAATTTGCTTTGTGCCCATAGACGCAATTTCATTGAATAAAAGCGAGAATTGCGACATCAAAGAATATTCGTGCGAATACTGAGAAAAAAATACGATTTTTAATATTGTAAATGGATGATGCTTTTGAGAGAAAGTGAATAAAATAATATTCAATTTATAATAATTATCGATGACATCGTATCTCTAAAAGCCTTCGTATGCGTTCTATCAATATTCGTTGATTGGACGACTTTAATCGCTATTCTGGATTGTTTTGTTTTTTAGAAACAAAACCAGCGAAGATTTTCGACGGCCCGATGGATATCTAGATAATTAAAAACTATATCAAAGCCAGGGGGAGGGGGGGTCTGGTATGTAGGGCGTATCTGACTGTTATTTTATTATTATTTAAAACTAAGAAGATAAAACCAACGATGGCTACGTAGCCCTTATAAAGTTTGTAAGGAGAGATACTCGTATGTAAAGAAAGTGGTGAATTGGGCGAAGGTAAAATGTGTGAAAGATTTTATAGCCCGCAGATACACTTAAATTTAACAAAAGGAGTCATCACTTGGAAGCATTCTCTAGAAAATCACTCTTTTTTTCATTAGTCCATACAGTCATCACTTCTAAATGGTTTTTAATTTTTTAAACACCGCTGATGTTTTTTTTTATCAATAACGAAGTTATTTTTAAGTCATTATCTAAGAATCACTTTGTCCACTTGCCTCATCCCTCCTCCATCACCTCTAAATCATTCCTATAAAAAACACTTTTTATTATAATTGACACAAGCAGTGTGAAAGAAAAATCAACTTTTCCATTTAGTATCAACAGACACCTTTTCTTAGGGGTGATGCAAGCAGTCATCATCACCTCGATTCTTACAAAAAAAAAATCATTTTTTTCCTCATTTGTCAACATAGCAATAGTTTCTAAACTATTCTCTGGATTACCAATTAATCTTCTTTTTCCAAAATACACATCAGGAGAATATTAAGTTATATTATTGTTCATTAGATACTTTCGTCTTGTCTATGGCCTTGATGTTGGGTGCCATTATTATAGTGTTTGATTAGTTTCGGGGGTCCTCGAGTGTGGAGGTTGAATCGAGTGACCTCATGTGCTTTAAGGTAACCAATGAAGACATTCATATTCTCACACAAAGAAAACATGAGAGTTAAAAGGAAGACAGGTATTAGGCTGATAAAGACAGGGATGAGTTCGTACAAAAGCCACAATTGTTCTTAAATACGAACTTACCCCCTCCCTTTCGAATGATGGCTAATGGGGGGAGGGTCTTAAATCTTGTCCTTAAAGTTGTGGACCCATTGTGTATAAATTTGTACATATATTCGAGTCCAATCGTGTTTACACGTGCCAGCTTCGACAAAATGAAGGAGTAATGTGGGTATAAGTTCGCAGGTTTGATTCAATGTGCGTTCTAACCTACGGACATCTTTTCTTGAATGTTTTAAAATGTATCCCTAATGTGTTATCGTTCGAGTCCTTTTCATTCTCGATCTAGTCTCAGTTTCTGCCATTTCCCCTTCAGTAACTCCCCGGTTTGCATGGCAATGCCCTCCTTTGTTGCTTTAGGAGATCTTGCTTCGGAGCCTTCCCCTCTAATCTCCTGTTCAAGAATACGCAGGCGTGCGCTATTTGCAAAAAGGGAGTGTGACGTCATAAGATTTCAAATCACCACCACCCCTCTCCTGAGCCCCTCACCCCCATGTTGCAGGATCGGTGTAGAAGAAAATTCCCGTCGGATCGGTGTAAATGGGAAGGCCATTTCAGATCCGAGAAAGAGAGAGAGAGGAGGGGGGTAAGGAAGGACCCATTAAGAAATGAATAAATTAAGAAAAAAGAGAAAATGAAACAGACGCCGAAGGTTTTTTCTCCCATCTCTCTTTTGATCATAGTCTGAACAAGAGACAATATATCTCTCATTATTCATCATATGTGCCTTATTTGTTGGTACTAGAATAATCGCTACATGGCACCAGTGTCACTAAGTGCCGTAGCAGTCGTGCCTGGTGACGGACGTGCGGTTTGTAGATCATATTTCGCTTCTTGTTGCCGCTCACTGTCGGCAGCGAGTGCCAGCATTTGGGAGCATTTGATTCGACGCGGATTTGTCTGAATAAATATTTGTTTTCAAGAAGCGAAAACCACTCCACACATCCCCGGCAATATTTTCTTTTTTTTATCCAAATACATAATCCAAATAAAGTATTGGGTATCTGGGTACAAGACGTGCCCCCAATCGTACGTGTGTCTGTGTGTGTATGTCTGTCTAAGAACAGCTCCTTGTTAATATAGATGAAAGTGTTTGGAATATTATTTTCCTTGTTGGGCTTTGAGCATTAGTGGATTCGCGTTTCATTGTGTGAGCTCTAGATTAGGAGTGTTTTTGTTTGTACGAACTCGTTCCTACTTTCAAGACCATGTTATATATTATGTACGAGCTCGTTCTTACTTCTAAGACCATGTGATATATGTACGAACTCGTTCGAGCTTCTGAGACCATGTGATATTTATACAAACTCGTTCATACTTTCAAGACCAAGTTATATTTGTACGAGCTCGTTCGTACATCTGAGTCCGTATGATATATGTACGAACTCGTTCAAAGTTCTTAGACCATATGATATTGGTAAGAACTCGTTCGTACTTTTGAAACCATATGCTATCTGAGAGAAGTTGATTGTATTTTTGAATGCACGTGCGTTTTGTGCAATCTTATTCGTACTTTTGACTACACCCTGTAATTGTATGAACTTGCTAGTATTTTTGTGTACTTGTGCTCATTGTTTGTGTTTTATGGTTGCTACTTCATTGCGCGACTGTTATTATGCTCTAAAAATGGGATTAAAGCCCGTAGTTTCGACACACTTGTCCCCTTTGTACGAACGTTTTCTGGGAGTAGTTTGTGGTGGTGAAGGTTTGCAATTACAATTCGGCTCATTTCTAATTTCGCTATTTTCTCCTTATCCACATTTTTTTCATTCCCTTCTAACCACATTTCTTTTTAAGAGGATATTTGTGCGTTCGTTAGTAAAGTCAGTTTCCTTTGTTTTTAGCCCCCCGTCCCCTTCCCAGCCGCAAATTTAAGTCGGCTATTATAGATAAAACAGATTTTGAAAAATTAAGTTGAATAATATAGTTTTTTTATCAGACGTCTAAAAGGCTTTCTAGAACACCAATTAATGTATGTGTGTATATGTGTGTTTGTAGGGGACAAACCGTGTGTGGATATAAACAAAGAAATAAAAGTGGTGAAAACAGAAGGTATTGTAAGAGATTTGCAAAGGGAGGCAAGGTGCGTGGTAAACAGGCCTATCGCTTTCATTCTTTTTTTTTGTGTTTATGTATTTTGGGTTGTTGTTTTTTATATATATTTATTTTTATGGCGTTCAAGCCATTTGTCTTAAAAATCTTTAATGTTATTTGTATATGAAAAGAGCATTTGCTTTTGTTTGTACGATTTTATTAATCATTATTTATTTTATACTTAATATATTTTGTTTTTCATTTATTTTGTGATGTGTGTAATTTGTGTCTTTTGTTTCTTCTTGTCGTAATTGGATATTTAGAGTCATGATTTGTAGGATTTTGTCATATTTGGTTAAAAAAATTATAAGTTCGTGTAAGTTTTCTTCCTCGGTATTGAACACTTTTCTCGACCACGGTAAACTGTCCCAATGGTAGTTGGAAACTATTTCAAAGAAACTCTGTTTAAACATAGAGTAATTTTAAAGCTTTATTTTTATTAGAAACCTTCATCCGTGATGGGGAAATAAACCCCCAGTGTAAAGGAAACCTCAAGGAGAGCTGGAATTCTATCCTTTATAGGGCGTCGGTAATTTTTCTTTTTCCTTTTAATCGCCGAATGGGCGTTTCGTTCCGTTTCCTTTCTATGGGTTTACGTATAATAAATGGACAAAGGGAGTCCGAGAAAATGGCTCAATGCTTGGCAAATTATTTAATCTTTTATTATGTAATTTCTTTCTGGAACTTTAATAAGGAAATTGAAAACTCCCATTGAGAACCATTTATTTTTTTCCCATTTTAAAAAAAATATTTAAATAAATATTTATTATTCATTTATTCCTGTGTCGGAACTATTTATTTATTTTTTAAATTTATAAAATATTTATTATTACTTTATTCGTGCTCGGAACTATTTATTTATTTTTATTTTGTCTTTCATTCAATTAAATAAATATTGATTACTCATTTATCCCTGCCTTTAAATCTAATAGTAAGAAAACGCGCATCAATCTATCGAGAAAGGTCTTGGCTGAAAAGAGAGGAACAAAAACATCACCACCGAGTGCTGGAGTCCATTAATTTATGGGTGCACGTTTGAAACCCCATAGCTATGGGACCAACTGCACGTTTGAACCCCATAGCTATGGGACCAACTGCACGCTTGAACCTCATAGCTATGGGGCCAACTGTACGCTTGAAGCCCCATAGCTATAGGACCAACTGCACGCTTGAACCCCATAGCTATGGGGCCAACTGCACGCTTGAAGCCCCATAGCTATGGGGCCAACTGCACGCTTGAAGCCCCATAGCTATGGGGCCAACTGCACGTTTAAACCCCATAGCTATGGGGCCAACTGAACGTTTGAACCCCAACTGCACGTTTGAACCCCATAGCTATGGGACCAACTGCACGTTTGAACCTCATAACTATGGGGATAACTGCACGATTAAACCCCATATATATGGGGCCAACTGCACGTTTGACCCCGATAACTATGGGGCCAACTTCACGTTTGAATCCCCATAACTATGGGGCCAACTGCACGTTTAAACCCCATAGCTATGGGGCCAACTGCACGTTTGAATCCCCATAGCTATGGGGCCAACTGCACGTTTAAACCCCATAGCTATGGGGTCAACTGCACGTTTAAATCCCATATCTATGGGGTCAACTGCACGTTTAAAAAACCCATAGCTATGGGGCCAACCAAAATGAACGATATTTTTTTACGAGAATAAGAATGAACATAGCGTCCGGGCGAACAGGGGGAAAGAGCGATAAACAGAATGATGTGGTAGAGAGCAGACAAGAGATGAAAATTACGGACAAAGAGTGCTGACATGGGGCTAAGGAAGAGGAATCAATAAGAATGATATTGAAGAAAAAAAAAGGAAGAGAAGAAGAACGTAAATGCGAGTGGTTCTATAAATCTTCTTCTTATTATATTTCTGCTTTCCCTTCCTTTTTCGTTCGCATGTACGTACGTTACGCGTCAACAAAAAGAAGTCCAAGTTAGCAAATTTGGGGGTGGCAATTTAGATAATTAATAATAGTAATGGTAATAGTGTTATAAAAATAATTTATTAATTTAATTTTGCTTTCACATTCACCGTGGAATTACCACGGCTCCAACCGCTCACTATTACTATTCCAAATAGGAAATGTGCATTCGTACATATGTACTCCTTAAGCCTACTTGTCCATGGAAGTTCTAAGGTGCGTCGTTCGACTCCTCCTATTTGGCGACTTCGATACTCTTGTCCTTTCGTTCCATTCCCTAGTTTGTCTCCTCCTCCCCCTACTCGCCATGACCCCTCAAACTTCCCATATTCATCATCATCAGCAACATCTTTTCAACAAAGTAGGCTCTGTTGAGCCTACATTTCTTCCATATATTTTCACTCTCCCTAATTCACCATTTTATTTATTTTTCATACTATTATTTTTTATTATTACTATTATTTATTATAATTATATTTAGTGTTTGCAATGGCAAAATAAAGACAAAGTTTGTTTTATTATTCTTTGTTTTGAACTTATATAAAAAAGAAAAGGGAGAATTTCTGGTCACACGTTAGGGCGAAGTTAAGACACAATGAGTGTGTTTAGTTGTCAGTGGGATGACTGCCACGTTAGTATGCAGGACATCACTGAGATAGGCATCGGACGGTGTGGATGGGCGTAAAATTAGTACCAAACAACCCACCTACACATCATCTACGATGGCTTGCTAACATTTCCCCCATCACCTCTCACGCAGAGAAAATAATAAACCCTCTAAACTACACTACAGCCCCTCGCTTGCACTCTTCCCTCTACCATAACACTACAGCCCCTCGCTTTCACTCTTCCCTCTACCATAACACTTCAGCCCCTCGCTTCCTCTCAGACAACACGCGTCCTCTTTAAGCGCTTCTTGGATCGAACCGTAACTTGAGTTTGCCCCATCAACAGGAAGCCAGAGTCTTCCAACAACTACAAACCACAACCACACAACGTCCCTTTGTTTGTTCATTGGTACCAAATACTCACACATATATTAAGGTTTTTATTCGGGGTGGTTTTCCCCGACACACACGCACACATTCACTCTTAAACATTCTTATTATGAGGTCAATTTCACAACCGTCGCATTGTCAGATATGAAGGTGTGAGGTAGTAAGGTCGGGTATTAACGGAGGATGGGTCATAATAATCATCTGGGGATTATTATTGTTATTATTATTATTTTCATTATTGTTATTATCATTAATTATTATTACACTTTCTCCCCAAAGACGGTCGGCGCGAATCAATGCCACTGAAGTTACCCCCCCACTCTTTATCCCCTATTCTTCCTTAATTCTTAATAGTAGGAGTAAAATATAAATGAAAACCAACGAGGCATCTTGGCCATAACGTTTTAAGTTACTAGCCCCCAGAGTTGGTGTCAGATGAGGCATTCAACAAAGAGACAGCTAATATTTAAAACATTGCGTGCCCTCCAGACCCCAACGCCATCAGATACGTTTCATCCCACCTCCCAACATTTGCAGGTGGATTTCCGGCTACATATCTTTAAAACGTTCTCACTTCCCCCAACTTTACAACTTTCCCTTGCAGTTCTCTCCTTATGAACATTCTGCAGGAGATGCTCTCGTTGTTCTTTGCTTTGTATATTTACGTATTTAGTCCTCGCTGGGGCATTTAAATATTTAGGGCGCAAAAAAATTGGTACTCCGAAATGATGGATTTATTGAGTGTGTCGAGAGATAATATGCAATGCCTCTTTTGAGTGTCTCGTCATTTTCCATTTATGAATGTTATCAAAGCCCAATTTATTAAATACAACGCTATTTTATACCAGGCATTACCTAGTTTATATTCGATTTTATGAACTTCGATTACAAGAAGGATTTTCTGATAAAATGCCAGGAAAAGGAATTTCCCAACGAGAGAAGAATTATAGCGTGAAGGAATTAGGGAAAGGAAAGTCTTGTCTGCAAATTTTAAAAGATTTAAAGTGTAAAGGTTCAGCCGGAATATCGAGTGCTTACCCAAAAAGATTCTTCTCAAATCGAAAGAAAAGGGGCCCTAAACCCTCATGGTAGAGCAAACTCATTTTTCGAGTAGCTGGAGCTCATTCCGTCTCGAGAGAAATAAGGCGTAAGGCTCTCAGGAAATTTTCTACCGTTAAGAATAAGACTAAAAACCTGTTCCTGACCTACAAAGAAATAAAAACGTCTGTTATGGACCAAAAACATACATGGGAAATGACTTTAGCAGTGATCTTCACTGACGAATCAAGTTCCTGGAGAAAAACTGCCAACTTTGGATCAAGAGACAGCCAGTGAGAATAAGGAAGTCACTTGTCTTTATGCAGGATAATGCTCCTAATCACGCTTCCAACTTTCTTAAGAATTGTAGAGCGTCGAAAGTATTTGTAGGAATCTCAATCATGGTCTTGCGCCCCCCTCCCCAGCAGTTACGACCTAAAACCAATAGAAAACTTGTGGACCATCCTGAGAGCCGTTTACACAGATGGCAGGGCAATTTAACAACAAATATGACCTTTAGAAAGTCATTCAAGATAGTGCAGTTTACAAAAGACTTCAAAGATTTGCAGAAGACGCTTGCCTTTGTCCAGTAGCTCTTGAACATTTCTTATTGAAATTATATTTCATATAATTTCCCTTCATTCTATTTCTTGCAATTACTTCATATAAATTATTTAAATTTTTTATCATTTTGCTGTTATATGATTTGTTTTATATTTATGATGAAAATTGTGTATTTCTACTAATTAAAAATCGGCAAATGATCTTTTGACAATGAAATACTCAATCCAGCAACAATTTATCTTATTTTCTTCTCAAACAGCAATTTTAGACTCGATATATTTAAATAATATTTTCTGCTATGACTCTCTTGACTCCATGGAGATGCGGTACACAGAGATACCGCTGTTTTTAGAGAGCTTTCACTATCTTCAATATTTGCATATAATCTCTAGACCCTTGAAAGATGCTTTAGGAAGAGACAAGAACAAATATTCCATGAACAAACAGGGCCCAAAACAGATGCTTTAGGAAGAGACAAGAACAAATATTTCCGGAACAAACAGATGCTTTAGGAAGAGACCAGAACAAATATTCCCGGAACAAACAGGGCCCAAAACAGGTAGCGGAAAATAAGAACTTATGGAGCTGCTCTAGGAAAGAAAGAGAAAGAACGATGTTGTTGAGTGAACTAAATATTTTTTTTAATAATAATATTAAAGATATAGTTTCTGTCTCAGTAGTCGCGAACTTATGATCCTGGTTTCATAAGGCGAAACTGAAACCCAGCGAGATAACGAGGCACGTGTTCAAAAGAAGTGACGTGAACCTTTCCCGTGTTCATCCCTCTCTGAACATCTAAGATCAAATGCACGCACACATAAATCCACTCTCTCTCTCTCTCATCTAATCTCTTTAATGGGGTTCTATGGCTCCCCTTTCTCTCTCTCTTTAATGGCTCTCTAAAAGCTCTTACTTTTCAGTATTTGTTTTTGTAACTCTTTGATTTATTACTCTTTGTTGCTGCCTCTCTCATTAGCATTTGCTAGGTGTAATACATTCAATTCTCAGATTTGTGTAATATGCGAGACCGAACACACAGACACAAACTTTGTTCCAAGTCTTACCAGTCTCCCAAGGTCTTTATTTAATTTTACACCCCCTCTCTTACATGCGCGTACACATGTACCTACACACAATTTAATTAATTAATTGGAGAATCATGTATTTTTAACCTCCAAAGAATTACAAGCATTGTGTCGAAACGTCGTTTATGTCAAGTTTTTAAGTTCAACTTTATTTTCTAATTTTTGGATCAAATCTTTATATAATTTAGTTCTGCTTCTTAATAAGCTATTAGAAAGTTGTGCCCTTTTAGTCGCGGGCAATTCTACATCTCACTATGTCGGTCGGTCGGTCGCCGTTTTGCTTTTTTTTATCAATAAAGTTGAGAAAAGATGACTATTTTTTTTCATTAGTTCAGTAGTGACAATCGTGACGATGATGAGAGCAAACAAACGAAATATCTCGGGAAAATCTAAAATAGATCAATCTTTTGATGTCCCCGTATATGCTTCGGGCGAAATGTTGCGTTGCAACAGCCACTGCGTGAGAGTGAGTTCACAAGTGCAGGGAAATTTAATATCTTAAAAACACATCAATCATTTGATGTAATTGTATATACTCGGGTAATGAACTATTTATATGAGATATTCAATTGCCGAGTATATACGGGCAAATTCGTTAATTACAGCGAATAATTTTGTTAAAAATTCAGGCATACGTAAATAACATTATTTACATATCCTGATGAGGCATTTTGTATTCAAGACAAAAAATTAAGTTTCTTCTTCAAAATCTGCCCCCTACCCCCAAATATTAAGATTATCTAAGACTCGTGAGGACAGGTTATGGCTAAGTTATGGGAATATACCTCAGATAGACTAATTAATAATGTAATTAGTATATTAATTAGTTCGATTTAAGGGAGTTAAAGAGCTTTCGAAACCTCATCTAGAATAACACGTTACTGGTTTTGGAACCCATATCAGCTTCCCTAACCCCAGATCAGCCTCACCCCCCCAGATCAGTCTCCCCACACCAAATCAATCTCATCATCCCGGGATCCACCTCCGGATCCGTCTCCCCACTCCTGGATCCACCTCTATACTTCCGGATCCGTCTCCCTACCTCCAGATCCGTCCCCCCACCCTCGGTCCGCCTCCCTAACTCCAGATCCGTCTCCCCACCCCCGGATCCGCCTCCCTACCTCCAGATACGTCTTCCCACCCCCGGATCCGCCTCCCTACCCTCGGATCCACCTCCCTACCTCCAAATCTGTCTACCAACCCTCGGGAAGCATGCAACTCTCCCAAATTTGCCTCCATCGCATAGCAAACGAAGGTCTAGTTGTGGATTTCTGCGAAGAAGTGTTTTTAAGGGCAATGGTTAAGTTAGGGAAAGGGAAAATGTGGTCCCTTTATCGACAGCCCAAATTGATTACCTGGGTGGCATATTACGGTGCGTAACTCTCCTTAAATGAAAGGTAGGTCCACTTGTGTGTGGGGGAGGGGAGATGTTAGAGCAAGAACTCAAGAAAGCCTGCATGTTTTTTATTAAGTATTAGCCATTTTTTTTTTATTATTTGATTTTTATGGTTTTTGTCTCTTCAATGAATATAAATTTCCACGTTGGTCACACCGGTTTCCTTGGTTATGCTTCCTTCGTCGGCAGAACCACCTGCACTCAACACTTACCCGCATTTACACCCTTCCCCACTTACTCTCATATACTTGTATAGACATACTTATGCACCTGATCATACACACTTGTCCTCAATCATTCATAAACACAAACACACTTGTTCTTAATTATTCACACTTACAAGCACACTCGTTATCAATCATACACACCCCTACACATGCATCCCCCCCAAGACACTCGTTATCAATCACACAGACACATCCAACACTCTCCCCCACCTCGTTATGAATCACACACATACATACACATATCTCTCCACCCACTTATACTCAGCCTCTCACAAACACTTAACATAAATTAACCATATCCTTGTCCTTAGCCATGAGAATGCAGGAAAAACAATACTTATCTACCAGGTTGTTCCAATAACGATCGACAGACAGATAGCCAGACTTGTCAGCTAGGTAAATAGATAAACTTGAGGACTTCTTAATCTTTGAGTCCCATTCACTCAAGGTCGATAGGTCGAACATGGTCGTATTCTGTCTTCGTCAACCTGTCTTTACTCGTCGCTCCAGTCTTCATTCTCCTGAAAGGGGGGAGGGGATCAGATATAGCTCTGGGGGACCACGATGCAGCTGACATCTGAAGGATTTCTTGCTCTCCCGGCCTTCAATGCCTTCTTGGCGACCATGTTGCAGATGACATCTGAAGGATTTCTTGCTCCCCCGACCATCAATGCCTTCTGGGCGACCACGATGCAGCTGACATCGGAATGATTTCTTGCTCTTCCGTGCCCCCTCCTACAGGCATTGAGGGCCGGTAGAGCAAGATATCCTTCAGATTTCAGCTGCAACATGGTCGCCCAAAGCTATAGCTGACCCCTGTTCGAACCCCTGGATAGATCCGCCAAAGAGTGACGTAAGTATGGTGTTGTAACTGTTAAAGAAAAACAATTTTAAGTCTGGGGGGATCAGGGGAAGTGGGAGGAGGGAGTAAAAATGTTGGTACTGGATATAGAACACTATTATAATAATATAGGTATTATTACTATTAGAACAATGATTGAACATGACCCGCGAAAAACGACATTAGTTCCAAGCACTTTCGTTTTTATTTAAGAAGCATTCATTCAGTGATTTTTGAGAGCTTCTCCGAAAGAACAATCTTTATTGACCTTGAGTTTAGCTGACATGGTTGTGAGGCGTATTTTAACGAGCCTCACCACTAAGCAGTGCACTCGAACCTACGAACACCTGTTCAGTGGCACTGAGTTCCGAGCACTATCGCCCTGCGACTGTTTCAAGGCAGGTGCATTCACTTTGCTTTTACCAGAACTTGACACTCCGTCACATTAACAAGTGCCATCTTCTTTCCATTTTAGCGCCTTCTTTGGGGCATTTGTAAGGATATTTTGGTTCTTTTCTAGCGGTTGAGTGCTTTTTAAGTGCAATGTGGTGTTTTTTTGTGACCATTTGCCGCTTTTTGAGCTCTTCGGTGCCATACCATGACCTCCTCCTCTCTTATGAACATATGTTTCCTACTCTTCCCTTTAGCTTTATTTTTGCCTTTTAGTTCTTTTTAATACATTTTTGCTTTTTTATTACCTTTTTTTCATCACTATGGCATTTTTTAGCGCTATTGGAGCTTTTAAAAGCGCTTATTAGAACACGTTGCCGTTTTTTATAACTCTTCGGCACTTTCAAAGCACATTTTGTGCTTTTCGAAGATCTTTGACGCCTTTCTTGATCTCCTTCACTGCCGGTTTTGAACCATTTCTGTTCAAATCGTGCTCCTTCTCGATGCCGTGATTCTTTTTTTCCCAAATCTGAGGTTCCAAAATAGTTCCTTTTCGGGCTCTCTTATTACCACATGCTGGGAGTTGTCAAGGACCCCGCTAAGCGTGTTTTCGTGGTCCACTTGGGGTTGGACCTCTTATACTTGGGTGCGGCACGGCCACGTGGCCCATTTCACATGAAGCCCTTACACAAGTAATAGGTTGTTTACAAATCTTTTAAGTGATTTGTTGTAATGGAAGTGTCAGTCGCTGATATTCTGGCCCGTGTGTTGCCCTTCTCAGGGAAGACCAGCATAGTCTCACGAGAAACCATAACCACGTGGTGCTATTAAAATAGGTTGAGAGGTAATGGACTAATATTCTATTTATTTAAAAGTTTTTAAAAACTCACGAGAGTAACTGCTAGAAATTAGTGTAAAATGATTCGTAAAGAAAGTGGTGAAAGGGAGGTGAAAATGTATGGAAGAAACATATTAAGTGGACTGCGACTATCTCAAGACTGTCACATTTTTACAACTAACTTCTGCGTGGGAGCGTAGTAGCTGCCCTCCGTTACTAGCACACCCATACTCCTCCATACGTGGCACGTTTCATGCTGCCTTCACTAGTGATCCCAAACTCATTAAAACTACACAAATGTGTAAGTGTTTGGCTCTATCTGAGCCTGTGTTAACCTGCTTCTTTACAAGTCGGTCCACTGGTCCTAAAATAAACTATGAATTAACATGTGTTAAGTCTTGTAATCAATATTCATGCAATCATAAAACATCTTTTATTAATTTTACCAAACATTTTTCCGTATACTTTTAGTATTTACAACACCTTGACACCTTCCAACACTCCTTGGTGCAGTTACAAACTCTCATTTTAGCTACAGCGGATAGTAAACTTAATCGCGTAAACCTTGTATAAGCTTAATGCATTTGGTAGTCGATATTAATCCTCATTAATCTCTAAGATTCCGCAATGTTGGTGAGGCTAATGCAGCTAATCTCGTATCGGAGTGTTCGTTGTGCATATTGTTCGTAGTTCTTAATGATTTTGGCTGTTATGGTGGTACGGAAGATTTCCCGTGAGGCTTTTCACAAGGTATAAATAACAAGGAAGGATTTCAAGTTTTCGCTCTCAAACCATTCGCTAATTTTTATAGCTCTACCTAAATTCATCTTCAAGATTTTTATCTTTTCCCATTCCTCTCTCCAAGCGTTCATGCATTTCTCACCTTCGTCAGGTGTTAGGTGTAGCATGAACAGCCATACTACAGCTGATATCTGGAGGAGTACGTGTCATATCGGCCCTAACACTCGCAGTGGCGTACCCTCCACACCCCACTGCCTGCATGAGGATCTGGGGCCATATATCTTTCCCACATTTTCGCTTCCTCCACCTTCACCACTTCCTTTACAGATCTCTCCTTACAAGCTTTCTCGCCCTCGTCTTCAGCCATTACGTTCACTGTAATCCTGTCAAATCCCCGACGTTCCTCTCTATCTTCAAATCGCTGGGGGAAGAACGCACCTTTTAACGAACGATTAATAGTAGACAGGGATGGGGGGAGGTTGAAGACCTTATCCATAGCCCCGTTTCCCCAATTATTCAAGAAAAGGGTGTGAATCTGCCATGGGGTGGCTGGGCTTTGGACATCGATAGTCCCAAAATAGAAAGACAAAAGAGGATCGATTCAGCTACACTTGAAGTACATATATGTGAGTTCAGGTTAACATATACAAACATTATTGATGGGGGGGGGGGAGTAGAGCTTCAAAACAAGCACTTAAGGTTGATCAGTTCGGAAGGAGAAAATATTCTTTCTTTTTCAGCCTTGAAATGTAACAGTCTTACATTTCATAAAATTCCAATCAAGCATTTAACCATGGTTTAACACCATACCCACCCCCAAACACACCAACACTGGTTTTATAAACCCACCCCACAGAGTGCACATAACTACAAATATGTTGCTTATTTTTCATATGGGAAGATAAGATTTTGTTGGTCTTTGGGTTAAAAATAAAGATTGTCCTTTTTTCTTACGCCTTTATCCTAGGCCTTCTTTCACACGTCCAATCCTTGGGGTGGGTGGTTTTTATGTTTGTGAAACTCCTTTTCACTGACAGTGCTTCTTCATTTTTTTTTTATTACACCACTTGCTATCAATGACGAACTGTACCGTACCCTACACTCATTCTATTTCTCTTCAACTTCTTAACATACAATTTCGCAAATTTCACTCGGCGAACTTACAAAATCATCGTTCCAATCTGGAATGACCTCCATGCATTCTTTTTTTTCCAATAAAGTTTTATTTTATGAATGCAAAATGACGCAGCGTTACATCAAAAACACACTCTTTTTCTTATACTTGCGTCTCTTTTGGAGTAACTTTTCCCGTCTCCCACTTTTCTCCGATTGGTCACGTGGTACAGTCACGGGAAACCCAAAATAACGTGAGTCAGACGATATCATGCGCCTGTGTAAGTAAGTCTGACTAACATACTTGTTTATAATGATATGATTTAAAGCGCGTCTGTACGTAAACATCTGCCCAAACACCTGCATACACACAGTAGAGTCTCGCGGTAAAGGAGGCAAAGTTGTTTGTAATGGTTACGATAGTAGAAACATACGTGCCCTTTGCCTCCATGAAGTCTGTTTTATTTTAATATCGACGGACTTTTTGCTGAAATAGGAAAAAAGGATGCCTATAATTCATTTTTTGTAGTGTATATTCATAGAACCCTACTTTTCGTATCGTTGTATTGGGAATAGGAAATATCTCAGGTTTCTGACTGCAGAAACACGTACTAAAAATTATTGTCCAGATTGAAATCTATTTCCTGTTAATATAGAAGAAATTATAAATGAAAAAAAGATGAGCCCTTTAATACTTGCCAATATACCCTATATCCATACAATTATACCTTTCGTACCAGGGTACCACAAATGGGAAATGCTGATTGCCTTCTGTCGGCTGAGACATACAAGTAATTCCTTACGTCATTGAAATCAACTTAAAACTGAAACAAGAGTGCAGGATGTCTTTAATGCTTATATCCATAGAACCATAGCTTTGATAGTATGGTACCAGTGTACCATGAATGAAAAATGTCTGTCGCATTTAATGCTACGACCAGCACTTTCAAACATTGAAGACAATCCTGGAGACGCCGATAAGCAAACTTCGGGCGTTGTGCTGAAACAGGTTGAGTGAGATGGCGCTATGCATGAGGGAGAAATGACGCAGATCACCCGCTCAAGGTCGTCCTTGAGAAGAGAGGCGCCGATGAGGAGTGTGATAAAGGAAAAGGGGCGACACAGGGGTACACGCTTTTCCTCTTGGCTGAAAGCAAAATTATTTTTTACCGTCAGATTGGGAACCTTCAAACACAGGGGCGGTGTGAAGGTATGAAAGAAATGTAAAATAGGAGAGAAAAAAAAGGTGATTTACATACATGTTTCGCTATCTTTTTCGCCCTGATAGAAGATAAGAAGCTCACCAAAAATAGAGGATAAGAATTTTGCCATAAAAAGGAAGGAGAGATTTCAAGCACGGATGTGTGTATTTATCGAAGCGTCAGCACATTTTTATTTTTCCTGCAGGTGATAATATTCTTTATCATGATAAATAGACAAAAAAATAAATTTGGATAAATTAAAACTTAAGAAATTGTGTTATGCGCGCGCAGGCGGTCACCGGCGCTTAATGACACCGGAAGACGGGTGCTGTGGCACGCTAAAAACGCCTCTGCGCACGACGCCCGAGGGGTGAGTCTGGTGTACATGTCATCCAAAGTGTCAGATCGACGGATGGCACTCAGTTGTGCGACTCGGTCGAATGTCTGAGCGGAAAAATTGCGCCGAAGAAGGAAAAGAATGCGCGCCCAAATTCAACCTCTACGTACGCTTCTGACGCACACTCGTGCACATAGATTGCGTGTTGTGTGCAGATATCTATTTTGAGAGAAGAGGAAAGAACAAGGGAAAAATGTCAAGAACCCAACAAGGCAATCTCAAGGAAGAAAAAAGGAAAGGCCAAAATGATTGTCCATAGAACTTGAGGCACTGCCCCCTCCCCTCCAAACCCCCTGTATAAGAAAGCAGTCCTCCCTTTAAAGGAAAATTGGTTGCGGGGGAGGGGAGAAAAAATTAGAAATGACGATTAGTTCTTGTATAAAAGAATTGGCCTGAATGTTGAGAAGATATTAAAAGAACGATATCAATAGAAAATGAGTGAGGTGGAGTGATTTTTTGAGTGTAAGAGAAAAATTTAATGAGGAAAGTAGGGGAGTAATTTTATGAAGGAAAAGTGGGAATTAATTTTTGGAATGAGTGGTGATTTTCTTAAATGAAGAACTATGGTGTGATTTATGAGTGAAGAAATACAGTGAATTTATGAATAAACAAATGAGGTGATTTTGTGAGGAAATAAATTGAGTGATTTTAGGAGTGAAGATGTAGGGTGATTTTACGAGTAAATTCGGGATTGAAAAGTAGTGATTTTTTTAGTGAAGAAATTTATTAATTTTATGAGAAAAGAAATTGGGTGAATATATGATGAAGGAATAGAGCGATTTTATATGTTTATGAATAAAATTAATAAATATTATTCATAAAGAGTATAAGGATATTGGATTTCCCTTATCCCCCCCTCCTCTTGGTCTCTGTTTTCCGCCCTTCTTTTCCTCTTTTGAACTGGCTTCGAGTGAATCTTACGGGCTTATCTGGTCTCTAATTATGTCGTTCTTCTCTTTGTACTTCGTTCTTGCTCCCATTAGCTTACGTTCCGTGTCAAGTCGCCATCAACGAAGAATGAAGAACTTTGGAGCTGAGGTTTAATTCGTCAACCGGACCGAGGATATCGAAATATGATGATAATATTTCATCATGTTTAATTAAACCCCCCTTTACAATAATAGACGAAGTCTCCCGACTAGATAGAGAAATTCACATAAAGATCAGAATGACAATGGGTGACTAACCAAAAGGCACAAGGGCCGGTCTTCGTTGAAGTTGAGTAGAACACAGAAAGGGGGGGGGGAGGTATTGTGATTTGTTTCCAACCAACTAGTATCAAACCCATTCGCAGCTCAAGGGAGAGTCACCCGTTCAGTATTAGGAGGATGTCGATGTCGAAACGTTCTTCGGCTGGATCCGAAAGAGAGGAGTGATATTTTTGTGTGAGAGATGGGGATTGGAGATACAGTGGTGTTGTGATTGACTGTGAGTAGAGGCTTACGTTCTCTACGTTAATAACTCAAACTCGACGCACCGCCTGAATAGCGGCAGCTCCCTACGAGCGCCAAATATTTTGTGTCTGCTTGGCTGGGAATCCATTCCGGTACTTCTAAGATAGAAAGCCCGTTTTTCTAAAAATAAAATACTATGGTTTCTTTTAATGTTCTGTGGACATTCAAGGTGTCGCTAAGACGACTTTAAAAAACTATTGCCATGTAACTCTACCTTTGAGTTCCAGTTCTTTATTGCGTTCTATCAACGTCTCATGTTCTTATGGTCTCACTATTCGTTTTTCTACTTTTGATTTCATTATTATTACTTGTTCCTAGGCCGTGTACCTTCCACACATTTTAACATACCTTAACTTCCCCAGTTTCTCCAAGAACCTTTATCTAGAACCCTGTCGGTGATGGATGACCTCGTTGGTTTTAGAGACTTTTAATTAAAAAAAAAATCATTTAGTCCTTCGCGTCTCACTAATTTTGCAAATTTTAGCGTCCCCTAATTTCACCTATTTCTTTAAACGATGTTTTAAAAAAACATCAGAGTTGATTTTTTTTTTCTTACTTGCCATTATTGAGCAAATTGGGAAATCTCGTGTTTGCGTAATTGGTCCAATTGGGCAGAAGGAAAGAGGACGCGGGACAAAATTGGTCCTTTTCATAAATTCAATACTAAAAGTCCCAACAGAAGGGAGGTTTCTCCTAGGGGGCCCTGGCATGAATAGTTTAGTTTTTTAAATTATCTATTCAATGTTTGTTTTTTTACGATGGCCTTACCCTCGTTGGCTGTCGCCAAGGGAAATTTTAAAAGAAAAACAAAACAAAAAACCCAGATGCAAACTCCTCTACCGATTGCTTTGCCAAAACGGGTACCGATGGCAATAACGATACCTAGAGCAAGAGTTATGTCAATTTATACTGATAGGAATAGTGATAGGTAGGTCAATACCGTTAACGATGCTAATACCGATACAATACCGATAGCTATGCCATTTTTCACCGATATCAAATCCAATACCGATAGCGATGCTAAGTAACAATACCAATAAAGATAGCAATTCCATTTTCACCAATATCTAGGCCAATACCCATAGATCAGCTAATATCGATGCTGATACCAATAGCGATACTTAGACCAATACCGATAACTATGCCACTAAGGATAGTGGTGCCAATAATGATATCAATGCCAGAACCGATACATAATTTTTCGTACCGTTGAAAACACGGCCTTAATCGTATTTGCGAAAGTAGAAAAATATGCGATGAAGTGTCAATGCTAATGAAGATGAACCCCTCTGGAATATTCTGCTCGGCCGGTTTAATGCATTATTCAATTACCGTGCAAGATTACATACAGGCGCACACGCACACACACACACACACACACTGGAAGAGAGTGCGTGAAAGAGAGAGAGAGAAAGTAACTGCGTGGGAGAGAATTGGATAGTGAGAGAAAGTTAGAAAGAGTGAGTGAGAGAGAAGGAGAAAGAGAGTGAGAGAGTATGAGAAAGATTCCGAATGGAATAGATAGCGTGGAAGAGTGCGTGTGTTAGAGAGAGGGTAAGAGAGAGGGAGAAACATACTGAGACTGGCAGAGATTGATATATATATATATATATATATATATATATATATATATATATATATATATATATATATATATATATATATATATATATATATATATATATATATATATAGTTTTAGTTTGTCCCATTTATATCCAAATGATCTAGTTTACAATTGACTTTTCCTTAATGTAATGTTTTAGTCGTCCTCTTTGGCCTCTCCATTGTTGATTATTTAATATTTAAACTTTCGTGCCTTAGTCTACTCGCATTCATTTAACGTTCAATCACTTAAAATTTAACTTTATTGAATTACTAGCTTCGCTCCATCTATTAATATTCGCTTTGATTACATAGCCCCTGATCTAACTTATTTTGGACTGTTCGCCCTTCCCTTATAATTCTTTCTTGCTGTGGTTTATAGTGAATTGCTTGTATTCCGCTTAAGAATTCGCTGATGATGGTCATCGTTAATGACCGAAACGTCCGGGAAATTAAATGTTCGTAACCATCGCATATGTCTTCACATTCCTGCTATATATATATATATATATATATATATATATATATATATATATATATATATATATATATATATATATATATATATATATATAAAGGAAGAAAGAAAGCGTGTGTGTGAGTCTAAGATAGAGATAGAGAGATGAATATATAGAGACGGGAGGGGGAGGGGAGATGACAAGAAAGGCTCTGAGGTCAAATTCCGGTTTCCTCATTATAGGAAAAAGAAAAGAATTTCCCTTAGTTCAGGCTCCCCCTTGCGGTTGCTTCGATGGGAAATAAAGCGAAATTTTCCCTTCCCTCACATATTTCGCATTCAACGATCCTTGTATTGTCAACTTCAACTTTTGTATAAGAGTTGGAAACTTATGTAATCTTTACATATGTATTTTTACTGTTGGTATTATTTTAGTAGACATTCCTCTCAACAGAGGACGCACATTAGTACAGTTCGAATAACGCACACACATGGGAGCCTTGGAAACCAAAGCATTTTAAGCTTCTTATCAGAATAATTATTATTATTAGTTCGATCCGATCGAGTTTTATTGTAGGAAATAGAAATCCTCCTGTAACTTCACTGTAAAATATGTGCATGAAAACATTGTCCATTGTTGATAATAATATTCTTTCTCTTCTGATAGATTGTAATCTACCTATCCTAGATTCTGACACGTACCTTGAATTTCAAAAGCTTTGATTTTCAAACAGGGGACATAGATTGCTAGTCGGTTGTTGTTGTTGATAGTGGTGATGATGGTGTGTGGGGGAGGGGGGGGGCTACAAAATCTTCACTATTTGTTTTCAACTCTTTCAATAAGCTCCATGTCGTTTTGTTCAGTTGTTTGCCTTCTAATGCTGTCAGGCTTGTCTTCCAATTGTTAGTGAGAGTGAGTATAGAGAGAAAGAGTAGTAGAAAAAATGAGATACTTACAAGGAGGTTAGAAAATGAATGATGAATAGGTCGTTGTGCGGAGTGTGAAATGCAAGGTGCCAAGTGACTGGCTTATAGATTGTTTTGTACTTGTTTGTTCGTGTACTTTGTTTTGTTGGTTTGATTGATTTTGTCTATTGCGTGAGGTGTCGCTTCCTCTGTTTGAACACTCGCCAATTAGAACGAAAGGAAGATCACGAATTTTCCGACACTGTAGCAACTTCCTAGGGCACTATTATTTAACCTCGTAGTTACGTTAAATGGACGGGGCCTGACTGGGGGTAAGGATAGGAAATGAGACATAGTGCCACTTCACCAGGCACTCACTGAGGCAGTGTGTGTGATGATGATGCTGTATCCACTCTTCTTCTGCTACGTGGTTAACTCAATTCGAAAACTAAAATATTGGCTTCGCTTTTTTTGTGAGTCAGTCGCAAAATGACCGTCGACTTTATTGCAAGTCTAGTGTTTCTGGATTATGGCACTCTTGAAAATATTGCCTGGATAAGGTGCAACGACTTTAGGTACGTAGTGCCAGTATAGAGATAATATGATGGCAAATGCCCTAAGAGGAGATTTAACTAATCCACTAGCTTCTAACTTTGTCTTTTGCTGTTGAAATAATTTAGTTTACCGTTAGTAAACTTTTCACTCGCTGGTTAAATTGGTGTTTCTGCCCAAGATCAATTGAGTGACATATAAATCAGTTTACCTTCGAATAAAGATCAATTGACTCACCAGTTGGTGAGTCCGTGTGTTCTAACACAAAGAAGACTCACTAACTAGTCAGGCTTGATCCTTTGACAGAAGATGAATGATGGGTATAGATCCATTTACTTCCAGATATATATCAATTAAGTCACTAACTGGTCAGTCTGAGGTGTTCCGACAGATAGATCAATTTACTCTCCATTAAAGATCAACTGACTCACTTGTTGGTCATTCTTTGTGCTTAGACAGAAGTCTTCTTGTTGCTTGGACGTCTGTCTTATCTCGGTAATAATAATAATAATAATGCGTTATCATTGTTTTACCTGTGTTAAATCTTCGAAATTTTCCTTAAGAACAGTAGTAAATTAATTACCAGTTTGGTTACTATGAAGGGTAGATTGGAGATGCCTCTTTTAGCTATCACCAAAATGAGCAGCAAATTTCTAGGATTTGGACACAGCATAATTTAATGTGATGATACGAGACTCGTTCAGTTTTTGGAAGGTGTGGGCGTAAGGAGATGGGCATGAACCCAGTGGGTAATCAACTGTTAGGCATCACCGACATTGAATTACCACCAGGATTATTCATCGCAACGGTTAGGCACCTCTACACCTAGTTGGCATCACATCTGATAGACACCAACACCGCTACTCTCACGCTTTGTGGAGTAATCATCCACACATCTACATAGGAACGCGCCGACATATAAAGGCCACGCGTAAACATACATACACCGTTTGTGCGACCATTTATATCCGCTTTATTCATAAAGGAAGCACTTTATGTGGTTAGTCAGGTTTTTACGGTCTGTGATTTGGTTGTTTTTGGCACAGGGTAGCTTGCTGAGAAAGGAGCGCTTCCTCTCGCTAATGGGGGGGGGGGGTAGTACAGACAACAAAAAATGGAAAAATAAATTATTATGACAGTGTAAATCACAAAAAAAGTTCGTATCCAAGGACTCAGAAACTCAAAGGTACGAATAGCAACTTAGTTTTGTCTATAATGTTGTCTATAGATCCCCAGGACCAGATAAGATCTCTACTCCTCCGACCGATGAGGAGAATAAAGGAGAAGGCCTTTGGTCCTACAGCCTATAGGCCTATAAACCTACAACCTTCCCTGTAGGCACCGCCAGCGTTATCACAACTATTTGGGGTCACGCTCTCTTTGAGACTGTCACGAGGAGACCAGGTTTAAATAGAGTGAAATGAGGTTTTGCATGCTGTGGGAATTTTATAGCCCCCCCTTCCCTCCCAGTGCTAGCGATTCATGCAACGGTTCGGAAGTGGAAGTTCTATTGCAACTTAACCTGCGACCAAAAAGGAATGGTCCTACTCCGGGATTAGGTACATCCATGTGGAGTGGTCGTGTCATAACCACTTGAAAATGATGTGCCCACTGTACAACCCCTTTTCTCTTGCCCTACTGGTGCCCTACAGGGGGGCTGTGGCTACAGTAAAAAAAAAACTAGCCTTGCCTGCTGGGCGCAATAAATTAAGATAAAACTATGCTCGATGGTTCCCATGGTAACTGCCACTTGGTTGTCTACCTGAACTCCTTTCCCTTGTCCTGTCAGAATATCGCACTCTTCCATGCTTTACTTTCCTCCTCACTTACAAACTCCTTCAACAAACAGAGACATCAATTTCATTCATATATCAACTACCAATCTTCATATCTCTCACCAAACACGCTCATGCACGGCGTACATGTTTATAACATGTCGGCCAAACGTGTTTACACGGTGCCAAAGCTGCTGTTTTTTTATAAGCCCCAATTTTATGAACCGCTCCTCCTGTACGAGAAATCTTGGGATGAGAGCCGACATACTCTCCCCATCCTATACACGCGCACATGTTTATACACAGGTAGACACGCGTACACACTTTTCCTCCCTCAACGTGCCGGGGCGTTCACACACACGGAGCACGTCCTATCGATTTTTTGGCGAGCGCTGTTGCCACATTTCCATTTAATAATCACTTTTTGCGTAATGTCGGTGAAAAAAATAGTACGAGGTTATTCAACCTCCTATTTGCGTTAATTTGCGTTAAACTGGGAGTTCCCTGTAGGGGATGAGGATAGGAAATGAAGGACAATGGCACTCAAGTGGCACTATGTGCGCGAGGAAGGTGATTTTGCCCTCCGTGTCAGCCACGTGTTTAACCCAATTTAAAAAAAACAGGTTTGTTTTTCTTGTTTTTTCTGTCGGTCGCAATATTGACGTCAGTGGCACCCGCCCTGTCGGGGTATGGCACTCTCTAAAGAGCGGAAGGTGCGACGACTTCAGCTACGTAGTGTCACTATGTAAATGTATAAATCGAGCGAGGGAGAGAAGTATACAAGTATAAAATAAAAGATAAACTTTAATAATACCACATTGCACCTTTTTAAAGTATATACACCCCTTCCTTCTGCTGTAGTTAATGTGCGCCACTGTATTTATTGAAAGTATTTCGGCGCACGGTCTCTATTCATGCTCGTCCCACGCTCCCTTACGTGTTCTGAAAACGAGACTCACTTGGGACGACACCAAAAATCTTGCTCTCGGGATCAGCTGTTAAAAGAGGAAATTTTATTTGTTTTTTTCTTTAACAGTAAAGCAATTTACACTTTTATTTCTTCCTTATCTTCCAAAATACTAAAACGTAAATAAATTAGCCTCTCTCACTCTTTTAGCGTAAAAGAATCTTATAAACGTTCATCCTAACGTAATTATTTCCAAACTATGATGCGTACAGTGTATGTTTTTCGAGATGAAAGCAGTAAATAGACATGCCCCATTAGTTGTATCAATTTTATTTAGACGTAAATTGCGAAGTAAATTAATATATGATTGGAAAATAGAGGTTTCGGTTCGTAATAGTTGCCTGTTTGAACTCATTTAGAGATGGTTTAAGTACACTTACTGAGTGGGGCTCAAGTTGTATATGAGGTTCTTCGAATCGAGTTGGGTCTAAAACAGGGGTGGGAAAACTTTTTGGAGTCGTGGGTGAAAATTTCTAATGATAAGAAGTCAGCGGGCGATAAATAAAATTTGACTCTTGTATCTTTGTAAATGTTTAATTAAATTTATTACACGGTGCTATAGACTCATGAATTAATATCTAAAAAAAAATAATACGCAACAATTTTATTGACTGCCACCACGGAAATTGGACATACAAATATTATTTAAATTTCAGTATTGAAAATTTGTGCATACAAATATATCCCTCCGGGGGCGATGAAAATTGGGCTCCCGGGCGAGGGTTTCCCCACTCGGTCTAAAAGAATCAACGAGGTGTTTCTGTGAGTGAGGCACAACGCTCTAAGACTGGTGACGTCATTAACACCGTGGCTGTAACGTCATCACTCGTAGAACGCTGTGACATACTACTGTGTCTAGTGGGATTTTTCTTTTTCATTCTTCCATTATTTTTGTATTAGTTGAAGCTCCATTTTTCAGGCAATATTCATTTTGACATTTTGATAATACAAGTCTTAGACCGGGGATAGAAATGTATTATTTTGAATGCTGTCAGCACATCCAACCAAGTCTATTATCCCATTCTTCGAGACATCCACCATATCTGATATTCCACTCCGTAAAGAGGTGGCAGGTGTAGCATAAGCAACCTTGCCGCCTTCGGCATCTGAATAACCGCGTGCCCTACTAGCCCCCCAAAACTAGAGTTGTTGATATTTCACGATGGCCGACATTAAGCGAAATCGGGTGTGTTTAGTCGCTGGATGGGGTCCAAATTCGGGTCTAATATATTTAGGTTGATGCCACGTAGCAATCCATGTATCCAACCTTACGATAAGTTCTACATCAACACTGAAATAGACGTTGAACAGTGACAATTGGTGGTAGAAACACACAAAGGGAAACTGGAGTAAAAACTATAAACTCAAGAGAGAAGTTAAGGAAAGTTTCCTATTGTTTGGAATCAAAGTTTGACGCCTTTTTGCCATTTTCGAGACTTCTAAAAGTGGCGAATCACTGTTAAAATGACTGCGCGGACACCTTCAAAATTGGCTCTTTCAAGTGATTTAATTAATATTCCCAATTTTCTCTTCATTGGCCAATCTCGTGACACCAGAAAATGGTCTTCCCAAATCCCTATTTCATATTGGGACCATCTCTCCCATCCGAGTACTACCCAAGCCTGATGTTACTTAACTTGGCTGAGCGATTGAGAAGTATAATGCTTTCAACATATGAACGTTGGTAGGGCCGACCCCGTTATGGGGAAAATTCCTGTCTTCCTTACTTACCCCATCCCAGCCCCGGAGAACCCTCCGCGCTGGCTCTGCCACCCTACTTTTTCTTCGTCGCAGTCGTCTGAGCTGCATGGGCAATCGTGCTTAACTCTATTTTTGCTCCTAGAAAGTGGAATGAGCTGCCTGCTCTGATTGCGCGCACTCCCTTCCCCCTCTCTCTCTTTCTCTCATGGTGCCTTCAAGCGTGCCTCGAAGGCCCACTTCTTCTCTCAAGCTCACTCTATCCAAGTTGATATATGGGTGTTATGTGAAGGCCCGTGGTCTTGAAAAGCGCCATACAAAAATTCTCAATTATTATTATTATAACTAATATTATTATGATATATGTGCTCGCGCTTCTTAGACAACCGGTGAGCCACAGTCCGTACCCTTTAAGAAGAGGTGTCTCGAGACAGCTGTGGGTAAGGTGGTGTGGGTAAGCCGCCTTTATCATATGAGGTTAACCCACACTACCCTCCTTAAGCGCTATCTCGAAACATCCCCTTTTAGGGGTACGGACTGTGGCTCAGCGGTTAGAGCGGTTGCCCTAGAGGTGAAATGCCCCTGATGGCATGGGTTCGACTTCTCTTCCAACGACAGGTACCGTTTTCTATTCCATACATATCTCCTATCGAATCAAACCTCTTAAAATACAGGAATATTCGTGCTTTTAAAACCTCCGCTAAATAAATCATAATTAAATAATGACCATTTTTCCTTAATTTGTTGGTTAAATTTCGCCAAATTGACTTCCAGATCAACAAGTCAATAATAATAAGTTACTTAAAGATTGCCTTATTTTTAAGGCATACATACTTCCCATACATACAGGGTGCGGCAGAACCGATTGAGCAGTTTTGAGAAGTCAATGCTCGTGGGGAGGAGGGGAGAGGGAGGGTCCCCTTGCCGGCTTCTGAGGAATGGGTCGCTCCCATGGGCAAAGCCCCCCAGGGCTCCCCTCGGGAATGTACCGCCCAAATATGGCGTACCGTCTCTATATACCCCCTTACTTTTTTATAATTCCTTAAAACTGCTCAATCGGTTCTGTCGCACCCTGTACTTCTTTCGGTATTCCAGCCATACATATATTAAGCAGCCACGGTGACATCACACACCCCCTAACATATACCAAATCATTCACCCCAGCCATCTTTCACCCAACCCACGCCATACTTACAACATAGTTATTCACGCCATCCAATAGTTTCCCACACACTCCACACATTCTCAGCGCCTGCTATAAGCTTTTCCCTGATCCATATAACCAAAATACACTTCACACCTCTTTTTGCTTTTTTTTCGCTTGTCTATTGCAAATACTTACCCCCTACCCACTCTAAACACCCCTTATTCATCCCTTATCATTCCTTCTGTTATTCTTCTTATACACCCAATCATAATTTTTCCATACACTTTACCAACAACACTCAACAGACTTGTTCCCCTGCACTTCTTGCATTCTCATTTACTCCCTTTTACAACGAAACCATCATAGAATTCTTCCAGTTCTTATACACCCTTCCCTTACACCGCAATCGGATTGAATAGTGTAGCAGGGACAAGCCCCGCCTACCCCTGAAATCTGGAATAATGGCGCGCCCTCTTCTGATTCAGTGTGTGCCCTGAAATCGGGTGTAAGATGTTGAATGGGTCGTCATCACGCAGTTGACATATCGGGAGAATTGCGTGCTCTCTCAGAGGATCTGCATCTATATATCATCGATACATTTTCACTTCACACATCTTTCCTTACAACTTTCTGCGGGAGATTTCTTTGAAATTCGCTTTAAATTAAAAAAAAATATATCAAATACCTTACAACACAACCACCATATCCATTCTACAACACAATCCCCCCCACCTTTTAGTATTTCAGTACCTATATGCTCTACTTTAGTTGACTTCCAATATTTTAGAGCTCTCATACCACTAGCAGCCTCTGGCATACTTATCGTTTCAATGTATTAATATTTTCGAAGTCAATCATATCGGCATTCGCTTCATTTTCCATACCTACCTTAAACTTATCCATAAAGTACTCTTCCATCTACTTTTGACCACTTCATTGGTCACTAATACCCCGCCATTCATACAACAACTTCATAAATTCATACAATAACTTCCAGTTCCCATCTAGATCCTCGTTCATCTTCTGTCTAAGTGCTTCATTTGGTGCAGCTTACTCTGGTAGATCACTCCTTCCTGTTTTCTTCTCCGCGTCCTCGTATACATTCAGCCATTTCTGACCGACATTTTCATTTGCACAATTAAGCCTGTCTCTCAAGAACGTACCCTTTTTGCTTTCCACTGCACGTTTCACATCGCCAAACCACCATTCAGCGATCTTCTTTCTCTTTCCAGTTCTAACACATCTACATACAACCCTTATATACCACGTTCACTTCCTTTACTATTTTCCACATTCGCTCTATCCGTATTTATTTCCCCTCTCCTAATCCCAGGCATTCTCACATATTCTTCCTTCTCCCTCTAATTCAACAGCCTTCCCTTTTCCACATTCTTCACTCCTTATCCATGCACCAACCAATTTAACCTTACACAGCACAATCAGGTGGTCGGATAGTTTCATAATCATACCTTTTACAGCTTTCGCACCATATACGTCTCATCCCATATTCTTTCTTCTTAGGAATAGATCAATCATAGTCTTCCATCGTCCCTCTCTCCTTTACCCAACCCAAATGGTGTACGTTGAATTCTAGTTGCAGATTAAACTATTTTCATATCCTGGAGGCACAAAAGCATCCGTTACTTCCTTAATTTCCCCCTCAACTATCCACGTTACTTAACTTCACCCTGAAATATCCCCATTACTTAATTTTCTCTTGACTAAAGTACGTCCTCTTGATCAGCGTGCTCGAAGAAGCCCGCCGATCGGAGGGGGTTCTGGGTTCTCCCTACCGATCTGCCACTACGTGTATATAGATTTTATCCCTTTTATTTGAGTGGCCAGGGATGTTGTGAAGTGTGTTGAGATGTGGTTGGTTCCTGGCAGCGGTGGGTGTAGATGTTTTCATCGGTCGTGTGGTAGGCTGTATTTGTGTTATTAATATCAATACAAAAGAATTGGAATTCAGACTCTCCACTCATTTTTGAGGAGTATGAGAGGTGGCCGGTGTGGCAAGCTATGAGAGGTGGCCGGTGTGGCAGGCATCCGCCGAAACATATAGAGATGATTAGCGATGTACCCCACCGGAAAAAGAAAACAGGGATTCCAAACTCATACGTCTTTATTTATCATGGCCTCATTTACGGAATGACATATTTCCACCCACAGTTGGGACTTGAGCAGCGAACCATTCGACCGCTATGGAATTTCAGGGGGGATTGTATCGCCCACGAATAAGCAACGTACATGTGCGATAAGGAATGTGAAGGTGCATGAGGTGAGTTGATTAAAATGGTTTCAGAATGAAGATATATAACAGCATTCCAACATGGCCATGTGGTCCGTGGTTCAAGCTAA
>OZ018320.1:153735203-153875203 GCA_963969495.1 Ceratothoa steindachneri
GTCCAGGAACAGCCATGTACACAACGACTAATAGAAAGCCTCTTCGAAAAGTCGAAAATGACCTTTGACTATACCCTTAATGCCGTAAATCATAAATTAATATTAAATATTATACTAACTAACTAAATATAATTAATTAATATTAAATCATGTCTTTAAATTGCTTAAATAAATAAGATTCTTTTGATTTTTATCCTTATATTAACTAACTACTTCATTTTCTTTCTGGGATGAATTATCTTTACTAGTCATTTTGGCAGAGCTGGGCGTTGCGGCAACGAGTTGCGCCTTCGAGACTTTGCCGCACTATGAATTTCGAAGTCACAAAGTCGAAAGTCGCAAACGTTTTGAAAAAGTCGGACTAAGCAAAGTCGCAGCGCCAATTTTCCGCGATTTTTGCCGCGAATTTGAACACGAACAAAGACGACCTTTTTGAAAGAAATTGTTATTCAGCCCGGCCGGGGACGTCCTCGGGGTCAAAAGGTCCTCCCTGGATGAGGTCAACTTTGAGAAGCGTGTGTTTCTCAAAGGGAACATATACCTCCTGGAGGGGAAGATGGGCCAGGAGGACATGGAGGAGGAGGAGGATGACCTATAGATATTAGTTTAGGCTGTGTTTTAACTAAAATAATAATAAATATGTCTTTTTCTGCCTTATAAAAGCATGTTTCTGTATCGCGCTAAATTTTACTTTGTAATTTATCGGAGTCGCACCAGGGGAAAAAAAATCGCAGTCGCAAAGTCGCAAATTCGCAGTCGCACCAGATCCGGCGGCAAAGTCGCACCTGAAAAAATTAAAGTCGCGCCCAGCTATGCATTTTACTAGTGTGTGTGTGTGTTTGTGACCTGAGAGGAATTATCTTTACTTGATCCGAACAAGTTTAAAGTATCATCCTCACTTTTATACAAATAATACGACATATAAAGATGATATTAGGAATCTTTTGGGTGCGGTGTTCGTTCTCCGATTTTTAAAATTTTCACCATTAATTTTTTACACTGATTCTCAATATATATTTATTTGGAGAGAGAAATTACTTTTAAAAATAGGTTAGGTAATTATAGTACAGTTAATAAGTTCGGCGGGCAAAATAATTAGTCACGTGGCCTGTTTAAAATAGTTTAAACTACAGTGGCCTGTAGTTAGCACTGAACGAAGTGAGTGACGTGACTCATAGATTTCGTAAAGGGGGTGCAGTGCAATGCGTTCTGGTGAGCTGTGTAAAATGAGACGCAAAGCAGGATGGCAACTCCTGTATTTTATTTAATACAGTTGCTATTTCTCGGTCTTGGAATTTTAGGGTCCCTTTGACTTCTATAATCGGACCCAAATTGGGGGGTTTTATCGGCTTTCTACTTGACGTGGGTAAAGAATTCCTGTAGTTCGTGAAGCGTCTCTGATTTCTTGATTGCGTTTCGCCTCTTTAATGAGTGGCCTTACTTTTCTACGCTGGGCTTCATATTTGTGAGCATTTGTCTGAGAGAGTTCAGTGAGACCTTCGAGTTGCCTTTGATCGTCCTATTTTGTACTGATTTTGTATGCTCAGATATCATTTGTATTTTTAATGAACATTCTTCATTGATGTTGTCGCACTCAACGGCCCGAACTTCTCACAAGTTCTTTCTGAAGACTGCGAAATCGGTATTTTTGAGGTCAAATTTTCTATTTTTAGTATTTCTTATTGTTCCCGGAATTTTGAGGTCAAATCTAGTTAGTTTGTAGTCACTGCCCCCGACTGGGGGGCATCAATATCTAAATTATTTACAAGATCATCCTCACTTCTAAATACTAGGTCTATGTGTATAGCAAACTGGTTAGACCCTCTACTCATTGGATCAGTAGGTTATCATTCATAAAATCAATAAAACTCTGGCCCTCTCCAAGAGTTGTGTTGGTTTGCCATTCAATATTTGGGCAGCTGAAGTCTCCAGAGATTAAAGCAATTTTATTCTGAATTCTATTAATAATTTGACTGTAAAGGTCGGCATCTTCTTCTCGTGCAAAATGGAGGGTGCTGTAAAGCACACTAATATTGAGATTTTGGTAAATTGAGACGACGATAGCGCCGTCATTCCCAGGGTTTTAGAGCCTTCTAATCAATAAAACCTATAGAGGAAATGTTATTCAGCTGATCAAATTACATAAGAATACCCGGTTTTTTTTGTTCAATTATGAGGAAATTAAGTATATCGATACTTTGTTACTTTTTCTAAGTCTGACAAAATTAGATAGCCAGTAGCCACATTGTTAATTGGAATCGCATCATATTATATTATATATCATTTTGAAGGGATTTTAATTTCTAAATTAAAATATGATATGGACATTTCATATTTATCAATTTTAGAGAACATATGATTGATTTAAATAGCATTCGCGGATGAGGCTTATATGTTTGATGTCGAGGAACGCGGTAGAAAAAACTAGAGGCCTAACGATATTTAGCAATCGCCTTTTGAATTCGAATCTAATGTTAGGCTTTCAAATTCCGAATATTACTAGTTTATTTAAGTATCGCAGGGGGGGGGGGGTTATGCCCCTCCCCCACACATTTCCGAATTACCTTAAAAATGATAATTTTGGGCGGAAATAGCCTAAAGTAGGCGGCGCTATCGTCGTCATTATACCCGAGATTTTTATTATTCCGATGTAGTGTGAGTCCAACTATTTCCTACTTTGAATTAATTTGTATTCTGGTCGGAATAAACTCTCTCTTACATATATAATTATACCACCTCCTTCTCTCCCAATCCGATCTTTGTAAAACATTTCGAAACTTCGGATTTTAAATTCTAATGCGTCGCCTTCTATCCAACTTTCCGTTATTCCTATTAAATCGACGTGTTCTGTATTAATGATGGCAAGCAAGCATCAAAACTTGTTCTTTTGGGCCTATCATTAAAGATAAAAGACTTTTAGATTTCCTAGATCTTTTGCGTTAACTGTTTATTTGAGTCATTTATCGAAAAGTCGCTGTCGTGATTGTTTTTGTTTTTTGTAAAAAAATATTTTTCTTCAAGTTGGCCTGAACGAGGTCTCCATATTTTTTTTTCCTCTGTGATTAAAATGTCTTTCATTCTTGAAAGAAATATTCTTCATTGTTCGCAAAGGTTAAATGTCTATAAATTTGATTCCTTTGTTTATTGCATAAATCTTTTATTTTCATATTGTTTCTCTAGAATCTACTCAGGACGTCCTGGGGGATGGCTAAGTCTTCACCCCCTGTATTATAGAGAGTGCATTAGAACGAGAGTGTTTTAAAAAATATACTGTTAGAGAGATAATGTGTTTGAGAGAGATTTAGAGAGATGAGAGATTGTGTGAGTGTAAGAGAGTAAAAGTTAGAGAGATAGAGAGAGGGTTAGAGAGTTACAAGGAAAGATAGTACCTCAGAAGACTAAGTTAGTCCATACCGAGGAGGTACTCATTTAATATTGATATTCAATCTACTCGTCATAGAAATAGTATAGTAAAGTTCAAGGCTCTCCCCTCCCACCTCTCCCGCCCGATCTTTGGGGCAATGAAAGATGAAAAGATACCCGCTGTGCTAGAAAAAAAAGTACACAAACAGGAATTTCGACAGGAAAGCAGAAATGCATTTCTACATTATTATTTTTCTTTTAATATTCTTAATCTAATTATTTTCAGTGTAATCTTATGTTTTTAGTATGTAAGCGTATTTATGATTCTATCTAACCTCCTTTTAAACGCCTCGACACTGGGGCTCGAAACGACCTCTTCCGTTAACTGATTCCAAATAGAGAGTGAATGTGTATTAGATAGAGAGTGTGTGTTAAAGAGAGAGAAAGAGAGAGAGAGAGAGAGAGAGAGAGAGAGAGAGAGAGAGAGAGAGAGAGAGAGAGAGAGAGAGAGAGAGAATGTGTTAAAGAGAGAGAAAGTTAAATAGACACATTGTTATATAGAGAGTAACAAGGAGTAACAAGTAAAGTAAGTACCCTAGGAGACCTTACGGTCCATTCAAAGAGGGTACCTTTGGACTAGCAATCGAACAGGCACATGGCTGCTCAATTGTTTTGCGTCCCTAAACGGCCACCTTTCAAGACTTTGTCTAGTCTTGACTTGAACTGGTCAACAGATTCACTGTTGACAACTTCCACTGGAAGTGCGTTCCACTTACCGCAGATATTGTAGGTGAAAAAATTTCTACAGAGATTGCGGTTGTAACGCTTCAGTTCAAGTTTGAAGCCGTGATTGCGCGTTCTGTTCTCACTCAGTGTTTGAAAATATCCCGGTAGTCAACATTGTCGAACCCTCGAAGTATTTTGAAAACTTCGATGAGCTGACCACGCAGTCTACGGGTTTCCAGCGAGAACAGATCTAACTCCCTTAGTCTATCCTCATAACTTTTATGTCGGATATAGGGAATCGGCTTGGTTGCCCTGGCTTGTACGCGTTCCAATCTCGCGATGTCCTTTCGCAATGAAGAACTCCAAAATTGTACGGCATACTCCAGGTGCGGTCGGACAAGTGAGTTGTACAGGCACAGTACAATCTCCTGGTAAAGAGAGAAAGCGTGTTAGAGAAAAGTGTGTTTGAGTGAGAGAAAGTGGTAGTAAGAGAGAGACTAAGAGAACGTTACAGAAAGTGTTAGCGAGGGAACATTAGAGATATAGTGAGCTAGAATGAGGATGTTAGAGTGAGAGTGTTAAGGAAAAAATGTTGTGGAAGGGTGTGTTAGACGGATAATGTTAAAAAGAGAGTGTTATTGAGACAGAGTTAGTGGGGAGGAAGGTTTGGGAGAGGCAGTGTTAGAAAGACAGTTATATATATATATATATATATATATATATATATATATATATATATATATATATATATATATATATATGAATGCAATACCCGGAGGAAAAAATGAAAAGGTGTTTCCAAGTACTTTCAAACTTTAATAAGTTCCTTATCAAGGATAACTACAAGAAATATAATCTCCCTCGTTAGGTTATCTCCATTTCTTTGAATCTGTTGCCCTTTCCTTCGACTTAGTTTGACCTTACTACCTGCTTCTTGTAATCCTTAATGTGTTTTTTTACCTTCCCCCTTCCCTCTTCCTCATTGGGGGTTTCTTGTTTTTGAGGCGGTCTTTCATACTTTTTTTTAGTATATATACCTCTAATATAATACTATTTCTTGTAGTTATCCTTGATAAGGAACTTAATAAAGTTCGAAAGTACTTGGAAACACCTTTTCATTTTTTCCTGCGGGATATTGCATTCATTTGCCACCCTCACGTGATACTTTGTGAGTTTTTCATTTCATATATATATATATATATATATATATATATATATATATATATATATATATATATATATATATATATATATATATATATATATATATATATATATATATATATATATATATATATATATATATATATATATTGGACAAAATATTGGAAATGATCCTACCATGTAAGGCAACGATTAGACCAAGAGAATTCCAAGATATAGCTGCCCAAACCATCACTGACATTCCTCCGTGCTTCACTGTAGGAAGGAGGCAGTCAGGATTAAAAGCTTTTCCGGGCTGCCTCCACACATAAACTCGCCCTGCAGTGGGGAAAAGAGAAAAACTAGTCTCGTCGGGGAATATTAATGGCTTCCATTGATCTGTCGACCAGCCCTTGTGATCTCTGCACCAGTTCAGCCTTTTCTGAATGTTTTGATGCGAAAGCAGAGGTTTCTTGATGGTGACTCTTCCATGATATCCGGCTTTATTGAGCTCACGGCGAACAGTTTTGGTCGAAACTGGGAGAGTGAGATGTTGATTCAACTCTGCAGTCACTTTAGGGGCAGTTGTCCGGGGATTTTTCATCACAATGCGCTTCAACACTCTTGGGTCTCTTTCAGCGATCTTCGAAAGTCCTGCCCGAATTACTCTTCCTGCTTCTTGAATTTTGTCATGGTCCTTGATATGGTAGCTCTGGAAAAAACAAGGAGTTTAGCTGTTCTGGTGACGGAAGCTCTTGCAATTCGAGCTCCAACAATTTGCTTTTTCGAACTTAGTGAGGTCACGCATCTTAGCATCTATACCACGATCTGAAAAAGAACTATAAATAATTATTAAAGTTGATAAATAGAACTATGTATCTACAATATAAACAAAACAATGAAATTTGGATGGATATTCGTAATATAATGGCTCATTGAAATATTGGTGTTAAATTTCCACTGTTCCAATTATTTTGTCCAGCCCATATATATATATATATATATATATATATATATATATATATATATATATATATATATATATATATATATATATATATATATATATATATATATATGTGTAATGTATATGTGTGTGTGTATATATATATATATATATATATATATATATATATATATATATATATATATATATATATATAAATATATATAAAGGGTGTTCCATTAGGATGGATCGAAGTTAGCAGTAAATAAAACAGTGTTATTGGTGAAAATTTATTGATTTCACTATTGGATCATGTTATTTGAGTCATGGCAATTATGTGTGAAAAATAATATCGCCTAAATGTCCGCCAAGGCTTCGGTGGCACACCTCCACTCGATGGTCAAAACTTTTGATGACGTCTCTGCATAGTTGCTCCTCGATCTCACCAATATGCCTTATTATCTCATCCTTCAGCTGTTGAATTGTTGTTGGCTTGTTGGCATAGACCTTACTTTTGAGATGACCCCAAAGGAAGAAATATAAAAGCGTCAAGTCACACGATTGTGGTGGCCAATTGGCCTCGCTGTTTCGAGAGATGATGCGACCTGGGAACTTCTCATTCAATAAAGCCATTGTTGCATTGGTTGTGCGGCATGTGGCGCCGTCATGTTGAAACCACAAATCTTCAACATCCATATAATTCAATTCAGGCCCTAAAATGTTGGTTATCATGGCACGGTAACGCTCGCCTGTCACTGTAACAAAATTCCCGGCATCATTTTCGAAGAAATACTTCCCAATGATTCCGTTAGCAAAAAATGCACACCAAACAGTGACCTTTTGTGGATGCAATGCCTTTTCAACAATCTTCCTGGGATTTTCATCAGCCCAAATGAGACAATTCTGCTTATTAACGAATCCATCAAGATGGAAATGGGCTTCATCACTAAAGATGATTTTTTGCAAAAAATCATCATCGACTTGTCTTTGCTCGTGCACCCAATTGACGAATGTACGGCGCTTCAAATGGTCAGCAGTCTTCAGTTCTCGTGTCAATTGAATTTTGTAAGCGTGTAGAGACAAATCTTTTGTCAAAATTCGATGTAACGTTTTTGTGGAGAGGTTCAATTCCTGCTAGAGGTGTCTGGATCTTCGGCCACATTCTCGCGCACTGCAGCAATGTTTTCAGCTGAACGGCGTAAAAGAGCACGTAATGGCGTTTTCATATCTGCCACCGACCCCGTTTGTTTGAATTTACGAACAATTTTTCCAATTGCACTCTCGGTTGGTCGATTATGTTGACTAAAAAAATCGCGAAGTGCCCGAAATGCGTTTCTGTTTGAACGTCCATTTTCGTAATAGGCTTCGATAACTTTAACACGCTATTCGATTGCTATTCTTTCCATGGTTAAAATTGCCAAAGATTGAAGTTGTTAAATCTGAAAGAAAAAGAAAAAAAATCCTTAGACGCTTAAACTTAACTCTCATTCAAAATTGGTCCAAGTTATTGGAACACCCTTTTTTTTTATATATATATATATATATATATATATATTTATCAGTGGCGTGCGGTGACTTTTGAAGGTGAGGAAGCAATTCAAGTTTTACAAAAATAAATATGTTAATTGAAGTAACTATGTTGTTCATTAAAAATAACTATAAGATTGTAAGCTACTTACTTTATTTAAATGGAAATTTTTTAATGTTATTTTTAAAACTTTATTTAAATATTAAAATAGCTTCTGTAAGTATGCACAACCAGCTAGCCAAGATGTTTTTATCATATTGGCCTACATTGTATTTGCGAGTGCAACACTTTGTTTCGGATGATACAGTAGTGTTGGCTTAGGCCTACCTGTTTTAATAATATTACTCTTTGTAATTATAAGTCATTGCACTGAACTTCCTTTTTAAAAGTATTTCAATAATGCAATAGCCTTTTTTTCTCCCAACTTCATTTGCATCCATTTTGTTTAAAAGGGGGTTATCACTTAAAAAATGAATAAACAATACGCCACACTTATCTAAGCACTGCTTTCAGGGCGACTGATGTCAAAGATACGAAGAGTGACACTGCTAGGCCAGACAGAATCCCAGAAATATTAAAAAAATGCATAAGATATAAGGGCTTAACCATACTAGAGGTATTGCTATTTAGCTGCTTTCTTTCCTAGAACCGGTATTTAAATATAACCTAAAAAGTTGTTTAAGCTTCAGAGTATAATAATAGTTATGTCAATGTGTCTTAGATATTTTGTTGCTTTTTCCTAGATTCTGGCAGCCCGGCAGGTGTGCAGATGACTGCACACCTAAATTTTCTTCCTTTTCTTAATTCTAACACGGAGTTAAAATATTTAGAAAAAATCATAAAACTTTAATGACTGATTATTATTGCTAAGAAAAGCAAAACATCTTTTAAACTATTCATTCCAAAGCACCAAAAAGCAGAACTATTATTTAAATTAAGAGAGAGAAAAAAAAGAGTAGAAATCTCGGCGAAAAGGATGCATTTCTTCAATTGCAGTCCGACTCATCAGGGTCTAACCCCAGTTCGATTGGAAGTGAACGTTACCGTATGGCGTATACAAGTATAGGCAGGTATAAATGTGAAAATAAAATTGATTCTGCTGTCCTATTAATTGCTGGGGTGTAATTTATTTTTCTTTTCTTTTTAAATAGGGGAAGCATTGCTTCCCTTCCTTCCATTGACTGTACGCCACTAATATATATATATATATATATATATATATATATATATATATATATATATATATATATATATATATATATATATATATATATATATATATATATTATACATAGAGAGAGAGAGAGAGAGAGAGAGAGAGAGAGAGAGAGAGAGAGAGAGAGAGAGAGAGAGAGAGAGAGAGACAGAGGGAGAATTAGTGTTAAAGAAAGTCACCAGGAGTCACATGAAAAGTAATACCTCGAAGGACATTGCTAACCATACCGTGGAGGTACTATTTTGGGAGGGGCTTAACCTATAGCATAAGAGAAAGCATAGCAGAGATGAAGGCTCTCCCCACCCCTTTCTCCTACTCGCTTATGCGGCCCAGAAAGCAAAGGAAGAGGATTAGAGAGAGAGATAATATTTTAGATAGAGAGAATGTAGAGACTATGTTAGTGAGAGAAAGAGAGAGAGTTAGAGTAACAAGGAAAATAAGTACCCCAGAAGACCTTATGGTCTATACAAGGAGGGTACTTTTGGCGCAATCCTCGAAGGTGTCCGTTGTAAACGTCGAAGATCAATAGCGAGTATCTTAACGGTGATTTCGCAAGACTTTATCTAGTCTTAACTTGAGCTGGTCAAGAGATTCACTGTTAACAACTTCCGTCGAAAGTGCGTTCCAACATACAGATACTGTATGTGGAGAATTTCCCACACAGATCACGGTGGTATCGCTTCAGTTCAAGTTTGTAGCCGTGATTTCTTGTTCCCCCCTCGCTGAGTTGGAAAATATACCCGTAGTCCAGTCTGTCGAAGCCTCGAAGTATTTTAAACATTTCAGTAAGATGACCACGTAGTCTCCGGGTCTCCAGCGAGAACATATCTAATTCCCTTAATCTATCTTCATAACTTTTATGTCTAATAGAAGGAATCAGTTTGGTTGCCCTGGCTTGGACGCGTTCCAATCTCTCGATGGCCTTTCTAAACGAAGAACTCCAAAATTGTACGGCATACTCCAGGTGCGGTCGGACGAGGAATTGTACAGACACAGTACTATCTCCTTGTTCCGATATCCAAACTGTCGCTTTATATACCCTAACATCCTTTGGACTTTCTTCTCCACCTCAATACACTGTTTCGAGAACTTGAGGTCACTGGTGATAGTTACACCCAAGTCCTTCTCAGTGTCGGTGGATTCAAGAGCAGTGCCCTTAAGGATATAGGGTGATTGAGGATTTCGGTGGCCAATATGCATCACTTTGCATTTGCTCCCCTTGAAAGGCATTTGCTACGTATCTGACCACTCCTCAATCTTCCGAAGATCATCTTGCAGGCGGGCAGTATTTCTACCATTTGCAAAGTTCATACCAAGCTTGGTATCATCGGCAAATTGAGAAATCTTGGCAACCATGTCGCCGTCCATGTCGTTGACGTAGATAATGAATAGTAGTGGTCCCAGGATATAACCTTGAGGCACCCCGCTAGTAACGGGCACCCACTCAGAAGCCTGTCCATTCACCACCGCCCATTGCCGCCTGCCACTTAGCCAGTTCTCTATCCAGCCGGCTACTTTTCCGTCTATGCCCAGCGCTCGCACTTTCCAGAGAAGGCGGCGGTGTAGTACCTTATCAAAGGCTTTCTGAAAGTCTAAGTACACCACATCCACCGCCTTGTCCCGATCGTGCTCACTGAACACGAAGTGGAAGAATTCCACAACGTTCATCAGGCATGACCGTTGCCTTCGGAAGCCGTGCTGGGAACTCCTCAGTAGCAGCTTTGACTCTAAATGCGACGTCATTTTGTCCACCATCATGCTTTCCATGAGTTTACCGACTGTCGAAGTTAGACTGATAGGTCGGTAGTTCGACGGTTGGATACGGTCTCCTTTCTTGAAGATAGGAGTCACATCCGCTTCACGCCAGTCTCTAAGAACGCATTCGGTCCGGATTGACATGTTGAAGATTGCGCTCAGGTGTCGTGACACTTGATCGCGCACTTCTTTCAACATTTTAGGTAGAAACCCATCCGGGCTAGGTGACTTATTCGTCATTAGGTCAGTGATCTTCTTTTTTATTTCTCCTTCGGTGAAGTCCATATCCTCCAGCTTCTCCCCCGAGTAGGAATCCGTTGGCTGTGGGATGGGACTACACTCTTCAGTAAAACTGAAGTCGTTGTTGAGGAGGTTAGCATTTTCTGCATCTGAGTGCTTTAATGTCCCCTCCTCATTCCTCAAAGGGCCAATCGTTTGACGGATTGGTTTACGGTTGTTTACATATCCAAAGAACTCCTTGGGATTCTCTTTACAAAGTCTCTCCACTCGGAGTTCCTCAGACCGCTTAGCCGCCTTTATGCTGGAACTTACTCTCCTGGCTAACCTCCGGTATTCGTCAAAATCACCCGAGATCTTCGATTGCCGGTACACAGTTCTCTTCTCTCTAAGCAGTTGGCCGATTTTTCGATTAAACCACTTTGGTGGAACAAAAGACCAACGGGGACATTTCAGAGGGATGAAACGCGATTGAAGACTCATATATGTGGTTTTGAAACTGTTCCACGAGTCTTCAACAGCCTCGCACACTTCTAGCCTCGCGTCAGTCAGTGCAGCACGAAGACCTACAAAGTCTGCTCTTCTCAAATCAAGTTTCCTCGATTTATTAGTTGCAGGCCCTGCCTTGGGGACTTTGTCTACAAATCTAATTAGTCGGTAGTCACTGCCATCGAGCTCTTAGAGAGGTCCTCAACGATGTCATCCTTAGAGGTGAAAACCAAGTCGAGGATATTGTCTCCTCTTGTTGGCTCTCTCACCCATTGAGTCAGGAACTCGTTGTTCGCGAACTAGAGGAGTAGTGCGTTCTCGCCACGGGTTCTCTGGTTTCCCAGTCGACATGGGTATTGAAGTCACCCATGGTGATACACACTCTGTCTTTTACAAGTTCGCCCAACAGCTGGTACAGACTCCTGTCCTGTTTTAAGAGTTGGGCAGGGGGTCTGTAAAGCACCAGGGTCCTGTATCTGGCAGGACTTATCTCTAGGTCAACACCTAGTAGTTCATGGTTGGATACGATGTTGCAATCCGTCGAGTTGAGAGTATCCTTGACATACAACATCACACCGCTACCCTCTCTGTCTGGCCAATCTTTCAGGAAGAGCTGGTAACCGGAAATCGTCAATTCACCTTCAAAATCTCGGCTTAAGTTTTTTATCCACGACTCTGTTATGGCCACCATCTCAGGTTCTTCTGATGCTACGAGGCCACGGAGCTCAAGAAACTTATTCCTGATTGACCTCGCATTGAACCGAAGAACTTTGAGGGAGTCCCCCAGTGTAGGACTCCCTACGCTTTTCCGTTTCTCGGCTTCTTTTGTGTGGCAGTGCCCCTCTTTGCCATATTTAAGAACGTGGTTCTAGGAGTGACACGGGCATACTGTCTTTCGTTCGCCTTCACTCTGGGTCAGACGCTCCTCTGCGTCCGCTCTACGACATCCTGGATTAAGTTACAGAGTACAGCCTTTTCCTTGAATGAAAGGTGCACTCCGTCCCTTTGATAGAGGTCGTTTCGACCGTAAAAGGTGCGGTATGGGTCCAGAAAGAAGACCTCCTCCGCCGTACAGAGGTCGGACAGGCGCTGGTTCAAGGTCACGTTCCTTGAGTGAGCTGTTCGGCTAGGACTTCTTCTTGGGAGCATTCCTACAACGACCCGTCTGCGAGTTTTCAATCCGCAGTCGTCCACGGCTCCCATGACTGTGCGTGCTGACAATTTTCTCGCTGGGGCCTACTTTGCCTCCTCGGAGGTAGAGGTCATTTCCACTCACCATCAGGGCAACGACTGAATTCTCAGAGATCTGAGATTTCTCAGCCTCTACCCTGATGTGGTGGTTTCCCCGTCCTGGCTGGCAACATACCTTCACACTAGTGCGAAGACGGGCCGCTAGCTGGGGCTGCAAACCTCGTTCTTGGGAATCGCCCACAAAGGGAACCCTCGGACATTTCCATGCAGAAGATTGAGGCTTTCCTTCCGGAAGCGAACTCTCGGTTCCCTCTTTCTTCTCCATCTTATTTTTCTTGCTCTTCCTTTTTTCTTCTTCTTTTTCTTATTCATCTTTTCCCCCTATCTTCCTTTGTTATATACTCTTCTGTTTCTATCTTTTCTTCTTCTGCTTCTACTTTATCTTCTGTTTCAACTTTCTCTTCTTCTGGTTCTACTTTATCTTCTGTTTAAACTGTCTCTTCTTCCTGTTTCTTTCCCTTCTTTTTCTTTTTCTTCGATGGTTTATTCGTAGCATGCGGACCTAGCTCTAGGGGTAATACTGCAGATGCACTGTTTACTACAGGGCTTGACGTTAGCTCTGCTATCCTGACCTCTAGCCTGCGAAGCACTCCGGCGTGTTCTAATTCCAGGGTGTTTATTTTATCTTCCAACTTCCTAGACCTCTCCTCGGAAGCCCTGCATGTTTCTTTTAGCTCCTTAATTTGGCCGCTTAGAATACAGTCGGTGCAGGAACTGGCCGGGTAGCATTTTGAATAACACCCCTCCGGAAAGTCCACGCACCACTTATCTTTCTGGCATATTGCGCACGTGTATTTGAGTGTTCCTGGTCCTTTCTTGCCGGTCATTTTGAACACTTTATGACAGTAGAAGCTTTGTGACCAATCAGCAAATAATAAAGGGGGTGGCGATTTCGCCCCGCGTGAGTCACTCCCGCCTATCCTTTGGAGACTTTTCGGATCTTTCAGAAGGCACGCTCCATGTGCTGCTGTTCGTCCGACCGAGTCGTCAAACCTCGGCAAGCCGTGGCTCCCAACCAAGCAGCACTGACTGTCCCCGAAGGGGCCATCGATTTCTCACCAGGTGAACAGCGGAGCACGCCCGGTACTAAACTCCTACTAGTTCCCTTCACGACGGCCAAGATCTCGGAGCAGTGTTCAATGGATATCCCGCCACACCAAGAGACTCGACCCAAGGCTTTTTATTGGCCTGGAAACCAACCTAGGAACAAAGGGTCGTCACCTAGGACCGATGCTACCAGATAGAGTTAAAGAGAGAGAAAGTGGTAATTCGAATGTTAGAGTTATATTATATATATAGAGAGAGAGTGTTGTAATGCTTGAATGTTACAGCTAGTATTTGTGAGGTAGAGATAGAGAGGAAAAACAGTTAGATGGAGAGTTAGACAGAATATTCTAAAAATATTTTTATAGAGTGAGAGAATGCTAGAGCTAGAAATATTAGAACGAAAGTGTTTGAGTGATAGTGTCACTGAGAGTGTGTTAGAGAGCGATTGTTAAATTGATAGTGTGTTAGAAATAAAGAGTGATAGAGAAAGAGTGTTAGAGATAGAGAGACCGTTAGAGAGAACGAAGAATTGTTATAGTGTGTGTGTTAGAGAGGGAGAGAGATTGTCTGTTTAATGGAGATGATGTGTTTTTGAGATAGAGTTGTAGAATGAGTTACTAAGAGTGAGAGAGTTAGAGAGAATGTTAGAGTGAAACTGTTAAGGACAGGTTAGAGAGATAATTTTTTAGAGATTGTGTAAGAGAGAGCACGCGCGATTGACTGTTAAAGAGAGAAAAGTGTTAGAGAGAGATTGTGTGGTATGCAGAGCGTGTTAGATTGAGAGAATTTTAGAGAGGACTGTGTGTTATAGAAAAAGACTGGTTTAAAGAGTGAGTGTTAGAGAGAGGAAGATCTTGTTAGAGCGAGTGTTAAAAAGAGTGCTAGTATCTGTTAGCGAGAGAATGTTAGACAGAGGATGTGCTACTTAAAAACAGTGTTACAAAGAAAGTGTTAGGTAAATAGTTTAAGAGACAAAGATAGAGGGGGAGAAAGAGAGAATTCAGAGAACGGTTGTTAAGGAGAAAAATTATAAGAGATAATCTGTTAAAGAGAGAGATATATATAGAGAGAGAGTTTTCCCTTAAATGCACGCGCACGGTCGTTCGAACGGAGGGTGTGGGATAGGACAGTACTCTGTTCTCCCGTAGGCTTCGCCTGCTAGTGATGAAAATAATAAAGGTATAGGACAGACAGAAAAAGAAAGGGAAATCACATTGCCGTCATCCCATGCAAGGGGATGTGGCTGGCATGTTTTTATTGATCATTTCATTTTATTCCTTAATATTGAAGCAAGTTAGGTACATATATCGTGACAAATGTGCATATTTTGAGGAGAACACTAAACTTGGCACATTAGTAGACTATCATACTATCAACAAATTTGGATATTGGGCCATGTCAAATTCAGCCCCTGATGATCGTGGCAGCATTTTTCGAAATGGCCGCTAGTGGCCACTATAATTGTACAAACCCTTAGAGTGTTCACCGAAGCGGCCATGGTTGGAAACAATGCTTTGTACCATCAATTATGCAAACTCAAATATAATAATAAAAACTGCAAAGAGCAGACAAGCAAACACTCATGACAGCAGGAGAGATCCATGACGTACCGGATGCGTGCAAACGTCCCAGATTTCATGCAAGATCATCCAGTACAGAGAAGGCCGAAGAAACCCAGTGTTTTTTTCTCCAGACAACCTGCAGAACCGATGTTCTTCACCAAGTTACAACATTTCAAATGGACAGTAAATTTCGATCCTGGGCAGCCATTCTTGAGGACACCGAACTGCTCGACTGACTCAGTGCAGAAGACATGATCGCCCAGGATGCCAAGTACCATAAGAAGTGCTTCACAGTTCTGTACAAGGTTCAGTCTGAGGGGTCCAAGCACAAAGATAAGGAGCGAGAATTATCTAGTATTTTCGTCGCCGAACTGGTCCTCTACATAGAAGAAGCTAGCTAGAAGAGGAGGCAGCACGTGTTCAAGTTAGCTGATCTTGTAAAGCTCTATCAGGCTAGAATGGTACAGCTAGGGGTTAAACTCGACATGAGGGTCCACTCCACACGATTGAATCAAATACTCATTTCATAGTTCACTGACATATGCGCATGCACAAAGGGGAGAGACGTCCTGCTGGTATTTGAAGAAGACGTTGGTGCTGCTCTCATGAAAACCTGTGACCTGGACGATGATAATGATGTGATCCATCTTGCACGTGCTGCACAGACGGTGCGCCGCCGCATGTTAGAAAAAACTAAACCCTTCATCGGATTCCCTGAAGGGATGTCAAAAAGAATTTGTGCCATCACTGCTGCTTGCCATGGTGGGCATGGTCCTAGAGGGTCCCAACATTAAGGCCCAGATGCTGAAGTTTAACTGCATCAAGCATAACCGGACACATCGTACCACAGCAACTGTAACTGTCAGGCAGAGTGCTGCACAGGAGACACCAGTTCCCACATACTCAGGTATGATGTTGCACGCTCACACATGAAAGAGGGAATTAATAGACAGGTTTTCACACTTGGACATGAGCATCTCCTATGACCACGTTCTCCAGTTCTCAGCTCAGATGGGGAACAGGGCCTTGCTGCCCATGCTGTCACCATATTCTGTTCTAAAGTATATTTGGTCGAGTCGACTCCTCTTGAACTGTTCGACACTGCTACTGTTTACAACTACCGCTGGCAGTCTATTCCACGCGTCACATATGTCGTACGTGAAGGACTTATCCATTGGAAGCATATTAAATCTGAGCAACTCCACCTTCCACCCGTGATTTCGAGTCGAATTCCGGTTAAGGGTAAAGTACTTTGTGTAGTCGACATTTACAAAGCCCTTCAACATTTTGAAAGTCTCTATGAGACGACCGCGCAGTCTTCGAGTCTCGAGTGAAAAGAGATCGAGCTCTTGCAGTCTTTCTTGGTATTTCTTGCTCTTTAGCCATGCGATCAGTTTCGTGACTCTGGCTTGCACCTTTTCCAAACGATTGATGCATTTTCGATAGTAAGGAGACCAAAACTGAACCGCGTAATCCAGGTGAGGCCGCACCAGTTAGTTGTACAATGGCAGAACAACTTCCTTGTTTCGAAAGCTGAATTACCTCCGGATGTAACCTAGCAGGCGCTGAGCCCTCTTCTATACCTGTAAACACTGCTTCAAGAATTTGAGATCGCTGCTAATCAGCACACCTAAGTCTTTCTCGACATCAGTTGACTCAAGACGTATACCTTGTAGCTCGTAGTCTGACTGGGGATTCGCATACGATGTACATCATCTTGCACTTTTCCAAGTTGAAAGGCATCTGTCACTTGTCAGACGACTCGCCGATCATCCAAAGGGCCTCCCTCAACCCCTCGATGTTTTTGGGCGTCGCAGCATCCACTCCAAATTTTGTATCGTCGGCAAATTGCGCGAGGCGGCTCACCAGTCCTTCATCTATGTCGTTGATGTAGATTATGAATAACAGAGGGCCCAACACGGAGCCCTGAGGGACTCTGCTCGTTACTGACGACCACCCAGAGGTGTTACCGCTGATAGTAACCCTCTGCTGCCTGTCCCACAACCAACTTTCAAACCAGTTTGCAACCTTTCCTCTAATTCCAAAAGCACGTACTTTTGCCATTAGTCGACGTTGGGAGACTTTATCGAAAGACATTTAGAAATCCAAATAAAGCATGTCCACCGCTCTATTTCTGTCAAACTTGCTTATCATCCCGTGAAAGAATTCGAGCAAGTTCGTGAAGCACGAGCGCTTTCTTCAAAAACCGTGCTGGGTGTCCATCAACAGGTTGTTGGACTCTAAGTGATCCGTTATTCTATCCGCTATGATGCCTTCCAGTAATTTACCCATTATTGAAGTGAGACTTATCGGTCGGTAGTTTCCAGCAGTGGCACGGTCCTTTGGGGACGATCGAGGTGAGGTTGGCCATACGACACACCGTGGGGACTTCACCATTATTGAGTGACGCATTAAAGATATCAGAAAGATGGGTGCCCACCTGATCTTTGACCTCACGCAGCAGTCTTGGCAGGAAGCCGTCAGGACCAGGGAATTTCTACGCATTTAACTGACCGAGCCTTCTGGCAACCTCTTCGGGCTGTAGTTATTTCCTCTAGCGTTTCTAATCCAACATCTATCACTATCGGCGGTCTGGGTATCTTTTCGTCCCTTTCCCTAGTGAAAAATCAGGAAAAGTAGTCGTTGAGTACGTTGGTGATTTCCGGGTCCGAATCCTGGAGGACGCCGCCCGCGTTCCTTAGAGGTCCGATGCGTTCGCGCACTCGTTTTCGGCTGGTCACGCACGCAAAGAGCTCCTTAGAGTTCCCCTTAGACGTACGCACTAGTGCCTTTACCCTTCTACTATTAGTCACGTAGGCTTCATGATGCAATTAATTTATACTTCTCTTCCATGTCCTGTGCGCTTTCTTTCTAGCTGTTATAGCAGTGGCATTTTCTTGAGTAAACCACCTAGGTTGGATAGTCGTGGATCTGACAGTCTTCGTGGCAACGAACTCAGCCTGACGCCACATAAAACGATTCTTGAAGTCGTTCCATTTGGAGTTCGTCCCGTCTTCGTTAGATGGTTGTATCCTGCCAGGTGCCGTCCGAAGCCCATCGAAGTCCGCACGTCTGAGATCCAACTTACGTGCTCGTTCATTAGTACCTTGCGTACAGGGGGCATGTACTCCAAATCTGACCATGTTGTGGTCACTACCACCTAGGCATTCACCCACTGAAAAGTCAGAGACGAGATCGTCTTCGGTGGTAAATACTAGATCTAAAACGTTGCCCCTTCGGGTAGGCTCGCAGACCCACTGAGTCAAAAAGTTGCTGTCCGCAAAGTTTACAAGCCGAAATGCCTCTCCGTCGCCCGTTCGGTCACTCCAGCCGACTCGGCAGTTGAAGAGTCACCTACCAGCAGCGACGGGGGACCGTCTAAGATATCGGACAGTTTTTGGTACAGGTCTATATCCACCTCCGGTGTCCGATGAGGAGGTCGGGAGGCCACTAAGACCCTGTACATTGTATTATCCACCTTGATGTCGACTCCTAACACCTCATGCCCTGGAACAGCCCTGGATTCAACGGAAGATAATGTTCTCGTACATACACTAGAACTCCGCCGCCTTCCAGGTCAGGGTGATCCTTATGGAAGGTTGCGTAACCGGGTACTCCAAACTCACCTATTAAATCCTTGGTGTTTGCACGGATCCACGACTCCGCGACGGCCACTATGTCAAGCTTCTCGGATGTCATCAGTGCTCTAAGCGCGCAGAACTTGTTCCTTATCAAGCTGGCATTTAATAGAAGAACTCTTAGGGGGCGTCCACTAGCCCTACTGCCCCCTCCAATTCTCCGTTTCCCGACGGTTCGTCGTGCGCCCCTCCCCTCCGAAGGTGGATTCGGAGGCTAGCCATCGCTTATCTCTGCCCCCTCCTTCATATCAACGGAAGGATTGGGTTCCGGGTGTTCGACCTCGGCTACCGAGGGCGCTACTTCGGGAAAATCTCCCACCCGGGTTCCAGTCGGCATCTCCCCTCGAACGAGCTTCTCTACCTAATATAAACCGCGGCGGATGAGCTCACGCAGCATACCTCTTCCACGGACAGACAGGTGAGTATCACCATTGCTGAACAGCCCTGACCGGCCGTAGAACTCGTCGAAAGGGTTGACGAAACCTATGCCCATTCCTGACATGATCTCACCTAGTCTCCCGTTGATGCTCAGAGCCTTTTGGTTGGCCACGGCACCTCCGGAGCGTCTCGGTATGATCCCAATGACGACTGGTCTGGATGTCTTCTCTTTCACCGAGCTTGCTAAGGGCTTCAGGTCCTCGATGATGCGCTCAGTAGAACCTGCTGAGCCTTCCCGTAGGAACAGGTCGTTTCCACTGGCTTGTACACTACTGGTGTCTTGCTGCCTAAGTCGTATCTTTTTTACTTCCTGCCAGATATTTCGGGTCTTCTTTCCTGGTAGGCTACGCATGCACCACATTTCCTTGGGCCTCCCGTTTGGCCTATTCGTCAGGTCCCTCACTTGAGAGTCTCCAACAACGATTGGAGACTCCCGACCCGATTCCAGGGCAGTAAATCTATTTGAAGTTGATCCTGGCATCGGTCTCGGGAGTTCTCTTGGCCTCTGAGCTCCCATTCTGACAGGAGTGAAGCCATCGTGGCACACTCCTTGGGTACCAGTGACGCTGGAACCCTCGACATTCGGGATAGGTGCATTATTACTCCTGATTTTTTTTTCTTCTTTCTCTTCTTCACTTGTTCACACGGCTCTCGCTGCACTGCCGATGCAGTGTTCATATCTTGATTGAGAGGCTCGTCGGCAGAGCCTCCCACGTCAGTTGTAGGTTCATTCACTGGTAGAGCTGACTGGGTCGCTAATCTTGTGGCCAAATCTGCAATCATGTTCTCGAGACGGTGAATCTGACGCGCGTGCTCCGATTCCATGCTCTCTATTTTCCTCTCCAGTTCCCTATTTTTCTCCTCCGAAACTATAGATATCTATTATCTCCCTGCAATAGGCTACTGCTTCTTGGACTTCGCCTCTCAGAATGCAAACGATGCAAACTCTACCCGTGTGGGATTTCGAATAACACCCCTCTGGGAAGTCGACACACCACTTATACCATTCTGGCATGTCGCACATGTGTACTTGAGAGCAGCTGGTCCTTTCTTTCCTGTCATTTTGAACAATTTATACAAATAATCACTTTACGACCAATCAATAAGTAAAAAAAAGAGGGGAGGGGGGTGAGTTCGCTCCGCGTGAGTCGTTCCCGCCTATCCATCGGAGACGTTTCGGATCTTTCAGAAGGCACGCTCCTTTTTTTGCTGTTCGTCCGACCGAGTCGTTCAAGCCCGGCGTGCCGTCGCTCCCAACTAGGCTGCACTGGCGGCCTCCGAAGGGGGCCATCGATTTCGCACCAGGTGAACAGCGGAACATGTCCCGTACTAAACTCCTATTGGTTCCCTTCAGGGTGCCAGGATCTCGGTGTAGCGTTCATTGGATATCCCGCTACACCAAGACATTCGACCCAAGGGTTTTTATTGGCCTGGCGGCTAACCTGGGAACAAGTCCCATCACTTCGGTCCGTTGCTACCAGAGGAACTCATTAACGGTCACTGGGAATGTTCCGTAATTACATGCGAGGGAGGGGGTAACGGAGCGCATACCCTCATCCCATTCATCGCGCCCCAGCGCCTAGGACCCCTCTAGTCCGAGTCTCTCGCAACCAGTAAGCGTTAATTGGCGTTGTTTTAGAGATTCCAAAGCCTCCCTTGTGACGCATGAGGTAGTAGTCAGGTCCTTAGAATAGATGGGTTAAGAGGGTAGAGTTAATAGAACAGTAGTAGGATTTTTTTGGGAGGAAAATATAGGAACAGCGAGATGGAAAAGCCTATCAGAGCACAGGATAGACGAGAAAAAGACGGACGCACTTTGTTTGGGACCTCCTTCCCGACCAATTCAACAAGGGTAACCCTAACAGCGGTACCATAATGGTACCCCAGATGACATAGCTCGAAAAATCTATAGAACACACAAGCTCTCTCCCCACGACAAGGGGGCGTCTCAAGATATATATATATATATATATATATATATATATATATATATATATATATATTAAGAGTACTATAGTGATAAAGTTTTATAGTGTTTGTGAGAGACAATGTTATATAGTGTGTAGTGTGTGTCAGATTGAGAGTGAGAGAGAGTGAAAGATTGAAGAGTATAGAGTATTAGGGGGTGTGTCTTATGCAGAGAATGTAAGAGAAAGAGCGAGTGAGTTTTAAAGAGGAATAAAAAGTGTTAGAGAGTGTGCGTGAGTGTTAAATATAGAAAGTGTTAGATAGTGTCAGAGAGTGTTATAAAGAGACAGTGTTAGATAGTATTAGAAAGAGTTAGAGATAATGTTAGGGAGAGTGGGTTAATTAACGAGGTAGTGTTAGGGAAAGAGAGAGAGAGAGAGAGAGAGAGAGAGAGAGAGAGAGAGAGAGAGAGAGAGAGAGAGAGAGAGAGAGAGAGAGACTATCAGGGAGTGAGAGGTATAGAGATTTAGAGAGTTATAAAAATAGTGTTATATAGATGTAGAGTTATAAAAAAGTGTTTTATAGAGTATTAGAGAGAAAGAGATTGTTAGTGTCTGAATTTTTTTCATAATCAGGAGTACTTTAAGTTATTATTTAATTTACCGTAATCGCTTTTTTTACATTTTATTACTCAGTCCTGTAGAATTTTTTGTGCTTTGTTCAAAGCTGGTCTTTTTCAGCGGTCGGAAGGCGAAGTGCGGGAAAGCAGTTTTATTCTGGTTCGGTCGAAATCGGGGGAATTTCGATTTTGCATCATCTCGCTTTACAACTACCAAAAATGAAGAATAGATATGAACAAAGCACAAATTATAGTTCAAGACAAAATAAGCTGAGCTAACATAATCTAGTAGGGTATGTCACTTTATGAGGGGAAAATTAATTTTTGCAAATTCCTTCACTGAGGGATTCATTCTAAATATATGAGTTTGGATGGGAAATTCAAATTTTCTTTTATTTTTGTGATTACTCAACATTTGGTTTGATAAATCTAGGTTTCCAAAAATTCACAACTTGCTCTCAGAAAACATCCATTAATTTTCTTCATAAAACATATGCATATCGGCGGCTGATGTCCCAAAACGAATCAAAGCAAGACTTGAGGAAACTTGTTTAATAATTTTATTACTATTGTCATCACTTCCTAATGTTGTATTTTCTCAAGTCTTGCTTTGATTCGTTCTTGGGCATCAGCCGCCGACTTGCTTCTTTGGCCTCTGATATAGCCCCCACGTTTCTCATGTGTATACACCCTGTCTGCTGCCTATGTGACTTGTTTCACATACCTCTCTATTGACTGAGCATGACAAGGCCACTGTGGAATTTGCATAGGCTTGTTAAGGAACTTCTTTACTTCTGCTGTAGTCAGTTTACATATCAAAGGAGGTTCGAATACCCCGTCAGACCAGTCTGTCAGCTCCATGAAATGAAGAAGTACTCGGGTTGATGGAAGGTGTCTTCCTGGGACGTACATAAAGATCTCCAAGTGTGTGATTATCTTCATTCCTCATGTCAACAATCTTTTGGGAAGCACTCCTCCTCTCCTTACTGTCATGTAAGCACAAGAGTAGCTGTATTATCATTTCGCATAATGAATACCATGCTGAGACCTTGATGGTTGGCAAAATAACATCCACTACAACATTCTTTTGCAGCTTAAGTAGCCGCCGCTGAAACAAGATGCGGCGCGGGCCTTCACCCAAGAATGTTTTAATTTGATGTTGAACCAACAGGTGTAGTACACACCAACAATGTATTCTACTATCATTCTTAAGTTCTTGAGGTTTCTGCCTTTAAGGCCATGTTTTGAAACCCATATGCGACAAAGCTTCTGCTTTGTAATCTACCTAGAATGGCTCACTGGACCAATTTCAAGAAGGGACAGATTTATGGGAAGTTTTCCTCTCCTAATGGCCTCTGTGATTCTATACCCGTACTTTTGATCAGTAGAGAGATTCTTTACGACATTGTCACTCAGTTTAGTAAGAGACTCTTTAATTGAGAGTTTAGTGAATGAAAAGATAAATTTCTAGTTCAGTTGGGGTTTCTAGAATCCTGCCAATAGTACTTGTCCACTTGTTGTTAGAAAAGGTCTTCCCATCCAGGGTTGTGATCAAGTGTCGAAGATCAGTTTATGGCCAACCTTGACTTCTATCCAATGCATGAAACCACACTCCGAGCCAGTGTTAACATTTGTAGAATCACCTTCAATGGCTTGCAGGCTTTTAATGCCTTCTTCTTCATGAAACCTACAAGATTTTTAGCCTCTAACATTGGTACCTGGCTTTGCTCGGGATAAAAAGTCCTGTCGCAAATAAATAGAGATGCATATTGTTTTAAATTCTTATATTGTGGCAGAAAAATATCTTTACTTGCTGATTACACTGGTCAACAATCAAAATGCTTCCGAGACCAGAGTAGCAATTTACAACTAATTTTTGGTCGCTAATAATGAATATCATGGTTAAAATTGTTTGTTAGCTATACTTTTCAAGATACACCTACGTGTCACAATAAGTTCCAACAGGCTTGCGGCAGTGTGTTTTTTTTTACCACTCTTATGGTCTCACTGCCCTTCAGTATTGTTCCAGCAGTCATAGAAGATGGTTGTGCTGTGCAAGTTTACCTTTTGAAGTGAAAGATAGGTGATTTTCCTATTCAAACACTTTTTAAACTTATAATAAATATTCATTGAGCAAGCTATTGATATGCACGTGAGGCATTTTTTATTAATTTTATTTTCCTACTGAGTGATATAAATACTTCTGCTAAGCTGTCATGCTCTGTATTATAATGATAAATTTATGAATAAATTTTTTGTTTATTTTTTAATTGTTTGTTCTTTTCTTCTTTCAAAGTGTGTTTCTTACCACACTCACACTCTCACTGCCCTTCAGTATTGTTCTAGCAATCATAGAAAGTGGTTGTGCTGTGCAAGTTTACATTTTGAGGTGAAAAGTAGGTAATTTTCCTAGTCAAGCACTTTTTAAACTTATAATAAATATTCATTGAGCAAGCTATTGATATGCACGTGAGGCATTTTTTATTCATTTTATTTTCCTACTGAATGATATAAATACTTCTGCTAAGTTGTCATGCTCTGTATTATAATATATTTATGAATATTTTTTTGTTTATCTTCTAATTGTTTGTTGTTTTCTTCTTTCAGATGCCTCGGACTTGTGTGAATAAGGCAGACAACCTATGCTACATTTGTGGTGGGGTGACTTTTGCATCACAGAAGTGTCGTATAACTGCTATGGTTAGAAAGGCACATCATCGATATTTTGGATGCAAGATTGGTGACCAGGATAAGAACTGGGCTCCTCCCATATGATGCAACACTTTTGCTACTAACCTTTGCCAATGGTTGAACAGGAAGAGGAAAAGAATGCCTTTTGCTGTGTCAGTGACGTGGCGAGAGCCAATAGACCATACCAACAATTGTTATTTCTGCGCATGGTACCTCCAGTACAAAACGTCTTGTCAAAAAAGAAAAAGGAGTCCATTGAATATCCAAACATTCCGTCAGTTATTCGCCCAGTTCCACATGGAGAAGGTTTACCTATTCCTGATGCACCAACTTCGGTATCCTTCGAGTCCGATGAGGAAAGTGATGAGGAGGAAGCAGAGAAGGAGGAGTGTGCTGGATTACAGAGTGACACCAATTTTGATGAAGCACAGTCTAGGCCACATCTTATAACACAAGGGAAACTTCATGACCTTATCAGGGATCTGCAACTACCCAAGAATAAGGTAGAGTTGCTAGGCTCACGTCTTCAACAGTGGAATCTCCTAGCAGCTGATGTAAAACTTTCAAAATTTCATGACCTTCACAGCAGTTCAATGATTTCTTCGTAATGGAAAGTCATTTAGTGGCCTGCAACAATATTAATGGTCTAATGGAATCACTTGGCATCGAATACGATGCCAAGTCTGAAAGGTGTCTTGCCGCACAACGGCAATAGTAATCATCAATGCATATGCATAAAATATGATGAACATCAATGGCAGCTCTGTTGTTGCTCTTGTGATGGGCTTGCAGGGCGGATACACCAAGTACTGCTGCTTCCTGTTTGAATGGGACAGCCGTCCAAGAGGTTCCCACTATATCAGATGAGACTGGCCACCTCGTCAATCATTGGAGCCTGGGCTGAAAAAATGTTCAACATCTACTTCTCACTGAACCAAACAAAATTTTACTACCGCCACTACACATTAAACTGGGGCTCATGAAAAACTTTGTAAAAGCTATGGACAAATCTGGTCAGGGATTAAAGTATTTAACGTCGAAATTTCCCTCACTGAGCGACTCTAAGATAAAAGAGGGAGTTTTCTTGTTACTCAGATTCGAGAGCTTCTTAAAGATGGTGACTTTGAACCAGCCCTTCATGAGGAGGAGAAAGCTGCTTGGGAAGCATTCAAGTAAGTGGTGAAGGGATTTCACAGAAACAAAAGGGAAGGAAAATTGAAGAATTGGTGGAAAACATCATCAAGGCTTACAAGAACATGGGATGTAACATGTCACTTAAAATCCTCTTTTTGGACTCACATTTAGACTTTTTTCCAGCGAACTGTGGGGCAGTTGGTGACGAACATGGTGAAAGGTTTCACCAAGATATTTTCAACCATGGAAAAGCAGTACCAGGGTAAATGGAGCACAACAATGCTTGCAGACTATTGTTGGACATTGGCAAGAGAAGATTCTTCAGCCCACTATAAGCGTCAAGCAAGAAGGCAGACAGTGGAAATGGATTAGAGTTTAAGACATAATCACACATAATCTACGTTATAATAAAATAATAAAGTATTAGATGCCGCGTATCTTAAAACCTATAACCAATAAGCATTTTTCAATGTGATATTTGATTCAGTGCATGAAAATACATGATAATGAACTAATCTCATTTAGAAAGCACACGACTTTAAAAAAAAATGTTGACTAGTGTTATTAGTACTTGTGTGGTGTAGGCAGATAAAGGATAACTAGTTTATTGTATTTAAAAACATCATATCAAAACATGAGAGTCTTTGGACTTTTCTTCTTTATTCTAGAGCACGTGTTCGAGATGATCTCCATTTAGCTCTGTGCATTTCTTGAGCCGCAGTACAAAGTTGTCCATGACGTCATTACAAACCAACCGACTAATGGCTTCCTTGAGTTTCGTGATGGTCTTGGGTCTCCCTGCGTACACTCGGTCTTTAAGGTAGCCACAGAGAAAGAAATCTAGGGGGCTAAGGTCTGGGCTGTGAAGTGCCCACTCAAAATTAGTCTTGAGACTGATCACGCGGCCACCAAAGTTCTCTTTCAGCCAATCTCGGGACAGATTTGAGGTGTGATAGCTCTTGCTACATCTTGTTGGATCCAGAACTTCCCCATAAGCGACGGGAACAGGGTCTGCAGCTCCCTCTTGAAGGGTTTGAGGACCTCAACATACCGCTCATTGGGGACTGTCACTGTCGCGCCAGATTCCTCGAAGAAGAATGGTCCGATAATGCCTCTGGCTGAGATTGCAGTCTATACCGTGCACTTAAGGGAGTGTAAGGGCTTGATGGCTACCTAATTTGGTCTGGAGGTCCCCCAGAAGACATTTGTCTTCGAGTTTACCTTTCCTTCAAGATGGAAATGAGCTTCATCTGAGGTCCAAAGGAGGTTAAGGAAAGTTGGGATCTCCTGAATCTTCTCCAGTATCTTGACTGCCATTGCCTTTCTCTGCTCCTTGTCTGAGGCTGTAAAGGTCTGCTTCCTCTGTATTCTGTATGGGTAGGCCTTTGCATCCATTACTAGCACTTTCCTGCAAGTCGCACGGGATATACCAAGGGACTGACTTCGCTTGCGCACAGAGCGTTTTGGACTCTGCTGAACTGACTCTTTCACGCTCTTGACCAGCTCAGCTGTACGCTTCTTGGGGCGTCATGGATGGCTTGGACGGTTGTCACTGGCTGCATTGAGGTTCTCCACTGTCCCATAGTTCTCGAAGTGGCCCACCCAGTCCTGAATTCTGCTCTTGGAGTTTTTTTTCACATTCGAACTGATGCACGAAAGTGTCCTGTATTTTCTTGAACGAGCCTGTCTTGTAGTAATGTTTGACGCAGTATATTCTTTGCTGGAGCTCCCATTGAGATCTAGTTGTGTTCACAGGCGTTGCTTCTGTCATGTCCTGCAAAGTAAGGGTGATTAGTGAATGAATGAATGAAGGATATATTACAAAAAGTGTGTGCAGGCCCGTTCTTTGAGGGTGACTCTGTATAATAATTGTCATTTAATTCCCCAAACAGTCAAATAACTCACAACTTTCAAAAAGCTTATTACCAAGCAGAATTAAATTATATTAAAATAAATAATATCCTTAGAATTTGAAAGTTGAAAAAATTGACACACCCTAATAACCTAGCCTTTAATTTTCAAATTATCAGTTTGTGAAATTATACAAAGCTTTTGTACCTAACTAACAATGGTGGCTTCGTCCCCCCTATAATCACCCTTTTGGGTGGGTGTTTCCCCCCAACTTTCCGATTTTATTAATTAACTCGTAGTATAAACAACTTGAAAGCACAAAATAAGCCCCAAATTTGCCGCATTTCGTCTTACAACCACCCCAAAAGAAGAGTAGATTTAGATAAATAACCTCAAGAATATAATTTACATCCACTACAAGTCAGAACGCAAAGCTTTCCAAGCAGAAGCCAATGGAAAAAAAGGTGACGAAGTAAGTTCAGTCGAAATTATATGATAATGTGACGTCACTGTACCGATTGTTTGCTAAAATAATTCTACACTGTGACATCACAATTAAAAAAGAGAAAAAGTATTGAAACTCAAACAGCTATATTAATAGTAACATCGACCCCTCAATAAATTTTTAAAAATGGATTCTCAAAATTTGCTTGACACAATAGGAGTGATTAAATCTGTTTTTAGCGATTACGGTTTTTTTTTTTAATACTAACCATATATTATAATACTACAAATTTCCAAACAAAAGAATTATGAATTTTCCTCTACCTCTCCTTAAAAAAATACATATTTACCACTTCAAAACTTTCGGTCTGCTTCATGACGCGATCTGGCGTTTGATTGGGGGCGTTATTCTCCTGCTTTCTGCCACCCAGAACGGCTACCTGAGACATTTTTTAATTTCTTGTTTCTACAGGGTTAGATTTTTGCTCTTCAAACATATTGCCCAAATCTTTGGCTGTGTTGAGAAGTTTCAGTAATCCAGTGAGGATTAGTATAAAAGTAATTTAGTTTTCTGTAACTTAAAGGTCCACATTGAAACCGTGAGTAGTTTAGGTAAATATGTAGATTATCGGCCCGGCCGATACCGGCCGATAAACCGTAGTTTTTTCGTCCGTGTTCCAAAATGTTTCACGTTTGTGGAGTACATTTAAGGGGACGGCCCGTGTGGGGGTAAGCACAAGGGGGGGACCACACTACGATGATCCTGAGTTTCATTAAATTGGGGGGGGTCTGGGGGGCACAGCCCCCCAGTATATAATCCTAATTGTTATAATGTTCTGCCGTTTACAGAGGTGAATGCTTTAACTACATCATGTCAGCGTCTGTAATCGTTTTGCGAATTATAATAGGGGTGGGGGTGGGGGTGGGGTATGACGTCAGAAATGCTTGATATCAATTTTTCTTTCCTACTAAATAGCTTTTTATTATCCTCATTCGGAGTCATTTTTATTTTTCAATATATTTTTCCCCATTTTACTATTTTTGTTACCTTCTTTTATACATTTACATGTAATTGGCTAGATCATTTCAAGGAACTACTTGTTTTTTAGCAGTTTGGGTGTCAAATATTCCCCTTTTACGCAGTTTGAAAATAATCATCGAATCGTGAATTTTGTCCGTCGGCTATTGCGGAATTATTAACCCTAGTTTCTGATAAAGATAAATTAAACACCTTTTTGGATGTGTATAATTTAGTGCGAATTAAAAGTGAATGCGACATTTGTGGCCAAGCATTAGATGGGAACCCTAACTTCGAATTTAGATGATCGAAAATAAAATGTGATTCAAGTCAGCTAGATTTCGAATAGGGCGCAGACGCGCAAAATAAATAGACTTTCCTCTTCGCTATTTCGGAAGTATAACCACAGCATTTAAGTACGGGAAACAAAGTGTTTCGTTTGGTTATTTTCGGGCAATTTGGTAACTAAAATGGCCTACGTTAACATCATTTTCGGTGGGTTTAATTTCGAGGATTTAAAAAAAAAAAAAAATGGCGGCACCTAGCATTCGAACAAAACTCAAACGCGCATGAATATTCAAACACGGGTGAACGATAACGCGCACGAAGATTCAAACACGGGTGAACGATAATATTTACACAAATTTTTTTTTCAGGCCGAGCCGATAATCTACATGTTTACCGTAGTTTCTCTCGCCGAGAACTTTGAAGAAAACTTTGAAATTTTTTCCTGTTGTGCTCTTGAGGTAATTTGGATACAATTTAACAAAAAGCTGTAGTGGTACGAATGCTTTTGGTAGTTTCTCCGTCTTTCGAGAGATAAATTAAAGACCCCAAGTTTGATAAGTATTCATTTAAATATGCTGCCTTAAGCTTTAACTATGTACATGGGTGTTAGAAGGAGAGAATGGGTGTTAGAAGGAGAGAATGGGTGTTAGAAGGAGAGAATGGGTGTTAGAAGGAGAGAATGGGTGTTAGAAGGAGAGAATGGGTGTTAGAGGAAGAGAATGGCCGATAGAGGGAGATAAGGTGTTTTCGTGACGGGGAGAGAGGGGGACAGGGGAGAAGGGGGTTTTCTTATGGGTAGAGGAAGAGATGCTTTCATTAGGGGGGGAGGGGAGAGAGGGAGAGGTGTTCTCGCGAAGGGGACAAGTAGAGAGAGTAGATCGAATTCAATCTTTATTTAAACGGAACAAAGACATTTGCAATATTCCCATATTCGGACAAAATCGTACAATTATCCTAATATACAAAGCCTCTAAAGAAAAAGATTAACATTATATCCTAGACAAATTATCACAAAAATGCTCAATAATCGAAATCAATGTGGCCAATCGCTTTATATATGTCAATAGTCTTTTAGTTGGAAGGAGCCCCACTCTGGTCAGGAAAAGGGCCGTAGTTTGCAATGGTAAATTATAATTCTTCTCCTCGGAATAGCCCTTCTTTTGCGACTTGCCTCTTCTCACTAGTGAGGAGTCGATACCAAAACCGGTATACTGGGCAAGCGACAGCAGTCGGGGCTCTTAGGTCCTGGAAAAGAGAAGTTACTTTAAGTCAAAAATAGTTTCAAACATCCACACCAATATAATCTACCAAATCATACACACAGACAAACTCGAGCTTTACCTGGCAACCTCACCAGCTCGTCTCTTCTTCAGATTCACTATCTGCTCACTTCTTCCGACCATTATGTCAAACAATATTTTGCCTTGTCTAATGCGGGATACGATGGATGTCCATCTCTTGCAATCACTCTCCTTTCGCCAACATCCTGGAGATGAAGACAGGGCGAGAGGAGGCGAACATACAAAACCACTGCATCCCTCCCATCTAAGGTTGCCTCACCTCACCATGCCGTAATTCTTATCTTCAGAATCATCCATCACTTACCTATAACAATCACAATACTTTCGACATACCCCGTAAGGGGCGCGGCGATTTGCCATCCTGGCCGCCGTGCTGACGTGATCCAGCGCTCCGTCCGGCCCTAGCTTAGCCAGTCTTCCTTCATTCAGATAGCCTGTATTTCTCCCTTACTTCATCGCTTTTCAAACAACCTCTCCCACAGCTTTCTCTGGTCAGCCTCTAATTCCATCTCAGCCAACCGTCCCGGATCGGGGCTGAGGGGAAAAGAAACAATGTTCCCTAACCCCTGAGCTCCGGTCTGGGGTGGTTGGTTTTTAACAACCTGCTTCATCCCCACCCATACCTTCCTCACATCCCTTTTCCTCTTGTCTTCAAAATCTATCTTTTTTACGCCGTGTTCAAGGTGGAGCCACCATGCCGACGGACTGCCAGGCCACCAGGCGGGAGGGGTGGTCCCAAATGTCGGCGCTGGCTCAGCCAGGCCTGTAAGCACCTCTTGCAGTGCGGGCTACTGCGAGAGGTGGTGAGCGATTGCGTCCCGTAAAACAAAGATGGTCACCATGCCCAATGATGCCAAAAAAAACAATCTCCCCTTAATTCCCCCTATAACAACGAAGGAGCTGCCCTCGTGCAGCTCCACCGAAAAAATGGAGGTCCCCCCCTGTGCTTGCGCAGGGGACCCTCCATATTTCTCTAACCGAAGAGGAGGCTTACTCGTCTCCTTCACTTACAGGTGTAGGGGACTCCCCCTCACCCTCTTTTCTGGAGGTGCTTTTGGGCACCTCCCTATTCCCAGCGGCAGTCCCCTCGGTTCTTTCCAAGGGAAGTGCCAAAAAAGCCAGCAGGCAGCCCATAGCCAGCCGCTCCACATCAAAGCGGCTCGGTAGGGAAAACCCCCTTAGAGGGGAGAGGGAAGCCAGGCCCCTTCGGTTGCTTCCCTCAAAAGACATGCTGGCAAGAATATTAAACCTTGCCGGGGTCAAGGCATGTGCCTCCCCACACAAGACTAGTGACAATACAGCCAACCAGACCGGCGATGCGTGGGGGGCAGGGGGGGCGGCCAACTGGAGGCCCCCCGAAGATAGACATGGTCCTTAAGGAGACCCAGTCTCAGACGGTAGGGCCTTCCATGGGAAAGAATCTGGGCTCGGGGCCAAGCACCGAACCCGAATCCGCCCCTATGCAAGGTCCTCCTCAAACGGCTGAGGGCTCCGAGGCAGTACAGGGAGGGAAGAGATATCCTCCGACAGGTGCCCCTACGAGTACCAGGACCTTCTCCATTTGGGGGAGGGACCTGGCTGAGGCCGGTCCATCTGGCATGGGGGCTTCTGCCGGCGGAGGTGAGAAGCGGGTTCATTCCCCGCCCTCCTCTCCTAAAAAGAAGAATAAAAAGACAAGAAAGACAAAAAAGACTCGGGGCTCCTCTCCATCCGCGGGGCCTGCGGGGACAGATGGGACTCCTGCCACTTTGGTAAGCGACCAAGCCAAGATCGGCACATCCGGCCCCTCTACCCTTCCGTGTGCGGAGACCCTGACTAGGACTAATACCAAGAGTGCACAGGGTGGAGCCTCGATGACATCGGGGCTTCCCATTCAGAGGTTGCCTGGCGTTTTCGAGCCCCCTGGCTTCAAGCGCTTCCTCGTTATTTGCTCCACTGATGGCACAAGTTGGCCAAGGGTAACATGATCCATCAGAGGAGAGGATTAGCTAGTGCAATTGGTAGAGAGCTGAAGGTGACTCGTTTCTCGGACGGGAGCCTTCTGGCGAATGCGGCGAATCCTGCCAAGGCGGCCAAGATAAGTGCTCTTGGTACACTTCATGATACCCCGGTGAGTGTGACGCCGCACTCTACCATGAACTATGTGAAAGGAGTAGTTTGCGCGGGGGAACTCGTTGACTCCTCCATTGAGGAAATCACCCTAGAGCTGGCTGACCAGGGGGCGGTCAAGGTCGAACGTGTGATGAGAAAACAGGGAGGGGCCTCGAGACCCACCCCTACACTCTTCGTCACGTTCGACTGTGACAAGCTCCCTGAGTCGGTGCGTGCCGGTTGGTACCGCTACCGCATGAAGGCACTCGTGCCACTGCCGCGGCGGTGCTATTACTGTCACCGCTTCGGCCATACGAATCGCTCATGTAGACGTGCAAAGTCGGGGTCACCCGAAGTCTGTGTAAATTGCTCCAAGGTCGCACACGATAAGTCCAAATCGTGTGTGGCCAAGGGTGTCAATTGCGAAGAGCCACACCCCGCTTCTTCGAAGCAATGTGGTGCATATCTCCTTGAGAAAGAAATCCTAGCCGTTCAGGTCCAGGATCGACTCTCATTCCCTGAGGTTAAGGACTTGGTGTTGGCGCGCCCGGCTCTGCCTGGGAGTCATATGCCTCAATAGTTAGAGAGGCACCCTCTGCTCCTGGCCCATCCAGGCCAACAAGCACGGTTGTTTCCGCGCCCATTCGGAGCCCTTCTGCGGGCTCTTCCCATCCTGGGCGCTCCCCTGGTAAAGCTGGCGGCAAAAAGGGTTCATATCCAGCCCCGCCTAAAACAAGGGAATCCCCCCTCTTCCCCCAGCGTGCCTGTTTCCCGTAAGGCGAAACGGCCACGCGCCTCCACCGAGTCGTTAGACTCACAAGAGGCAACACCCCTGAAGATGGTCACTAGGCCATCTTCCGGGGTTCCTAAAGCTGTCCCCCGAAAGGAGGACAGCAACAAAGGAGCTTCGGCTCCTTCACCCACGCCCCAAGGTGGAGCGAGTGGCTCAGAGACTGTGGATCCTCGAAAAGAGGGCCCCCCGCCTCCGAAGCCGCAAGGCCCGCCTAAGGTTTAGAGGCGGAGGGAGGAAAAGACTTGGATGGCGAGCCCAACCTCCCTCAATAAGTCCTCGAAGGCGACAGCGCCTTCAGCGCTTTGTCCGGCCAACAGCACCCGGGGTTCTGCTCCCGGGAAGCGTATGGCCATTTTCGTGAGGGCCTTCTGTTCGAGGAGGGCCCCCGCGTCTCCTCCGAGCTAGGCCTGGAGAGCATATTCCTTGAATGGAATTGCCGTGGACTCTGAGCCAACTGGGAGGAGCTGCGGAGGCTCGTCTCGTCCCTTTCCCCGTTAGCTATATTTTTGCAGGAGACCATGCTAGGCGCGTGCCCTCTGCCCGCCCTCCCGGGGTATAAGGGTCTTGCGACCCTACCACCGTGGGATGGCCGGGCTAAGGGATGCGCGGTTTACACCCGGCATGATGTCTCCGTTCTTCCTTTCTCTTTAGATACCCCCTTCCAGGCAGTGGCTGTGCAGCTGCACCTGGATAGGAAGTATACTATCATTTCTGCGTACATTCCACCGTCAGCTGACTTCGACGCGGGGGACTTCCGCCGCGTCGTGGCACGGTTGCCGAGGCCCTATCTCTTGTTTGGAGATCTGAACGGCAGGCATTCTCTCTGGGAAGATTCTCCATAAATCCCAGGGGACAAGTCCTTGCCGATCTGATCGAAGAGCTTGAGATGGGTGTCTTAAACGTGGATGAGTTTACGCATCACTGTCCAAGAACCGCTTCATTTTCTTGCCTTGATGTATCTTTGTGCTCTTCGGATGCACAGTTTGATTTTGATTGGGAGGTGGTCGATGACCTCGATGGTAGTGATCACTTTCCCATTCAAATATCATTTTCAGGGCAACTGCCGCCTGAAAGACCACCTCGGTGGTGCTGGGCGCGTGCGCGGTGGCCTGCATTTAAGGAAAAGACTGAATTCTCCATCTCAGTCGAGGAGTTTAGGTCGGTAGATGAGGCAGATGAGTTCTTCTCCGGCAACCTCGTCGCTGTGGGCCTGACTACTATTCCTAGGACGTCTGGCCGTTTTGCACGCCGACCACTCCTATGGTGGTCGGCCGAGTGTGAGACCGCCCTCAAACAGAAGCGTTATGCCTACATGCGCTATAAGCGTCCCCCGAACGATTTCACTGTCGCTGAATTTCGTCGGGCTAGGGCTAGGTTCCGGTATATTTCGAAGCACGCCCGCCGCTCTTCTTGGCAGGCATACGTGTCTTCACTTAACGGGAAGACCCCTTTAGCTGAGGTGTGGAAGCGAGTCAAAAGGATTTGGGCCAAGTTTTCGCAGGACTTCCCTCCCGTTCTCCAGGAGAATGGGACCGCAATCTCGGAACCCGCGTCCGTGGCGGAATCCTTAGCGACCGATTTTTCCGCATTCTCTGCCGTGATGCTGCTCCGCCAGCATTCAATACACGTCGTGATGTCGCGGAAGACCGCCGGCTGGACTTTACCTCCAGAGGCGGAGAACCCTTCAACGACAAGTTTACTGTGAGTGAGTTGTGTTCCGCTCTCGCTTCGTGCGCGGACACCACCCATGGTCCGGGCGATGTCCCGTACGCCATGCTCCGACACCTGGGTGAGCGAGGCATGGCCTTTCTGTTAGATTTGTTCAACAGGATCTGGGTGGAAGTTCTTTTCCCAGACTCCTGGCGAATCGCTACTGTGCTCGCCTTTCGCAAACCGGGGAGAGATCACTCTACTCCGAATGGTTTCCGCACAATCTCTTTAACCTCTTTCGTGTGCAAGTTGATGGAGAAATTGGTAAATGTTAGATTAGCCTTTTTCCTGGACAGCGGAGGCCATCTGTCTTCCGCACAGTGCGGCTTCCGCAAGTTCCACTCCACGTCGGATGCTCTGCTCCGACTAGAAAATGCCGTCTGCGAGGCTTTCCTTCGTAGACAGCACCACGCCACGGTGTTTTTCGATCTGGAGAAGGCCTATGATACCGCATGGCGATACGGTATCATGGAGACTCTCCACACGATGGGGGCGAGGCGATGCCTCCCAATGTTTATATCTGAATTTTTGCGAGATCGTCGATTCCGCGTACGGGTGGGAGGAACCCTCTTCGGCCCAAAGGAGCAGGAAGAGGGTGTTTCTCAGGAAAGTGTCCTCAGTGTCGCACTCTTTGCCCTGAGCATCAACGGCATCACTTCGATGCTGCCGGAAGATGTTCTCGCTACGCTCTACGTGGATGACCTTTCGATTTCCTTTGGCGCAGCCTAGATGCCAACTGTAGAGCGTCGACTCCAACAGGCATTGAACTGCGTCTCTCACTATGCCGATGCGCACATGTTTCGGTTTTCTTGGCAAAGACTAAGGTGGTACACTTCTGCCGCCATCCACGGCTTCACTCCAACCCAGATTTGTTTCTTAATGGGGTGCGCCTGGATGTGGTTGAGTCACACCGTTTCCTTGGTCTTGTATTTGACCGACGCCTCACTTGGGAGGCTCATATTTGCACCCTTAGGGTCTCTTTTACCCGCGCCATGAACATTCTCCGTTCCATGACGTTAAGCGCTTGGGGTGCTGATAGGGCTACTGCCTTACTTTTTTATCGATCCTTTGTTCGCTCGAAGCTCGACTACGGATGTGAGTTTTATGCATCCGCAGCCGAGCGTTCATTGCGAAAGGTTAGATTCGATCCACCACACCGGCCTTCGCCTTGCGACCGGTGCCTCCTGAACTTTCCCCATTGAGAGCCTGTTGGTCGATGCTAGGGAGATGCCACTCGCTTTGCGCCGCGTGCAGTGCATCACTCGCCTGTACCTGTGAGCCCGGTGCCCCCCTCAGTCGCCAACAGCTTTCACTGCATCCGCAGCTGATCTCGATGGTGCCTATGCCAACGAGAGACGCCAGTCATACCCTAAGCCCTTTGGGTTTAGGGCCAGGAAACTCCTTCGAGAGGTAGATATGGCTCTTGGGCCGCTGGCGCCCAGGACGCCACCCTGGAGGGTACCACATTTGGCTATTTGTCGCCACGCCTCTGCTCCCAAAGCTTGTACGGCGCCGGGATTATTGCGTTCGACCTTTTTGGAGCACACATCGTGTCACGCTGGAACCGTGCCAGTGTATACGGATGGCTCCAAGTCCCAAGAGGGGGTCGGCTTCCACGCCGTATCCCCTCTGTTTGAAGTCAGCGGGGCTCTACCAGGCGCTGCGTCTGTCTTCACGGCCGAGCTGGTGGCAATACACCACTCGGTACGGGAGATTACACGACATGCCCGGTTCAGAGACCGGATTGTGATCTATAGCGACTCACAAAGCGCCCTGAGTGCTCTCGGGGCATTGGAATCTCCGCATCCCCTGGTTCGCGATATCCGTGACGCCACGGTTTTGGCGAGCCGGGCAGATGTCGAGATTATCTTCTGCTGGGTTGCTGGACATGTAGGAATTGCGGGGAATAAGCGCCCCGATTATGACGCCAAAAAGTCCGCGAGTACTCTGCGACCGGACCAGCGTTTCGCTCTTCCTCACACCCACTACATGGCAGGAATACGGGCAGCTCTTCGGACTGCTTGGCAAAGAAGATGGGAGACGGTCGAAGGGAACTTAAAGTTGCGTGCCATTGCGCCGCGACTGTTCCCATGGACCTATCCCCCAATGCCGCGGTGGCTTCGGGTTGCTTTCTGTCGTCTCCGAATCGGACACCTCGTGTGACGCATCGCTATTTGATGGAGCGCTCGCCTGCGCCCTATTGTAACGACTGTGTCGTGTCCTAGACTGTTCGGCACATTCTTGTCGAATGTCCCAGTCTGGGTGATCTTCGCGCATGATACCTGTCCCGGTACCGGGATGGGCGGGGTCACTACCGCCTGTCCCTTGTACTCGGGACAGATTCGTGCCCATGACTTGTGGACTTGTTGACTTCTTGGGGGAGGCCGGCCTTCTTCCTATTATTTAAGCAAGGTTTGTTTTTTTGTTTTGTTTTGTTTTTCCATTTGTTTTTTTTTGTTTATTTTTTTCCCTTTGGTTTCACGCTCCTCATCCGAGAGGGACCTCTCCCTCACGCACCAGCTTGCTTCCTTTCCCCCTTTTTGGGGTGTTTCTTTTTTCTCTCAACTTTTATTTTAAAGTAGCCTAGAACTAGGCCAGTTTTAATACGGCGACTAATGCCCAAGTAGGCAGTCACCAGATGAGCTCTTAAAAAAAAAAATCGTTTGGCACCGCCCAGATGCCAACTCTGGAGCGTCGACTCCAACAGCCATTGAACCGCGTCTCTCGCTATGCCGAAGCGCACATGTTCCGTTTTTCCTCGGCCAAGACTAAATTGGTGCACTTCTGCCACCATCCACGGCATCACCCCGACCCAGATTTGTTTTTAAATGGGGTGCGCCTGGATGTGGTTGAGTCGCACCGTTTCCTTGGTCTTGTATTCGACCGACGCCTCACCTGGGAGGCTCATATTCGCACCCTTAGGGTCTCTTGTACCAGCGCCATGGACGTTCCCCGTTTCGTGACGTTCAGCGCTCGGGGCGCTGATAGGGCTACTGCCATACTTTTTTTTTAATCCTTTGTTCGTTCGAAGCTCGACTACGGATGCGAGTTTTATACATCCGCAGCCGAGCGTTTATTGTGGAAGGGGGATTCAATCCACCACACCGGCCTTCGTCTTGCGACCGGTGCCTTCCGCACTTCCCCCATTGAGAGCCTGTTGGTCGATGCTGGGGAGATGCCACTGGCTCTGCGCCGCGTGCAGTGCATCACTCGCCTGTAGGCGCGAGCCCGGCGCCTCCCTCAGTCGCCAGCAGCTCTCACTACATCCGCAGCTGATCTCGATGGTGCCTATGCCGCCGAGAGTCGCCAGTCATACCCTAAGCCCTTTGGGGTTAGGGCCAGGAGACTCCTTCGAGAGGTAGATATGGCTCTTGGGCCGGTGGCGCCCCTGGTTCTGCCTAGGACGCCACCCTGGAGGGTACCACATTTGGCTATTTGTCGCCACGCCTCTGCTCCCAAAGCTTGTACGGCGCCGGGATTATTGCGTTCGACCTTTTTGGAGCACACATCGTGTCACGCTGGAACCGTGCCAGTGTATACGGATGGCTCCAAGTCCCAAGAGGGGGTCGGCTTCCACGCCGTATCCCCTCTGTTTGAAGTCAGCGGGGCTCTACCAGGCGCTGCGTCTGTCTTCACGGCCGAGCTGGTGGCAATACACCACTCGGTACGGGAGATTACACGACATGCCCGGTTCAGAGACCGGATTGTGATCTATAGCGACTCACAAAGCGCCCTGAGTGCTCTCGGGGCATTGGAATCTCCGCATCCCCTGGTTCGCGATATCCGTGACGCCACGGTTTTGGCGAGCCGGGCAGATGTCGAGATTATCTTCTGCTGGGTTCCTGGAAAGAAGATGGGAGACGGTCAAAGGGAACTCAAAGTTTCGTGCCATTGCGCCGCGACTGTTTCCATGGACCTATCCCCCAATGCCGCGGCGGTTCCGGGTTGCTTTCTGTCGTCTCCGAATCGGACACACTCATGTGACGCATCGCTATTTTATGGAGTGCTCGCCTGCGCCCTATTGCAACGACTGCGTTATGTCCCAGACTGTTCGGCAGATTCTTGTCCAATGTCCCAGTCTGGGTGATCTTCGCGCACGATACCTGTCCCGGTACCGGGATGGACGGGGTCGCTACCGTCTGACCTTTGTCTCGGGACGAGTGCGTGCAAATTGACTGGTGGACTTGTTGACTATTTGGGGGAGGCCGGCCTTCTCCCTTTCATTTAACTAGGTTTAGTTGTTTTTTTGTTATTGTTTTGTTATTATTTCTTTTTATTGTTGTTTCCTGTTCATTTTTTTTCAAGTAGCCTAGAACTAGGCTGTTTGTTTACGCCGACTTATGCCTAAGTGGGCAGTCGCCAGATAGCCCCTTAAAAAAAAAAAATAATACTTTCGACATAACCCAGTCATACTCTTTCACTCTAAATCTCCGCCTGGTAACAGGGCCAACACACGCCTCTGCCGCCTGTTCTACTGTTATGTTTTCTTCTCTCTCATTCTCACTCCCACTTAAATCCTCGACCAGCCTCTCTACTTCAACCATTAATCCTTCCCATTATTTCATGGCATTCACCGAATCTTGCTCCAATTGAATACTAATCCAATTTATCCTCGTTAACATGAGCTCAAAATATTTCAGAAGAAACCTACAAATGCTAAACATTTCGACATTCATTCCCCTCTGATCTTGCAAAAAAAAAAAAAAAAAATCACCTATCTCACTCTCACCAAACTTCCTATTTCAACTTCTCTTAGCCTTTCGTCCATTCAGCTTACGTTACCCGCATCCACTCTCACAAAAATCTAATAGTTTCCTTTCTAAAGTGCTAATAACTATCTCACCCACTCCCTCGCAATCTTCCTTACTTTGCGACAGACATTGATTCACCGGATGTTGAATCAGATACTCCGGAGGTTCACACCACTTTCGTAACTAACATTGATGCGTTCAACGTTCATCCAAGCTTCCACTCTTTCACGCACAAACACAACTTTCGACCTTTGACCAAACCTTCCTAATTATAAAATGCCCTTCAAACTTCTTTCAATTCATTAAAATTGTCTGCCTTTTGTCTCAATTGTCTTGAACACTTCATCCCTTACAGAACAACTTTAAAACTTCACTACCTTCTCTTCATAACTCGCGATCATTTTTACCCAGTATCATAAGTGGGCTAATCATATTTTTGAAGTTCAGTAGATTCTTACAAGTGGACATTCTTTTCTCCTTATGTACTGTCATGCTATACGACTGAAGCATTCTTCCCAAGCATTCATCTCTTTCATCTCATCTTTCACCAAACCATTCACACTAGGTACATACGGCGTTGTTCATACATGGTCAATTCCACACTCGCATCTCCTGAAAAGCAAGTCTCACAAACTCTGGTCCATTGTCACTCAACATTCGTACAGGTTTTCACACACGCATCAGCAACATTCATTCATAACTCTAGCGACACTCAAGGATGATTCACTCGTCACAGGCGCCGCATACACAAATGTACTTTTATGATCCACCATCACAACCATTCCTATATATCCTTTCGCAGTCGTCGGAAGAGAAACACAATCAATCGCTACCATTTCAAATTGTTCATTCACACTTAACTTCCACACCAGCGTGGTGGCATACACTGGTACCTTCCCTTCTGCCACATTTCACACATAGTTGCTACATCAACACAAATCTTTCTCATAAAGGAACTAAATGTATACATTTTCATACACTCTCACAATTTATTCTTGCCCATATGTTCAAAACTGTCTTTCACAATATTCATTCCAATCGTACCACATACACAAAATACTTGGATATACACATCCTTATCATCTACCTATTACACACAATTCACCAAGCCTTTACATAGAACAAACTTTCCAGCAAACCTTCTAAATCCAGTGTGTTACACCATTCATTATTAGGCACATTGTTTAATACACTTTCAATGACCTAGGTACTCGTAGTCAACAGCTCTTTAATCAAATCAACACATGCTAATCCCACCAAGCCAGTTGAACCCACAAGCTCACTTTGCAAATCCCAACTGCAACACCTTTCAATAAGCATTCATTCCCCATATCCACTGAAATCTTATTCTTTCGCAAAAAAATCAATCCTAAATAGAAAGAAAAGCAATATGGCAATTGATCCTCTCCTAACACAACAAATTCATGCATCACGTCGTTCAACTTCCCCATACTTACGGACAAACTCATTTTCTCCGTGCAATAATGCGTCCACTTCCAAGTCCCGATATCGCAACTCTATTACTCCTCGGAACCTTCCAATTCACTGTCATCATCACGTACGACTCTCATTCAACAAAGAGATCTGAGCTCCCGTATCAATCATTCCACAATATTTAGTTACATTCATAGTCAAGACATCATCACTTCGTCTTCGATCTGATGCACACATACACATACACTATATTCGCAACCTTCATACTTTCCACAAACACGTCACTAGCATCTAAACCCTCATCCACATTCGTTGGACTAATCTCCTTACAGACTTCATCTCTCAACTTTCTAAAATAATTCTTCTTTTCAATCAACCAATTGTAGTGCACTCCACTCACATTGAAGATGCAACTCATACCCACTCTCTCTGTCCACACCTTTACCACGATACATTACCGACTTTTATATAGACCATAATGTACATACACCCACACGGCAAACAACTACTTACGATCACTAACAATTATGAAAAGTCATTACTCCCGGTATATCCATACCTCTCCATTCTTTCTTCAACTTATTCGTATTTCCAATTGCTCCGGTCTTTTACACACTTCTTCCATAAACACACTTCGCAATATCTTTACACTCTATACCTTCTCAAACAACCCATCTTTCATCAGGTCTCGCAAGCCGTACAACTCACTTTCAAACATATAATTACCTCTACCTTTACATGTCCTTCCAACAATTACTCCAGCAGGCAAATTACTCAGGTTTTATATTTGCACTCTCTCATTAACACTCCTTGGCAATCGTGACATCAAATCGGCTCTTTCCTTCCACCTATAAATGATCTACTACAAAATCAGTCCATCGTTCCTGCAAGAGTACAATCAACTAATCTCATGCGTTGTAGATACACTAAATGCTGATGATCCGTTCATAGTATAAATTTCGCTTCATACAAAAACGGGCGCAACGACTCAAAGCAGAAACGTACGCAACTCTTTCAATTGTAGAATACGTTCGTTATGCCACACAATACTTTCGAAACATACGCTATCACTCTTTTTCCTTTCAACCCCATTCACACCCTGATCTTGCATCAAACATATACCCATCGAATGACCTCTCGCATCCGTTTTTTTACTTCAAGCGTTCTCACATTCGGCTCATATGGCAGATACGCAAGTTCCGTCTTTTGCCACTTGCGCTTTCAATTTAATCAACGTAATTTTCTTTTTTCCATTCCATAAACTCAACGGTTTCATCACCGCTAAACAATCTTTCATAAATTTTCTACCAAACTCACCCACGACCAAGGAATCCACGGAACTCTCACCGTCGTAGGTTTAGGAAAATTCCTAACTCTTCAAAAACCTCTCGGACTTGCGCAACCCATCCATTCTTACTTTGTCCTTAAACTTCCTTTATAAACCACACACACATAGACAACTTTACTTTCACACCTACTTCTTCCAATTTTCTCCACATCTCATTAACCATAGTCATATGCTCAGTGCATACTGTCACTCATTACCAAAATATTATCCAGGAATACCTTTACATTCTTGTTCGAAAAACGAATCAACACAACATTCACAGCACACTGAAAAGCAAAACTGGTAGTGTCGCTTTGCAGTGGAGACCACCGTAATAGACCGGCTCTCTTCAGTCACAGGCGTCAGGTAGTATCCACGCACCAAATCTATTTTAGGGAACACTTTCCTTCCATGCATACTATACACACATTCGGACACAACCTTATAAGAAAAATCTTTCAACTTCGTTTAATTTTTAACTGCGGCCAAGCAAGTAAGTCTAAGGGTCATGCAAATCTCGTGTTGTGTTCATCTTCTGTCCGTAACGAGTCGCTGGTTCAATGTAGGCAGTTAAAACCAATCCTACCAAAGGTAACATTGGTTTTAGCTAGTGGCTAGAGGTGTTAAATCAGCCATTTTTAGAGTTATGAAGGTCAAACCAATGTCACAAGGGGTAATCGCCGCAAGTCCACTAGATCATGTCCCTCTGGAGAAGGGGTGTTAGAGGGAGAGAAGGGGTGTTAGAGGCGGAGAAGGGGTGTTAGAGGGAGAGAAGGGGTGTTAGAGGGAGAGAAGGGGTGTTAGAGGGAGAGAAGGGGTGTTAGAGGGAAAAAAGGCGCGTTAGAGGGAGAGAAGGGGTGTTAAAGGGAGAGAAGGGGTGTTAGAGGGAGAGAAGGGGTGTTAGAGGGAGAGAAGGGGTGTTAGAGGACAATTCCATGCACTCGCACTCAATTGAATTACGCAAATTCTCAAGAACTCCTCACACTGTTGCCCGATCTCATGAGCCACGGGGGGGAGGGGAATGGGGAGACATTTGATAAACAAGATTGCCACCGCACAATACGATCTTGCCATCTGGTAACTGAACGTGGCCAAAGTCCTCATCCCCTTGACTGCGGCACAATTCCGATTCCATAACATCCTTTTAATCTTATGCTTCGCACATTCACTCAACATTTTCCCCGAATTCACTTGCCCAATCAAATCTTCAACCCGCCAATTTCCCACTTCTAGAAAATACACTTGTATGCGCCACGTGTGCAACATTGTTCCTATTCAACACTGCACTCAATGTACACAATCTATCTCCTACACGTATTCCTCTCAACCTTTTCTTTTGTAGATCAAACCCAACTTGGATGCATACACGGAGATCTTTCAAACGAATTACCCCATCAAACACGCGCGCAACTCTCCTCGTATGCTAATTCGCCCCCGACAGGGGGTCGACCTTGTGATGTCGGTTACATTTGGTGCCTGGAGGAGTTTCACATCTTCCCGTCCTGAGTGCAAATTAGGGACGCTCTGTCACACTGGGTTGACTTCAACCCTCTGATGGGTCCTGGGAATGTTATTGGTGCACTCTCCCCTCGCATTTACTCAGCGCTACTTTACCTTTTTTATTAGTATTATTATTAGTAGCATTATAATTATCATTCTTATTATTCATTATCATTATTATTTTATTTTATTAGTAGTATTTATTGATATAATATTATTAATCATTATTATGTATTATACTTATTTATGATTAGTATTATTATTGTCATTATTTATTATCATTACGGCTCTCCCCTTGACCTTTTCGAACCGCATTTCGTACCAGGAAGACTGTTCCCACCTGGACAGAGTTTGGTTCGGTAGCCATGGTACCTCTGTGGACTGATGCCATCCTGGGATCATCTAGTACCAGGGTATGATAATGATGGGTGATCACCCGCCCCAACCGTTAGTGAACCCGCCTATCTCTACTTCTCTTCTTTACATACCCCCCTACCCCTTTCCACACCTGCTACCCTATCCACAGAGGTCCTGGCTGCCCGGCCCCCTTTTGTCCTCTTATGGGTCATGAGTCGAGAGGCAATGTGTGCCCCTGCGATGATCGAAAACCCACTGGCTAAGGCAAGTACTATGCACGGGATGTTTTGGACCGTCGTCTCTGCTCACCTTCTACCAGTAGACAAATAAGGTTGCTACGCTGGTACCATCCTTTATGGTTAAAACTCTACGACAATTCCGCCTGAATAGCGGCCTGGGTTGGCAAAGCCTTCTTAGCTGGACACGTGGACAGATTACATACGTGTAAATGATCACATTCTGGAATTTTCTGATCCTATGGAGACGTTTTTATTAACCTCCCGAGTCATTGGAAGACCATAGTATCTACTTTCCATGCATTTTGTTTTCTTTTTCCTCAATGATTGGAAGACCATAGTATCTACTTTCCATGCATTTTGTTTTCTTTTTCCTCAATGATTGGAAGACCATAGTATCTGCTTTCCATGCATTTTGTTTTCTTTTTTCTCAATGATTATGGCTATAACAGAAAATAATAGTTGGTTGGCACATAGAAATCAACCTTCAACCGGTGGAGGGCTCCCCTCTCACCATCCACAAGCGGCAAAGGGTTTTCTCTCTGCCGTCTTTAGAAGCACCTGTGGGCAGCTCCACTTCAGAAAGGTGGCCCACCCTATTCTTTTATAGGAACCCGTCCAACTTTCTTCTAGCGGGTGCGGTGAGATCTCTCTCATCTCTTCTTTGGAGGCGGCCATGGTCGACTCCATCTTTGCACCAGAGGCGGTACCCTCCCCCCCTTTCCTTTCACAGCGGACGGCCAAGAAAACAGGCGGACGTCACAGGATCGAACGTGGTAGCGGCTCAATAGGGAAAAAAATTGCCTTAGAGGGCACGGGAAAGCTGGGCTCGTCCCGACGTGCCCCCTTCATTCCTGTCTTTTGATTTTGTGCGGGATCGGAGTTCCTGCCCCCATCTCTTCCCCAATGAATATAGACCCACCGGATCAGAAGTACCCTCAATATGGATCAGTGATACTTTGTAGGAATGTCCACATTGAGACCTTCCATATAGCTGGTTTTGGTCCCTGAGGGGGACCTGCCTCAGATGGCAGGATCTTCCATGCGGTCAATCTTGGTCTCGGGTCTAAACACGGAACCTGAATTCACCCCTGTGCAAGTTTCTGCTCAGGTGGTTAGGGTCCCCGAGGACTTAAAATAAAAGGAGTCCTCTGACTAGTACTCCCTTGACGCCGGACCCTTCTCCATCTCGCAGAAGGATCTTGCTAAGGATGGTCTATCTGGCGTAGGGGCGCCTTCTGGGGGCGGAGAGAAGTGGGTTCACTCCCCCCTTTCCCCTACAAAAGGAAAATTAACAAGAGGAAAACAAAGAGGACTAGGTCATCTCCCTGCCCGGGGGCTCTAGGGGAGAACGGGTCCAATGATTCAACAAACTACCAGGCCAAATCAGTACTTCCAGGCCCGACGCGGGCTAGGAGTGGAGTTCCAGGCAAAAACGAAAGTCTAAAATGCACTGAGTGGAGCCTAGATTACGTTTGGGCCCCTCATTGATAGACTACCTGTCATTTTTGAGCCCGCTGGCTTCAAACGCTTTCTACTTATTTGCTCCACTGATGGCAGCATGTTGGCCAAAGGCTACATGCTCCATCAAAGGAGAGCTTTAGTTAAATTTAGTGGTAGAAAGCCAAAGGTGACCCGTTTCTGACGGGAGCCTTCAAGGGAATGCGTCAGAACCTTCCGTGGCGGGCTTGATTAGTGTCTTAAGGAGACTTAATGGCTAACCTTTGAGTGTGACGCCGTACTATAAAAGAACTTCGTGAAACGAGTGGTTTATGCGAGGGAACTCTTGGACTACTCCATAGTAGTCATCACCTTAGAGCTGGCCTAACGCGGGGCGGTCAAGGTCGAATGTGTGATGAGAAAATGGGTAAGCACCTCGAGGCTCCCCCCTCCCCCCTCACTCTTTATAAAGTTCTACCGTGACAGGCTCTCTGAGTCGGTCCGTGCCGGTTGGTATCACTACCGTGTTAAAGCATTCGTCTCACTTCCGAGAAGATGCTACTACTGCTACCGCTTCTGCCAGACGAATCGCTCATGTAGACGTGCAAAGTCTGGTTTCCCAAAGGTTTGTGTACGTTGCTTCAAGGAAGTACACGATCGATCGTCCATGGCATGTGTTTACTTTCCGAGAACAGCACTCTTCTTTCTCGAAGCAATGGGGTGTGTATTAAGTGGAGAAGGAAATCCTGGCCTATCAGGCTGTGTGTGGAAAGTGTCATTTCGTGAGGCTAAGGAACTGACCCTGCCGTATCCGGCGCTGTTCGGGATGTTGTATGCCTCAATGTTAAAAAAGCACAATTTGCCGCTGGCCCATCCAGGTCTACCAATACGTTCGTTTACGCGCCCATTCGGGACCCTTCTGCGGGCTCTACTTCCCCTCCTTGGCACTCCCCTGGAAAAAATAGCAGCACAAAGGGTTCATACCCAGCGTCGGCCAAACCAGGTCTACCCTCCCCCCCCTCCATTGCCAGTGTGAGAGTTTCCCGCAAGATGAAACGGCAGCGCGCCTCCAACGAGTCGTTAGACTCGCAGGAGGAAACACCGCTGAAGGTGGTCGTGAGACCATTTTCCGTGATTCCTAAAGGTGCCCCAAGAGGAGGGGGCAACAAAGGATCTTCAGCCCCTACGCCCCGACCCAAAAGAGGGATACTGACCGCTAAAGGTTTTAAAGCAGAGGGAGGAAAAACTCGCATAGCAAGACCAACCTCCGCCGATAAGTCTTCGAAGGCGACAGCGCCTTCAGCGCCTTGTTTGGCCAACAGCACATGGAGTTCTGCCTCTGGGACCTCTCATTTCCTGCGACATAGACCTAAAGGGCATATTCCTTAAATGGTGCAGTTACACCTCAAGATAGGATATATAGTTATTTCTGCGTACATTCCACCGTCAGGAAACTTCGATGCGGGGGACTTCCGGCGCGTCGTGGCACGGATGCCGAGGCCCTCTCCACTGCTCGGGGATTTGAACGTTATACACTCCCTCTGAGGGAGATTACTCTATCACTCCCAGGAGCCAGGTCCTTGTCGACCTGATCGATGAGCCCCGTAAGGGGCGCGGCGATTTGCCATCCTGGCCGCCGTGCTGACCCGTCCGGCCCCAGCTTAGCCTCTCTTCCTTCCTTCAAAAAACTTGTTTCCTCTCTTTTCATACAACCTCTCCCACAACTTTCTCTGGTCAGCCTCTGATTTCACAGGGTAGATGCTGACCTTCTTCTTAAGTCAACCGTCCCGGATCGGGGCTGAGGGGGAGGGGACAATGTTCCCTAACCCCTGAGCTCCGGTCTGGGGTGGTTGGTTTTTAACAACCTGCTTTATCCCCACCCATACCTTCCTCACATTCATTTTCCTCTCCTCTTCACAATCTATATATTTTTTACGGTGTTCAAGGTGGAGCCGCCATGCTGATGAACTGCCAGGCCACCAGGCGGGAGGGGTGGTCTTAAATGGCGGCGCCTGGCTCTGCCGGGCTTGTAAGCACCTCTCGCAGTGCGGGCTACTGCGAGAGGTGATGCGCGATTGCATGCCGTGTCAAAAAGAGGGTCACCATGCCCAATGAGTATAAAAAAAACCCAACCCCCAACTTCCCCTATAACATCGACGGAGCCGCCCTTGGGCAGCTCCAGGAAAAAAATGGAGGTCTTCCCTTCCTGTGCTTGCTCAGGGGACCCTCCATATATCTCTAACCGGAGAGGAGGCTTACTCCTCTCCTTCACTTACAGGTGTAGGGGACTCCCCCTTACCCTCTTTTCTGGAGGTGCTTTTGGGCACCTCCCTTTTACCAGCAGCAGGCCCCTCTGTTCTTTCCAAGCAGACTGCCAAGAAAGCCAGCAGGCAGCCCTTAGCCAGCCTCTCCACATCGAAGCGGCTCGGTAGGGCAAACCCCCTTAGGTGGGAGAAAGCCAGGCCCCTTCGGTCGCTTCCCTCAAAAGACCTGCTGGCAAGAATACTGAACCTTGCCGGGGTCAAGGCCCATGCCTCCCCAAAGAAGACTAGTGACGATACTGCTAACGGGACCTGCAAAGTCTTGGGAAGGAGGGGGGATGGCCAACTGGAGGTCCCCCCTGAGATAGACATGGTCCTTGAGGAAACCCATCCTCAGAAGGTAGGGCCTTCCATGGGGGGGAAATCCTGGCTCGGCGCCAAGCACCAAACCCGAATCCGCCCCGATGCAAGGTCCTCCTCAAACGGCTGTGGTTTCCGAAGCAGTAGAAGGAGGGGAGGGATCTCCTCCGACCGGTGTCTTCAAGACTACCAGGACCGTCTCCATTTCAGAGAATGACCTGGCTGAGTCTGGTCCATCTGGGCTGGGGGCTTCTTCCGGCGGAGGTGAGAAGCGGGTTCATTCCCCGCCCTCCTCTCCAAAAAAGAAAAAGACTAAGACCAAAAAGACAAAAAAGACTCGGGGCTCCTCTCCATCCGCGGGGGCTGCGGGGACGGATGGGTCTGCTGCCACTCTAGAGGGCGACCAAGCCAAGATCGGCACATCCGGCCCCTCTGCCCCCCTGGTTGCGGAGCCCCTGACTAAGACTAATACCAAGTGTGCACAGGGCGGAGCCTCGATGACATCGGGGCCCCTGATTCAGAGGTTACCTGGCGTTTTCGAGCCCAATGGCTTCAAACGCTTCCTCGTTATTCGCTCCACTGATGGGACCATGTTGTCCAAGGGCAACGTGATCCATCAGAGGAGAGGATTAGCTAGTGCAATTGGTAGAGAGCCGAAATTGACCCGTTTCTCGGACGGGAGCCTTCTGGCGAACGCGGCGAATCCCGCCGAGACGGCCAAGATAAGTGCTCTGCGGACACTTCATGGCACCCCGGTGAGTGTGACGCCGCACTCTACCATGAACTTTGTGAAAGGAGTAGTTTATGCGAGGGAACTCGTTGACTACTCCATTGAGGACATTACCCTAGAGCTGGCCGACCATGGGGCAGTCAAGGTCGAACGTGTGATGAGAAAACAGGAGGGGCCTCGAGACCCACCGCTACACTCTTCGTCACGTTCGACTGTGACAAGCTTCCTGATTCGGTGGGCGCCAGTTGGTACCGCTACCGCGTGAAGGCATTCGTGCTACTGCCGCGGCGGTGCTATTACTGTCACCGCTTCGGCCATACAAATCGTTCATGTAGATGTGCAAAGTCGGGGTCACCCGAAGTCTGTGTAAATTGCTCCAAGGTCGCACACGATAAGTCCAAATCGTGTGTGGCCAAGTGTGTCAATTGCGGAGAGCCGCACCCTGCTTCTTCGAAGCAATGTGGTGCATATCTCCTTGAGAAAGAAATCCTGGCCGTTTAGGCCCAGGATCGACTCTCATTCCGCGAGGCTAAGGACTTGGTCCTGGCGCGCCCGGCTCTGCCTGGAACGTCATATGCCTCAATAGTTAGAAAGGCACCCTCTGCTCCTGGCCCATCCAGGCCAACGAGCACGGTTGTTTCCGCGCCCATTCGGAGTTCTTCTGCCGGCTCTACCCAACCCGGGTGCTCCCCTGGTAAATCTGGCGGCAAAATAGGTTTATACCCAGCCCTGGCCAAAACCAGGGCTCCCTTCTCTCTCCCCAGCGTGACCGTTTCCCGTTAGGCGAAACGGCCACGCGCCTCCACCGAGGCGTTAGACTCACAGGAGGCAAAACATCTGAAGATGGTCGCTAGGCTATCTTCAGGGGTTCTTAAAGCTGTTCGCCAAAAGGAGGACAGCAACAAAGGAGCTTCGGCTCCTTCGCCCACGCCCCGAGGTGGAGCGAGTGGCTCGGAGACGGTGGTTCCCCGAAAAGAGGGCCTCCCGCCTCCGAAGCGGCAACGCCCGCCTAAGGTTTCGAGGCGGAGGGAGGAAAAGACTCGCATAGCGAGCCCAACCTTCCACAATAAGTCCTCGAAGGCGACAGCCCCTTCAGCGCTTTGTCCGGCCAACAGCGCCCGGGGTTCTGCCCCCGAGAAGCGTACGGCCATTCCCGTAAGGGTCTTCTTTTCGAGGAGGGCCCCCGCGTCTCCTCCGAGCTATGACTGGAGGGCATATTCCTTCAATGGAATTGCCGTGGACTCCGGGCCAACTGGGAGGAGCTGCGGAGGCTCGTCTCGTCCCGTTCCTCGTTAGCTCTTTTTTTGCAGGAGACCATGCTAGGGGCGTGCTCCTGCCTGCCCTCCTGGGGTATAAGGAACTTGCGACCCCACCACCGCGGGATGGCGGGGCTGAGGGATGCGCGGTTTACACCAGGCATGATGTCTCCGTTCTTCCTTTCTCTTTAGATACCTCCTTTCAGGAAGTGGCTGTGCAGCTGCACCTGCATAGGAGGTATACTCTGATTTCTGCGTACATTCCACCGTCAGCTGACTTCGATGCGGGGGACTTCCGCCGCGTCGTGGCATGGTTGCCGAGGCCCTATCTCTTGCTTGGAGATCTGAATGGCAGGCATCCTCTCTGGGGAGATTACTCCATAAATCCCAGGGGACAAGTCCTTGCCGATCTGATCGAAGAGCTTGAGATGGGTGTCCTAAACGTGGATGAGTTTACGCATGACTGTCCGAGAACCGCTTCATTTTCTTGCCTTGACCTATCTTTGTGCTCTTCGAATGCACAGCCTGATTTTGATTGGGGGGTAGTCGATGACCTGCATGGTAGTGATCACTTTCCTATTCAAATATCATTTTCAGGGCAACTGCCGCCTGAGATACCACTTCGGTGGTGCTTAGCGCGGTGGCCTGCATTTCAGGAAATGACTGAATTCTCTATCTCAGTCGATGAGTTTAGGTCGGTAGATGAGGCCATTGTGTTCTTCTCCGGAAACCTCATCGTCGTTGGCCTGACTACTATTCCTAGGACGTCTGGCCGTTTTGCACGCCGACCACTCCCATGGTGGTCAGCCGAGTGTGAGACGGCCCTCAAACAGAAGCGTTATGCCTACATGCGGTATAAGAGCTGCCCGAACGATTTCACTGTCGCTTAATTTCGTCAGGCTAGGGCTAGGTTCCGGTATATTTCAAAGCATGCCCGACGCTCTTCTTGTCGGGCATACGTGTCTTCACTTAACGGGAAGACCCCTTTAGCTGAGGTGTGGAAACGAGTCAAAAGGATTCAGGGCAAGTTCTCGCAGGACTCCCCTCCCGTCCTCCAGGAGAATGGGACCGCAATCTCGGACCCCGCGTCAATGGCGGAATCCTTAGCGACCGCTTTTTCCGCATTCTCTAGCCGCGATTCTGCCCCGCCAGCATTCAATGCACGTCGTGATGTCGCAGAAAGCCACCGGCTGGACTTTACCTCCAGAGGCGGAGAACCCTTCAACGACAAGTTTACTGTGAGTGAGTTGCGTTCCGCTCTCGCTTCGTGCGCGGACACCACCTATGGTCCGGACGATGTCCCGTACGCCATGCTTTGACACCTGGGTGAGCGAGGGATGGCTGTTCTGTTAGATTTGTTGAACAAGATCTGGGTGGAAGGTCTTCTCCCAGACTACTGGTGAATCGCTACTGTGCTCGCCTTTCGCAAACCGGAGAGAGATCACTCTAATCCGACCGGTTTCCGCACCAATCTCTCTAACCTCTTGCGTGTGCAAGTTGATGGAGAAATTGGTAAATGTTAGATTAGCCTTTTTCCTGGACAGCGGAGGCCATCTGTCTTCCGCACAGTGCGGCTTCCGCAAGTTCCACTCCACGTCGGATGCTCTGCTCCGACTAGAAAATGCCGTCTGCGAGGCTTTCCTTCGTAGACAGCACTACGTCCCGGTGTTTTCCGATCTGGAGAAGGCCTATGATACCGCATGGCGATACGGTATCATGGAGACCCTCCACACGATGGGGGAGGGCAACGCCTCATAATGTTTATATCTGAATTTTTGCGAGATCGTCGATTCCGCGTACGGGTGGGGGGAGCCCTCTTCGGCCCAAAGGAGCAGGAAGAGGGTGTCCCGCAGGGAAGTGTCCTCAGTGTCACACTCTTTGCCCTGAGCATCAACGGCATCAACTCGGTTCTGCCAAGAGATGTTCTCGCTACGCTCTACGTGGATGACCTTTCGATTTCCTTTGGCGCGGCCCAGATGCCAACTTTGGAGCGTCAACTCCAACATGCATTGAACCACGTCTCTCGCTATGCCGAAGCGCACAGGTTTTGGTTTTCTTTGGCCAAGACTAAGGTGGTGCACTTCTGCCGCCATCCACGGCTTCATCCCGACCCAGATTTGTTTCTTAATGGGGTGCGCCTGGATGTGGTTGAGTCGCACCGTTTCCTTGGTCTTGTATTCGACCAACGCCTCACCTGGGAGGCTCATATTCGCACCCTTAGGGTCTCTTGTACCCGCAAAATGGACATTCTCCGCTCCATGACGTTCAGCGCTTGGGGCGCTGATAGGGCTACAGCCTTCCTTTTTTATCGATCCTTTGTTCGCTCGAAGCTCGACTACGGATGCGAGTTTTATGCATCCGCAGCCGAGCGTTTATTGCGGAAAGTGGATTCGATCCACCACACCGGCCTCCGCCCTGCGACCGGTGCCTTCCGCACTTCCCCCATTGAGAGCCTGTTGGTCGATGCTGGGGAGATGCCACTCGCTCTGCGCCGCGTGCAGTGCATCGCTCGCCTGTACACGCGAGCTCGGCGTCTCCCTTAGTCGCCAACAGCTCTTACTGCATCCGCAGCTGATCTCGATGGTGCCTATGCTTCCGAGAGACGCCAGTCATACCCTATGCCCTTTGGGTTTAGGGCCAGGAAACTCCTTCGAGAGGTAGATATAGCTCTCGGGCCGGTGGCGCCCTGGTTCTGCCCAGGACGCCACCCTGGAGGGTACCACATTTGGCTATTTGTCGCCACGCCTCTGCTCCCAAAGCTTGTACTGCACCGGGAGTATTGCGTTCGACCTTTTTGGAGCACACATCGTGTCACGCTGGAACCTGGCCGGTGTATACGGATGGCTCTAAGTCCCAAGAGGGGGGTCGGCTTCCACGCCGTATCCCCTCTGTTTGAAGTCAGCGGGGCTCTACCAGGCGCTGCGTCTGTCTTCACGGCCGAGCTGGTTGCAATACACCACTCAGTACGGCAGATTACGCGACGTGCCTGGTTCAGAGACCGGATTGTGATCTATAGCGACTCACAAAGCGCCCTGAGTGCTCTCGGGGCATTGGAATCTTCGCATCTCCTGGTTCGCGATATCCGTGACGCCACGGTTTTGGCGAGCCGGGCAGATGTCGAGATTATCTTCTGCTGGGTTCCTGGACATGTAGGAATTGCGGGGAATGAGCGCGCAGATGAGACGCCAAAGAGTCCGCGAGGACTCTGCGACAGGACCAGCGTTTCACTCTTCCTCACACCGACTACATGGCAGGAATACGGGCAGCTCTTTGGACTGCTTGGCAAAGAAGATGGGAGACGGTCGAAGGGAACTTAAAGTTGCGTGTTATTGCGCTGCGACTGTTTTCATGGACCTATCCCCCAATGCCGCGGCGGCTTCAGGTGTCTTTCTGTCGTCTCCGAATCGGACACACTCCTGTACGCATCGCTATTTGATGGAGCGCTCGCCTGCGCCCTATTTCAACGACTGCGTCGTCCCCCAGACTGTTCGGCACATTCTTGTTGAATGTTTTAGTCTGGGTGATCTTTGCGCACGATACCTTTCCGGTACCGGGATGGGCGGGGTCGCTCCTGCCTGTCCCTTGTACTCGGGACAGATTTGTGCACATTGACTTGTGGACTTGTTGACTTTTGGGGGGAGGCCGTGCTTCTCCCCTTTATTTAAGGTTCTTTTTTGTTATTGTTTTGTTTGTAGTTTGCATTCTCCTGCACCGGGGTGAGGGGGGACCTCCCCCCGCTGCCGGAGATTGCTTCCTGATTATTAAGTTTTTCCAATTTATATCGATTGTTAAGTTTTCATATTTTTATTTTAAAGTAGCCTAGTTCTAGGCTGTCGTGTTTTCCGGCGACTTATGCCCAAGTGGGTAGTTGCCAGATGGGCTCTATAAAATAATTAAAAAAAAACTGATCGATGAGTTGGAGCTAGGTGTCCTGAATATTAATGAGTGTCGTGGTATTGCAAGGACCGAGTGGTGGTTTACGTATGTATAGGTTTGTTACGTACTTCAAAAACGCCGGGATTAAGTTTTCTCCAAGAGTGCTATATTGATTTATTGTTATTACGTTATTTTTTTATCTTTGAGTGTTTCTAGTGCCATGCTCAGCGTTTCGAGGATTGAATTAAATGCTTCTAAGAAAATAGACCTTTAATTGCAACATGAACAAAAAATGAAATAAAACAAACAAACTATACATTATTTAATTAAACCAGTTTAAGCGAGATTTACTAAATTCCACAATTGAATATCCAGTAATGGTTGACCCAAAGCTCACTTTAATATTGAACGCTAATAGACCTTAAAAAGAGAGAATGGAATTTATTTACCTTTAAAAACTACACGAGAGTTTGGTTTGAGACTGACCTTTGCCTTAATTTTTATGTAGCTTTAAGAATGTTGTTTTCGGGCAGGCGCGTGGACGTCTTTACTGCCACTCCAGATGATTGTCTGGCGCGGGGATAGATTTAAAGCCACATATGAATTCGGTGCCTGCGATGGATGGCGTTAAGCACGTTGTCTTGGTAAGATGATTTTACTAATGGGACAGGGAAAGTATGCTTCTTCCACTCTTCGGGTTAATCTGTGAATTATTTGCACTGACGAGCGATAAGCAAACGAGTGAATCCTTTGGCGAAGGGGAGTGCTTGAGGGGGGTTCACTTTGGGGTATTTCTCAATGGGGAGGGCTATCTCTGGTTTTTGTTGTACACCAGGATAGGGAATTCTCTGACGAGAGCTAGTTGAACTTGTTTCTCAATACAAGCTAACTTCAAGTTCGGTGTGACCACCAGGAACTGGCTCAGCATGAGCTGCTTCTGTGTTCCTTTCGTAGGGTTGCCGGGCACTTAGCCGGACGTCGTTGTCTTGATGACTGAATCGATCTTTTGTTCTTCTGCAGTTATTTGCATATATACTTCGCCACCCCACTGGGGGTAGGGGAAGGAGGGGGGGATGAGGATGGCGGAATTAAGTTCCTCCTCTAACGGTTTTTCTCAGAGCGTCTTTCACCTAGCCCTAAAGACACCTTCTGGCATTTGGTTGTCGCTCCTCTAATTTTGCATATGAAGTAAAATTAAATGCCAACTCTTAGGGAAAATATTGCTGGTTTAAACAATGTTAGGCTCGCCGGACCCGAAATGTGATGATTAGTGCATTATGTGGTTTTGGGGCGACCATTCTGGTAATCCTCGAAGCGAGTGGAGAGAGGGGGGTTGGTTTAAGTACTCAAATTACGCCGCCAAAATGCCAGGACGTCGCGGCTACCTAACAGGGCCTCAGTTTTGAGGGTGGAATATAGAGTTCCCTACAATGAGGTTTCGCATAACTGCCCGAGAACGCTTCATTTTACAGTCTTGATCTATCTTTGTGCTCTCCGGATGCACAGCCTAATTTTGGGTGGGTGGTGGTTGATGAACCGAATCGTAGTGATCACCCCGTAAGGATCACGGCTATTTGCTTTCCTGGCCGCCGTGCTGCCCCAGCGCCAAGTCCTGCCCCAGCCACAAGTCCTGCCCCAGCCACAAGTCCTGCCCCAGCGCCCAGTCCTGCCCTAGCCACAAGTCCTGCCCCAGCGCCCAGTCCTACCCCAGCTTGGTCTCTCTCCCCTCTTTTGCTAACCCCCAATCTCCACCTCCTATACCAACTCTCCCTTATTGTGCTCCTGCTTTTCCGTTGTCCCTTTACAACCACCTTTTCTCTACCCCTTTTGTTGGCCCCCTTCTCCTTCCCATGGACCTCCTCGATCACGACCTAGCGCTCACTTGAACCACTACCTACGACAAGATGTTAGGCGTGGTGACCCTAACTGCTCAGAAGCAGGTCACGAAGCTAAATCCGTCATCCCGGCCTGCCTACCATTCTTCATGTAGGATTTAGTCAGGATTCTCCCAAGGGGATTTTCTGGGGAGACTACTAAATCATACGAGGGGTCGAGCTTGAGATAAGTGTCCTAAATGTGGATGAGTTTACGCCTCATTGTCCTAGAACCACTTCATTTTCCTGCCTTGATCTATCCTACCGTTTGAGAGCCCCCACCCTATCTGAGGGTGCTGCGTGGGGCGGGCGCGGTGGTCCGCATTTCAGGAAATGACTGATTTCTCTGTCAGAGTTGGAGTTTAGGTCGGTGGATGAGGCCGTTAAGTTATTCCCCGGCAACTTAATTGTCGTGTGCCTGAGTACTATTCCTACAACATATAACCGTTTTGCACGCATACCGCTTCTGTGGTGGTCAGCCGAGTATGAGGTAACCCTCAAACAGAAGCGTTATGCCTACATGCGCTATAAGCACTGTCAGAACGATCTAACTGTGGGTGAATTTCATCGAGCTAGGGCTAGGTTCGGGTAAGTTTCGAACCACGCCCACCGCTCTTCCTGGCGGGCGTACGTGTCTTCACTTAATAGGATGACTCCTCTAGCAGAGTTGTGTAAGCGAGTCAAAAGCATTCGGGGCAAGTTCTCGCAGGACCCTCCTCTCGTTCTTCAGGAGAATGGGACCGCAATCACGGACCCTGCGTCCTTGGCACACTCCTTTGCGACTGCATTATCTGCATTTTCTAGCCTGAATGCTGCTCCCCCAGCATTCAATGCACGTCTTAATGTCGCGGAAAGCCAAAAACTGTACTTTACCTCAAGAGGGGAGAACCCTTCAAAGACACGGTTACATTGAGTGAGTTGCGTTCCGCTATCGTTTCAAGCGCAGACACAGCCCCTGGTTCGGACTGTCATGTATGACATGCTTAGACAACTGGGTGAGTGAGGTATAGGCTTTTTTATTGGATTTTTTTTCAGCAGGATTTGGATAGAGGGTATCCTCCCAGAATCCTGTGAACCGCTACTGTGTTCGCTTTTCACAAATTGGGAAGAGATCACTCAACCCAGGCCAGTTTACACCCAATCTCTATAACGTCCTGCGGGTCCAAGTTGATTAAGAAATTGGTAAATGTTAGACTAGCCTTTTTTTCTGTACAACGGAGCCCAACTGTTTTCTGCACAGTGCAGCTTCCGCAATTTACACTACATCAGATGCTCAGCTACAAATGGAAAATGCCGTCTGCAAGGCCTTTCTTCTAGACAGCATATGATACTACATGGCGATACGCTATCATGAAGACTCTCCACACTATGGAGGCGATGGGACCCCTCCCAATCTTTATTTCTCAATTTCTTACGAGATCGTAGATTTGGCATATGGGTGAGAAGAGCCCTCTCCGGTTCACTGGAGCAGTAAGAGAGTGTCCCGCATAGGAAGTGTCTTCAGTGTCACAATCTTTGCCATCAGCATCGCTGCTGCCAGAATATATTCTCGCTACGCTCTACGTGTTCGACCTTTCGATCCTTCTTGGTGCGGTCCAGATCCCAACTCTGAAACGAAGATTTCTACAGACATTAAGCCACATCACTCTTTCTGCCGAACCGCACAGGTCTCGGTTTTCATTGGCCAAGACTAAGGTGGTGTACTCTAGCCACTATCTACGGCTCCACCCCGACAGGACTTGTCTCTAAATGGAGTTCTTCTGGAAGTGGTGGACTTGCACAGTTTCCTTGGTCTTGTTTTTGACCGACGTCTCAACTGGGAGGCTCATAGTCACAGCCTTAGGGTCTCTTGAACCCGTGCTATTGACATTCTTCGTTCTGTGATGTTCAGCGCCCAGGGTACTGAGAGGGATACTGCCCTACTTTTCTACCGATCCCTTGTTTCTTTGAAGCTTAACTATATATGAAGTTTTACAGAAGTTGGACTCTATCTACCACACCAGTTTCTGTCTAGTGACCGGTCCCTTCTGCACTTTCCCCATTGAGAGCCCACATCTCAATGCTACGCGCTCTAGGCCGTATATTGTGCATTATGCGCCTCTATTTCTTGGCCCGGCGTCTCCCTTGTTCTCGGTATCCGTTATGCCATGGTTTTGGTGAGCCGGGCAGATGTCGAGATTATCTTCTGCTATGTTCCTGGACATCTGGTAATTGAGGGAAATGAGCGTGCCGATAATGGCGCCAAAAAGTCCGCGAGGACTGGGCGACCAGACCAGGGTTTCGCTCTTCCCCACATCTTTTTATTTATTTTTTAGCTTGTCACAGACTTTGTTCTTTTTCTTTATTTTTCTTTGTTTTTAAATCTAGCCTAATATTAGGCTGCATCGTGATTACGGCGACTTTTGCCCTAGTAGGCAGTCGCCAGATGGGCTCTTAAAATTAAAAAAAAGGTAGCGATCACTTTCATATTCAAATATTTTCTGGATCGCTAACGCCTGAGTGACCTACCTGCTGGCGCTTGGTGCGGAAGCGGTGGTCCGCATTTCAGGAACTGACAAAGTTCTTTATCGCTCTCAAGAAGTTTAGATCGGTGGATGACGCCTTCGGGTTCTTCTCGAGAAACCTCTTCGCCGTGAGCCTAACTACAATTCATAGAACGTCTCGCCGTTTTAAACGCAGACTATTTATGGTGGTCAACCGAGTGTGAGACGGCCCTCAAAGAGAAGCTTTGTGCCTACATGTGCTATAAGAGCCACCCGAACAATTTTAATGTCGGTGAATTTCGTCGAGCTAAGGCTAGGTTCCTGTATGTTTCGGAGCACACCCGCTTCTCTTCTTGGCAGACATAATTGTCTTCATTTTACGGGCGATTGCTTTTGGAGAGGTGTGGAAGAGAGAGAGTAAAGGATTCGAGACAAGTTCTCGCATCATCCCCTCCAGTTTTCCAAGTAAATGAGACAGCAATCTCTGACCTCATGTCCTTGGCGAAATAGATTGCAACTACTTTCTTCACACTTTACCCTGAATGCCGCTCCGCTAACATTCAATGCACGTCGTGATGTCGCTGAAGACCGCCGCCTCCGCTTTACCTACAGAGTCCACTGTAAGATCATCCGTGTTGATTTTTTTTAAGAGCTCAACTGGAGACTGCCTACATGGGCATTAATCGCCGTATTAAAAACTTGACTAGTACTAGGCTAATTTAAAATCAAATTAAAAAACGCACAAAAAAAAACAAACCCAACACCAAAAATTTTAACAAGGGAAAAAGCAACGGGCAGGATTTATTTTTTTTAGGAGCCTATCTGGCGACTGCCTACTTGGGCAAAAGTCGCCGAAATCAAGACAGCCTAGCACTAGGCTACTTTAAAATATAAATATGAAAACGATAAAAAAGGAAGATCACAACAATCAGGAAGCAATCTCCTGTACCGGGGGAGGTCCCCCTCCCTCTGGCACAGGAGCGTGTGACCTAAAAACAAAACAAAAACAAACAAAAATAACAAAAAAAAACAGAAGCAACTAGTTAAATACAAGGGAGAAGGCCGGCCTCCCCCCAAAAGTCTAGTAGTCCACCAGTCATGGTGCACGCACTCGTCACGAGTACAAGGGACAGGCGGTAGCGACCCCGCCCATCCTGGTGCCAGTATAGGTAACGTGCACGAAGATCACCCAGACTGGGACATTCGACAAGAATGTGCCGAACAGTCTAATGAACGACGCAGTCCTCACAATAGGGCGCAGGCGAGCGCTCCATCAAATAGAGATGCGTCAGACTTCAAAAAGAGGGGATACGGCGTGGAAGCCCACCCCCTCTTGGGACTTGGAGCCATCCGTATACACTGGCAAGGTTCCAGCGTGACACGATGTGTGCTCCAAAAAGGTCGAACGCAATACTCCCAGAGCCGTACAAGCTTTGGGAGCAGAGACGTAGCGACAAATAGCCAAATTTGTTACCCCCTAGGGTGGCGTCCTGGGCAGAACCAGGGGCGCCACCGGCCCGAGAGCTATATCTACCCCTCGAAGGAGTTTCCTAGCCCTAAACCCAAAGGGCTTAAGGTATGACTGGCGTCTCTCGGTGGCATAGGCACCGTCGAGATCAGCTGCGGATGCAGTGAAAGCTGTTGGCGACTGAGGGAGGCGCCGTGCTTGCGTGGACAGGCGAGTGATGCACTGCACGCGGCGCAGAGCGAGTGGCATCTCCCCAGCATCGACCAACAGGCTCTCAATGGGGGAAGTGCGGAAGGCACCGGTCGCAGGGCGGAGGCCGGTGTGGTGGATCGAATCCACTTTCCGCAATAAACGCTCGGCTGCGGATGCATAAAACTCGCATCCGTAGTCGAGCTGTGAACTAACAAAGGATCGATAAAAAGTAAGGCAGTAGCCCTATCAGGGCCCCAAGAGCTGAACGTCACGGAACGGAGAATATCCATGGCGCGGGTACAAGAGACTCTAAGGCTGCGAATATGAGCCTCCCAGGTGAGGCGTCGGTCGAATACAAGACCAAGAAAACGGTGCGACTCAACCACATCCAGGCGCACCCCATTAAGAAACAAATCTGGGTCAGGGTGGAGCCGTGGATGGCGGCAGAAATGCACCACCTTAGTCTTGACTAAAGAAAACTGAAACCTGTGCGCTTCGGCATAGCGAGAGACGCGGTTCAATGCCTGTTGGAGTCGACGCTCCAGAGTTGGCATCTGGGCCGCGCCAAAAGAGATCGAAAGGTCATCCACGTAGAGCGTAGCAAGAACATCTTCCGGCAGCGCTGAGGTGATTCCGTTGATGCTCAAGGCAAAGAGTGCGACACTGAGGACACTTCCCTGCGGGGCACAGTCTTCCTGCTCATTTGGGCCGGAGAGAGCTCCCCCCACCCGTACGCGGAATCGACGATCTCGCAATAATTCAGATATAAACATTGGGAGGCGTCACCTCGCCCCCATCGTGTGGAGAGTCTCCATGATACCGTATCGTCATGCGGTATCATAGGCCTTCTCCAGATCGAAAAACACCGTATCGTAGTGCTGTCTACGAAGGAAAGCCTCACAGACAGCATTTTCCAGTCGGAGCAGAGCATCCGACGTGGAGTGGAACTTGCGGAAGTTGCACTGTGCACAAGATACATTGCCTCCGTTGCCAAGCAAAAAGGTTAGTCTAACATTTACCAATTTCTCAATCAACTCGCACACGCAGGAGGTTAGAGAGATTTGGCGGAAAACGGTCGGAGTAGAGTGATCTCTCCGCGGTTTGGGAAAGGCGAGCACAGTAGCGATTTGCCAGGAATCTGAGAGAAGACCCTCCACCCAGATCCTGTTAAACAAATCTAACAGAACGGCCATGCCACGCTCACCCAGGTGTCGAAGCATGGGGTACGGGACATCATCCGGACCATGGGTGGTATCCGCGCACGAAGCGAGAGCGGAGCGCAACTCGCTCCCAGTGAACCTGTCGTTGAAGGGTTCTCCGCCTCTGGAGGTAAAGTCCAGCCGGCATCCTTCCGGAAAATCAAGACGTGCATTGAATGCTGGCGAAGCAGCATCCCGGCTCGAGAATGCGGAAAAAGCGGTCGCGAAGGATTCCGCCACGAACGCGGGATCCGATTTTTTTTTTTTTTTTAAGAGCTCATCTGGCGACTGCCTAATTGGGCATTAGTCGCCGTATTAAAACTGGCCTAGTTCTAGGCTACTTTAAAATGAAATTAAAGAGAGAGAAAAAAAAAACAACACCCCAAAAGGGAAAAAGGAAGCAAGCTGGTGCGTCGGGGAGAGGTCCCCCCGGCGCCGGAGCGTGCAACTAAAGAAAAAAAAACAACAAACAAAAAACAAAAAATGCAAAAAAACAACAAAAAACAACAACAAAAAACAAAACAAACAAACCTTGCTTAAATAATAGGGAGAAGGCCGGCCTCCCCCAAGAAGTCAACAAGTCAGTGTGCACGAATCTGTCCCGAGCACAAGGGACAGGCGGTAGCGACCCCGCCCATCCCGGTACTGGGACAGGTATCGTGCGCGAAGATCACCCAGACTGGGACATTCGACAAGAATGTGCCGAACAGTCTGGGGGACGACGCAGTCGTTGCAATAGGGCGCAGGCGAGCGCTCCATCAGATAGCGATGCGTCACACGAGTGTGTCTGATTCGGAGACGACAGAAAGCAACCTGAAGCCGCCGCGGCATTGGGGGATAGGTCCATGGGAACAGTCGCGGCGCAATGGCACGCAACTTTAAGTTCCCCTCGACCGTCTCCCATCTTCTTTGCCAAGCAGTCCGAAGAGCTGCCCGTATTCCTGCCATGTAGTCGGTGTGAGGAAGAGCGAAACGCTGGTCCGGTCGCAGAGTCCTCGCGGACTCTTTGGCGCCCTTATCGGTGCGCTCATTCCCCGCAATTCCTACATGTCCAGGAACCCAGCAGAAGATAATCTCGACATCTGCCCGGCTCGCCAAAACCGTGGCGTCACGGATATCGCGAACCAGGGGATGCGGAGATTCCAATGCCCCGAGAGCACTCAGGGCGCTTTGTGAGTCGCTATAGATCACAATCCGACCTCCGAACCGGGCACGTCGCGTAATCTCCCGTACCGAGTGGTGTATTGCCACCAGCTCGGCCGTGAAGACAGACGCAGCGCCTGGTAGAGCCCCGCTGACTTCAAACAGAGGGGATACGGCGTGGAAGCCGACCCCCTCTTGGGACTTGGAGCCATCCGTATACACTGGCACGGTACCAGCGTGACACGATGTGTGCTCCAAAAAGGTCGAACGCAATACTCCCGGCGCAGTACAAGCTTTGGGAGCAGAGGCGTGGCGACAAATAGCCAAATGTGGTACCCTCCAGGGTGGCGTCCTGGGCAGAACCAGGGGCGCCACCGGCCTGAGAGCTATATCTACCTCTCGAAGGAGTTTCCTGGCCCTAAACCCAAAGGGCTTAGGGTATGACTGGCGTCTCTCGGCGGCATAGGCACCATCGAGATCAGCTGCGGATGCAGTGAGAGCTGTTGGCGACTGAGGGAGGCGCCGGGCTCGCGCGTACAGGCGAGTGATGCACTGCACGCGGCGCAGAGCGAGTGGCATCTCCCCAGCATCGACCAACAGGCTCTCAATGGGGGAAGTGCGGAAGGCACCGGTCGCAAGGCGAAGGCCGGTGTAGTGGATCGAATCCACCTTCCGCAATAAACGCTCGGCTGCGGATGCATAAAACTCGCATCCGTAGTCGAGCTTCGAGCGAACAAAGGATCGATAAAAAAGTAAGGCGGTAGCCCTATCAGCGCCCCAAGCGCTGAACGTCACGGAACGGAGAATGTCCATGGCACGGGTACAAGAGACCCTAAGGCTGCGAATGTGAGCCTCCTAGGTGAGGCGTCGGTCGAATACAAGACCAAGGAAACGGTGCGACTCAACCACATCCAGGCGCACCCCATTAAGAAACAAATCTAGGTCGGGGTGAAGCCGTGGATGGCGGCAGAAGTGCACCACCTTAGTCTTGGCCAAAGAAAACCGAAACCTGTGCGCTTCGGCATAGCGAGAGACGCGGTTCAATGCCTGTTGGAGTCGGCATCTGGGCCGCGCCAAAAGAGATCGAAAGGTCGTCCACGTAGAGCGTAGCGAGAACATCTTCCGGCAGCACCGAGGTGATGCCGTTGATGCTCAGGGCAAAGAGTGTGACACTGAGGACACTTCCCTGCGGGACACCCTCTTCCTGCTCCTTTGGGCCGGAGAGGGCTCCCCCCACCCGTACGCGGAATCGACGATCTCGCAAAAATTCAGATATAAACATTGGGAGGCGTCCCCTCGCTCCCATCGTGTGGAGGGTCTCCATGATACCGTATCGCCATGCGGTATCATAGGCCTTCTCCAGATCAAAAAACACCGTGGCGTAGTGCTGTCTACGAAGGAAAGCCTCGCAGACGGCATTTTCCAGTCGGAGCAGAGCATCCGACGTGGAGTGGAACTTACGGAAGCCGCACTGTGCAGAAGACAGATGGCCTCCGCTGTCCAGGAAATAGGCTAATCTAACATTTACCAATTTCTCCATCAACTTGCACACGCAAGAGGTTAGAGAGATTGGGCGGAATCCGGTCGGAGTAGAGTGATCTCTCCCCGGCTTGCGAAAGGCGAGCACAGTAGCGATTCGCCAGGAGTCTGGGAGAAGACCTTCCACCCAGATCCTGTTGAACAGATCTAACAGAAAGGCCATGCCTCGCTCACCCAGGTGTCGAAGCATGGCGTACGGGACATCGTCCGGACCATGGGCGGTGTCCGCGCACGAAGCGAGAGCGGAGCGCAACTCACTCACAGTAAACTTGTCGTTGAAGGGTTCTCCGCCTCTGGAGGTAAAGTCCAGCCGGCGGCCTTCCGCGACATCATGACGTGCATTGAATGCTGGCGGAGCAGCATCACGGCTAGAGAATGCGGAAAAAGCGGTCGCTAAGGATTCCGCCACGGACGCGGGGTCCGAGATTGCGGTCCCATTCTCCTGGAGAACGGGAGGGGGGTCCTGCGAGAACTTGCCCCGAATCCTTTTGACTCGCCTCCACACCTCAGCTAAAGAGGTCTTCCCGTTAAGTGAAGACACGTATGCCCGCCAAGAAGAGCGGCGGGCGTGCTTCGAAATATACCGGAACCTAGCCCTAGCCCGACGAAATTCAGCGACAGTGAAATCGTTCGGGCGGCGCTTATAGCGCATGTAGGCATAACGCTTCTGTTTGAGGGCCGTCTCACACTCGGCCGACCACCATGGGAGTGGTCGGCGTGCAAAACGGCCAGACGTCCTAGGAATAGTAGTCAGGCCCACGGCGATGAGGTTGCCGGAGAAGAACTCAACGGCCTCATCTACCGACCTAAACTCCTCGACTGAGATAGAGAATTCAGTCATTTCCTGAAATGCAGGCCACCGCGCCCGCGCCAAGCACCACCGAGGTGGTCTCTCAGGCGGCAGTTGCCCTGAAAATGATATTTGAATGGGAAAGTGATCACTACCATGGAGGTCATCGACCACCCCCCAATCAAAATCAGGCTGTGCATCCGAAGAGCACAAAGATAGGTCAAGGCAAGAAAATGAAGCGGTTCTCGGACAGTGATGCGTAAACTCATCCACGTTTAGGACACCCATCTCAAGCTCTTCGATCAGATCGGCAAGGACTTGTCCCCTGGGATTTATGGAGTAATCTCCCCAGAGAGGATGCCTGCCATTCAGATCTCCAAGCAAGAGATAGGGCCTCGGCAACCGTGCCACGACGCGGCGGAAGTCCCCCGCGTCGAAGTCAGCTGACGGTGGAATGTACGCAGAAATGATAGTATACCTCCTATCCAGGTGCAGCTGCACAGCCACTGCCTGAAAGGAGGTATCTAAAGAGAAAGGAAGAACGGAGACATCATGCCGGGTGTAAACTGCGCACCCCCCATCCCGGCCATCCCGCGGTGGTGGGGTCGCAAGACCCTTATACCCCGGGAGGGCAGGGAGGGGGCACGAACCTAGCATGGTCTCCTGCAAAAAAATAGCTAACGGGGAACGGGACGAGACGAGCCTCCGCAGCTCCTCCCAGTTGGCCCGGAGTCCACGGCAATTCCATTGAAGGAATATGCCCTCCAGGCCTAGCTCGGAGGAGACGCGGTGGCCCTCCTCGAATTGAAGACCCTCACGGGAATGGCCGTACGCTTCCCGGGGGCAGAACCCCGGGCGCTGTTGGCCGGACAAAGCGCTGTCGCCTTCGAGGACTTATTGGGGGAGGTTGGGCTCGCCATGCGAGTCTTTTCCTCCCTCCGCCTCGAAACCTTAGGCGGGCGTTGCGGCTTCGGAGGCGGGGGGCCCTCTTTTCGAGGAACCACCGTCTCCGAGCAACTCGCTCCACCTCGGGGCGTGGGCGAAGGAGCCGAAGCTCCTTTGTTGCTGTCCTCCTTTCGGGGGACAGCTTTAGGAACCCCGGAAGATGGCCTAGCGACCATCTTCAGGGGTGTTGCCTCCTGTGAGTCTAACGACTCGGTGGAGGCGCGTGGCCGTTTCGCCTTACGGGAAACGGTCACGCTGGGGGAAGAGGGGGGAGCCCTGGTTTTAGCCGGGGCAGGGTATGAACCCTTTTTTCCGCCAGCTTTACCAGGGGAGCGCCCGGGTTGGGTAGAGCCCGCAGAAGGGCTCCGAATGGGCGCGGAAACAACCGTGCTCGTTGGCCTGGATGGGCCAGGAGCAGAGGGTGCATTTCTAACTATTGAGGCATACGACGTCCCAGGCAGAGCCGGGCGCGCAAGGACCAAGTCCTTTGCCTCGCGGAATGAGAGTCGATCCTGGGCCTGAACGGCCAGGATTTCTTTCTCAAGGAGATATGCACCACATTGCTTCGAAGAAGAAGGGTGCGGCTCTCCGCAATTGACACACTTGGCCACACACGATTTGGACTTATCGTGTGCGACCTTGGAGCAATTTACACAGACTTCGGGTGACCCCGACTTTGCACGTCTACATGAGCGATTCGTATGGCCGAAGCGGTGACAGTAATAGCACCGCCGCGGCAGTGGCACGAATGCCTTCACGCGGTAGCGGTACCAACCGGCACGCACCGACTCAGGGAGCTTGTCACAGTCGAACGTGACGAAGAGTGTAGGGGTGGGTCTCGAAGCCCCTCCCTGTTTTCTCATCACACGTTCGACCTTGACCGCCCCATGGTCGGCCAGCTCTAAGGTGATGTCTTCAATGGAGTAGTCAACGAGTTCCCTCGCATAAACTACTCCTTTCACAAAGTTCATGGTAGAGTGCGGCGTCACACTCACCGGGGTGCCATGAAGTGTCCGAAGAGCACTTATCTTGGCCGCCTCGGCGGGATTCGCCGTATTCGCCAGAAGGCTGCCGTCCGAGAAACGGGTCACCTTCGGCTCTCTACCAATTGCACTAGCTAATCCTTTCCTGATGGATCATGTTGCCCTTAGACAACATGGTGCCATCAGTGGAGCGAATAACGAGGAAGCGTTTGAAGCCAGCGGGCTCAAAAACGCCAGGTAACCTCTGAATCAGGGGCCCCGATGTCATCGAGGCTCCGCCCTGTGCACTCTTGGTAGTAGTCTTCTTTGTCAGGGGCTCCGCAACCGGGGGGGCAGAGGGGGCGGATGTGCCGATCTTGGCTTGGTCGCTTGCCAGAGTGGCAGCAGACCCATCCGTCCCCGCAGCCCCCGCGGATGGAGAGGAGCCCCGAGTCTTTTTTGTCTTTTTAGTATTTTTCTTTTTCGGAGAGGAGGGCGGGGAATGAACCCGCTTTTCAACTCCGCCGGCAGAAGTCTCCAGGCCAGATGGACCAGCCTCAGCCAGGTCCCTCTCCGAAATGGAGAAGGTCCTGGTTGTCGTAGGGGCACCTGTCGGAGGAGATCCCTCCCCTCCTTTTGCCTCGGAGCCCTCAGCCATTTGAGGAGGACCTTGCATAGGGGCGGATTCGGGTTCGGTGCTTGGCGCCGAGCCCGAATTCCCCCCCATGGAAGGCCCTACCGTCTGAGACTGGGTCTCCTCAAGGACCATGTCTATCACAGGAGGGGCCTCCAGTTGGCCATCCCCTCCCAGGACATCGCAGGTCCCCTTGGCAGTATTGTCACTAGTCAGGTGGTGTGGGGAGGCACAGGCCTTGACCCCAGCAAGGTTTAAAATTCTTGCCAGCAGGTCTTTTGAGGGAAGCGACCGAAGGGGCCTGGATTCCCTCTCCCCCCTAAGGGGGTTTGCCCTACCGAGCCGCTTGCACGAGGGGCGGTCGGCAATGGGCTGCCTGCTGGCTTTCTTGGCAGTCCCCTTAGAAAGCAAAGGAGGGACTGCCGCTGGAGATAGGGAGGTGCCCGAAAGCACCTCCAGAGAAGGGGGTGAGGGGGAGTCCCCTACATCCGTAGGCGTAGGAGAGGAGTAAGCCTCCTCTCCGGTTAAAGAATTATGGAGGGTCCCTTGCGCAAGCACAAGGGGGAGGACCTCCATTTTCTCGGTGGAGCTGCCCGAGGGCGGCTCCGTCGATTTTCTGGGGGAAGTTGGGGGTTGGGTTTTTTGTTTTTTTTCATTCATGGGCATGGTGACCCTCTTTTGATTACGGGACGCAATAGCTCATCACCTCTCGCAGTTGCCCGCACTGCGAGAGGTGCTTACAAGCCCGGCAGAGCCAGGCGCCGCCATTCGGGACCACCCCTCCCGCCTGGTGGCCTGGCAGTCCTTCGGCATGGCGGCTCCACCTTGGACACGGCGTAAAAAATATAGGTTGTGAAGAGGAGAGGAAAAGGGATGTGAGGAAGATGTGGGTGGGGATGAAGCAGGTTGTTAAAAAACCCCCATCCCGAACCGGAGCTGAGGGGTTAGGGAACAATGTCCCCTCCCCCCCTCAGCCCCGATCCGGGGTGGTTGGCTTGAGAAGAAGGTCAGCATTCTACCCTGTGAAATTAGAGGCTGACCAGAGAAAGTTGTGGGAGAGGTTGTATGAAAAGGCGACGAGGTAGGGGAGAAATCGGGCTATCTGAAGGAAGGAAGAGAGGCTAAGCTGGGGCCGGACGGAGTGCTGGATCCCGTCAGCACGGCGGCCAGGATGGCAAATCGCCGCGCCCCTTACGGGGCGAGTGTAGTAAAGCCCGCAGAAGGGCTCCGAATGGGCGCGGAAACAACACTGCTCGTTGGCCTGGATGGGCCAGGAGCAGAGGGTGCCTTTCGAACTACTGAGGCATATGACGTCCCAGGCAGAGCTGGGCGCGCCAGGACCAAGTCCTTAGCCTCGCGGAATGAGAGTCTATCCTGGGCCTGAACGGCCAGGATTTCTTTCTCCAGGAGATATGCACCACATTGCTTCGAAGAAGCAGGGTGCGGCTCTCCGCAATTGACACACTTGGCCACACACGATTTGGACTTATCGTGTGCGACCTTGGAGCAATTTACACAGACTTCGGGTGACCCCGACTTTGCACGTCTACATGAGCGATTCGTATGGCCGAAGCGGTGACAGTAATAGCACCGCCGCGGCAGTGGCACGAATGCCTTCACGCGGTAGCGTAACCAACCGGCACGCACCGACTCAGGGAGCTTGTCACAGTCGAACGTGACGAAGAGTGTAGGGGTGGGTCTCGAAGCCCCTCCCTGTTTTCTCATCACACGTTCGACCTTGACCGCCCCATGGTCGGCCAGCTCTAGGGTGATGTCTTCAATGGAGTAGTCAACGAGTTCCCTCGCATAAACTACTCCTTTCACAAAGTTCATGGTAGAGTGCGGCGTCACACTCACCGGGGTGCCATGAAGTGTCCGAAGAGCACTTATCTTGGCCGCCTCGGCGGGATTCGCCGTATTCGCCAGAAGGCTGCCGTCCGAGAAACGGGTCACCTTCGGCTCTCTACCAATTGCACTAGCTAATCCTCTCCTGATGCATCATGTTGCCCTTAGACAACATGGTGCCATCAGTGGAGCGAATAACGAGGAAGCGTTTGAAGCCAGCGGGCTCGAAAACGCCAGGTAACCTCTGAATCAGGGGCCCCGATGTCATCGAGGCTCCGCCCTGTGCATTCTTCGTCTTAGTCTTGGTCAGGAGCTCCGCACACGAGGGGGTAGAGGGGCCGGATTTGCCGATCTTGGCTTGGTCGCCTACCCAAAGTGGCAGCAGACCCATCCGGCCCGCAGCCCCCGCGGATGGAGAGGAGCCCCGAGTCTTTTTCGTCTTTCTTGTCTTTTTCTTCTTTTTAGGAGAGGAGGGCGGGGAATGAACCCGCTTCTCACCCCCGCCGGTAGAAGCCCCCAGGCCAGATGGACCGGCCTCAGCCAGGTCCTTTTCTGAAATGGAGAAGGTCCCGGTGGGCGCAGGGGATTCATCCGGAGGAGATCCCTCCCCTCCTTGTCCTGCCTGAGAATCCACAGCCGTTTGATGAGGACCTTGCATAGGGGCGGATTCGGGTTCGGTGCTTGGCGCCAAGCCCGGATTCCCCCCCATGGAAGGCCCTACCGTCTGAGGCTGGTTTTCCTCAAGGACCATGTCTATCACAGGAAGGGCCTCCAGTTGGCCATCCCCTCCCAGGACATCGCAGGTCCCCTTGGCAGTGTCATAAGTCTTTAGTGGGGAGGCACAGGCCTTGACCCCGGCAAGGTTTAATATTTTTGCCAGCAGGTCTTTTGAGGGAAGCGACCGAAGGGGCCTGGCTTCCCTCTCCCCCCTAAGGGGGTTTGCCCTACCGAGCCGCTTGTACGAGGGGCGGTCGGCAATGGGCTGCCTGCTGGCTTTCTTGGCAGTCCCCTTAGAAAGCATAGGAGGGACTGCCGCTGGACATAGGGAGGTGCCCGAAAGCACCTCCAGAGAAGGGGGTGAGGGGGAGTCCCCTACACCCGTAGGCGTAGGAGAGGAGTAAGCCTCCTCTCCGGTTAAAGAGGTATGGAGGGTCCCCTGCGCAAGCACAGGGGGGGGACCTCCATCTTTTCTGTGGAGCTGCACGAGGGCGGCTCCGTTGTTGTTATAGGGGGAATTAAGGGGAGATGTTTTTTTGTTTCATCATTGGGCATGGTGACCCTCTTTGTTTTACGGGACGCAATCGCTCACCACCTCTTGCAGTAGCCCGCACTGCAAGAGGTGCTTACAGGCCCGGCAGAGCCAGGCGCCGCCATTTGGGACCACCCCTCCCGCCTGGTGGCCTGGCAGTCCTTCGGCATGGCGGCTCCACCTTGAACACGGCGTAAAACGGATAAATTTTGAAGACGAGAGGAAAAGGGATGTGAGGAAGGTATGGGTGGGGATGAAGCAGGTTGTTAAAAGCCAACCACCCCAGACCGGAGCTCAGGGGTTAGGGGACATTGTCCCCTCCCCCCTCAGCCCCGATCCGGGACGATTGGCTGAGAAGAAGGTCAGCTTCTACCCTGTGAAATTTGAGGCTGACCAGAGAAAGTTGTGGGAGAGGTTGTATGAAAAGCGACGAGGTAGGATAGGAATACAGGCTATCTGAAGGAAGGAAGAGAGGCTAAGCTGGGGCCGGACGGGGCGCTGGATCCCGTCAGCACGGCGGCCAGGATGGCAAATCGCCGCGCCCCTTACGGGGACGCGGGATCCGAGATTGCGGTCCCATTCTCCTGGAGAACGAGAGGGGGGGTCCTGTGAGAACTTGCCCCGAATCCTTTTGACTCGCCTCCACACCTCTGCTAAAGGAGTCTTCCCGTTAAGTGAAGTAACGTATGCCCGCCAAGAAGAGCGGCGGGCGTGCTTCGAAATATACCGGAACCTAGCCCTAGCCCGACGAAATTCAGCGACGGTGAAATCGTTCGAGCAGTGCTTATAGCGCATGTAGGCATAACGCTTCAGCTTGAGGGCCGTCTCACACTCGGCCGACCACCATGGGAGTGGTCGGCGTGCAAAACGGCCAGACGTTCTAGAAATAGTAGTCAGGCCCACGGCGATGAGGTTGCCGGAGAAGAACTCAACGGCCTCATCTACCGACCTAAACTCCTCGACTGAGATAGAAAATTCAGTCATTTCCTGAAATGCAGACCACCGCGCACGCGCCAAGTACCACCGAGGTGGGCTCTCAGGCGGCAGTTGCCGTGAAAATTATATTTGAATAGGAAAGTGATCACTACCAGGGAGGCCATCGACCACTCCCCAATCAAAATCAGGCTATGCATTCGAAGACCACAAAGATAGGTCAAGGCAAGAAAATGAAGCGGTTCTCGGAAAGTGATGCGTGAACTCATCCACGTTTAGGACGCCCATCTCAAGCTCTTCGATCAGATCGGGAAGGACTTGTCCCCTGGGATTTATGGAGTAATCTCCCCAGAGAGGATGCCTGCCGTTCAGATCTCCAAACAAGATTTTTTTTTTCTAAAGAGCTCATCTGGCGACTGCCTACCCTAGCATTAGTCGCCGTATTAGAACTGGCCTAGTTCTAGGCTACTTTAAAACAAAATTAAAGAGAAAAAACAACAAAAAACAACACCCCAAAAAGGGGTAAGAAAGCAGGCTGGTGCGTCGGGGAGAGGTCCCACCGGCGCAGGAGCGTGCACCTAAAGGAAAAAAACACAAAAAAAACAAATGCAAAAACCAAAACAAAAAAAACAAAAAAACAAACCTTACCTAAATAATAGGGAGAAGGCCGGCCTCCCCCAAGAAGTCAACAAGTCCACAAGTCAATGTGCACGAATCTGTTCCGAGTACAAGGGACAGGCGGTAGCGAACCCGCCCATCCCGGTACCGGGACATGTATAGTGCGCGAAGATCACCCAGACTGGGACATTCGACAAGAATGTGCCGAACAGTCTGGAGGACGACTCAGTCGTTCCAATAGGGCGCAGGAGAGCGCTCCATCAAGTAGCGATGCGTCACACGAGTGTGTCCCATTCGGAGACGACAGAAAGCAGCCTGAAACCGCCGCGGCATTGGGGGATAGGTCCATGGGAACAGTCGCGGCGCAATGGCACGCAACTTTAAGTTCCCTTCGACCGTCTCCCATCTTCTTTGCCGAAGCAGTCCGAAGAGCTGCCCGTATTCCTGCCATGTAGTCGGTGTGAGGAAGAGCGAAACGCTGGTCCGATCGCAGAGTCCTCGTGGACTCTTTGGTGCCCTCATTCCCCGCAATTCCTACATGTCCAGGATTTTTTTTTTTTTTTTTAAGAGCTCATCTGGCGACTGCCTACTTGGGCATTAGTCGCCGTATTAAAACTGGCCTAGTTCTAGGCTACTTTAAAATAAAATTAAAGAGAGAAAAAAAAAAAAAACACCCCAAAAGGAGGAAAGGAAGCAAGCTCGTGCGTCGGGGAGAGGTCCCCCCGGCGCCGGAGCGTGCAACTAAAGAGAAAAAAAACAAAAACAAAACAAAAAATCAAATGCAAAAAAAACAAAACAAAACAAAAAAACAAACAAACCTTGCTTAAATAATAGGGAGAAGGCCGGCCTCCCCCAAGAAGTCAACAAGTCCATAAGTCAGTGTGCACGAATCTGTCCCGAGCACAAGGGACAGGCGGTAGCGACCCCGCCCATCCCGGTACTAGGACAGGTATCGTGCGCGAAGATCACCTATACTGGGACATTCGACAAGAATGTGCCGAACAGTCTGGGGGACGACGCAGTCGTTGCAATAGGGCGCAGGCGAGCGCTCCATCAGATAGCGATGCGTCACACGAGTGTGTCCGATTCGGAGACGACAGAAAGCAACCTGAAGCCGCCGCAGCATTGGGGGATAGGTCCATGGGAACAGTCGCGGCGCAATGGCACGCAACTTTAAGTTCCCTTCGACCGTCTCCCATCTTCTTTGCCAAGCAGTCCGAAGAGCTGCCCGTATTCCTGCCATGTAGTCGGTGTGAGGAAGAGCGAAACGCTGGTCCGGTCGCAGAGTCCTCGCGCCCTCATCGGCGCGCTCATTCCCCGCAATTCCTACATGTCCAGGAACCCATCAGAAGATAATCTCGACATCTGCCCGGCTCGCCAAAACCGTGGCGTCACGGATATCGTGAACCAGGGGATGCGGAGATTCCAATTCCCCGAGAGCACTCAGGGCGCTTTATGAGTCGCTATAGATCACAATCCGGTCTCCGAACCGGGCACGTCGCGTAATCTCCCGTACCGAGTGGTGTATTGCCACCAGCTCGGCCGTGAAGACAGACGCAGCGCCTGGTAGAGCCCCGTTGACTTCAAACAGAGGGGATACGGCGTGGAAGCCGACCCCCTCTTGGGACTTGGAGCCATCCGTATACACTGGCACGGTTCCAGCGTGACACGATGTGTGCTCCAAAAAGGTCGAACGCAATACTCCCGGCGCAGTACAAGCTTTGGGAGCAGAGGCGTGGCGACAAATAGCCAAATGTGGTACCCTCCAGGGTGGCGTCCTGGGCAGAACCAGGGGCGCCACCGGCCCGAGAGCTATATCTACCTCTCGAAGGAGTTTCCTGGCCCTAAACCCAAAGGGCTTAGGGTATGACTGGCGTCTCTCGGTGGCATAGGCACCATCGAGATCAGCTGCGGATGCAGTGAGAGCTGTTGGCGACTGAGGGAGGCGCCGGGCTCGCGCGTACAGGCGAGTGATGCACTGCACGCGGCGCAGAGCGAGTGGCATCTCCCCAGCATCGACCAACAGGCTCTCAATGGGGGAAGTGCGGAAGGCACCGGTCGCAAGGCGAAGGCCGTAGTGGTGGATTGAATCCACCTTCCGCAATAAACGCTCGGCTGCGGATGCATAAAACTCGCATCCGTAGTCGAGCTTCGAGCGAACAAAGGATCGATAAAAAAGTAAGGCGGTAGCCCTATCAGCGCCCCAAACGCTGAACGTCACGGAACGGAGAATGTCCATGGCGCGGGTACAAGAGACCCTAAGGCTGCGAATATGAGCCTCCCAGGTGAGGCGTCGGTCGAATAAAAGACCAAGGAAACGGTGCGACTCAACCACATCCAGGCGCACCCCATTAAGAAACAAATCTGGGTCGGGGTGAAGCCGTAAATGGCGGCAGAAGTGCACCACCTTAGTCTTGGCCAAAGAAAACCGAAACCTGTGCGCTTCGGCATAGCGAGAGACGCGGTTCAATGCCTGTTGGAGTCGACGCTCCAGAGTTGGCATCTGGGCCGCGCCAAAAGAGATCGAAAGGTCGTCCACGTAGAGCGTAGCGAGAACATCTTCTGGCAGAACCGAGGTGATGCCGTTGATGCTCAGGGCAAAGAGTGTGACACTGAGGACACTTCCCTGCGGGACACCCTCTTCCTGCTCCTTTGGGGCAGAGAGGGCTCCCCCCACCCGTACGCGGAATCGACGATCTCGCAAAAATTCAGATATAAACATTGGGAGGCGTCCCCTCGCCCCCATTCGGTGGAGAGTCTCCATGATACCGTATCGCCATGCGGTATCATAGGCCTTCTCCAGATCACAAAACACCGTGGCGTGGTGCTGTCTACGAAGGAAAGCCTCGCAGACGGCATTTTCCAGTCGGAGTAGAGCATCCGACGTGGAGTGAAACTTACGGAAGCCGCACTGTGCAGAAGACAGATGGCCTCCGCTGTCCAGGAAATAGGCTAATCTAACATTTACCAATTTCTCCATCAACTTGCACACGCAAGAGGTTAGAGAGATTGGGCGGAAACCGGTCGGACTAAACTTGTCGTTGAAGGGTTCTCCGCCTCTGGAGGTAAAGTCCAGCCAGCGGCCTTCCGCGACATCACGACGTGCATTGAATGCTGGCGGAGCAGCATCACGGCTAGAGAATGCGGAGAAAGTGGTCGCTAAGGATTCCGCCACGGACGAGGGGTCCGAGATTGCGGTCCCATTCTCCTGGAGAACGGGAGGGGGGTCCTGCGAGAACTTGCCCCGAATCCTTTTGACTCGCTTCCACACCTCAGCTAAAGGGGTCTTCCCGTTAAGTGAAGACACGTATGTCCGCCAAGAAGAGCGGCGGGCGTGCTTCGAAATATACCGGAACCTAGCCCTAGCCCGACGAAATTCAGCGACAGTGAAATCGTTCGGGCAGCGCTTATAGCGCATGTAGGCATAACGCTTCTGTTTGAGGGCCGTCTCACACTCGGCCGACCATCATGGGAGTGGTCGGCGTGCAAAACGGCCAGACGTCCTAGGAATAGTAGTCAGGCCCACGGCGATGAGGTTGCCGGAGAAGAACTCAACGGCCTCATCTACCGACCTAAACTCCTCGACTGAGATAGAGAATTCAGTCATTTCCTGAAATGCAGGCCACCGCGCCCGCGCCAAGCACCACCGAGGTGGTCTCTTAGGCGGCAGTTGCCCTGAAAATGATATTTGAATGGGAAAGTGATCACTACCATGGAGGTCATCGACCACCCCCCAATCAAAATCAGGCTGTGCATCCGAAGAGCACAAAGATAGGTCAAGGCAAGAAAATGAAGCGGTTCTCGGACAGTGATGCGTAAACTCATCCGCGTTTAGGACACCCATCTCAAGCTCTTCGATCAGATCGGCAAGGACTTGTCCCCTGGGATTTATGGAGTAATCTCCCCAGAGAGGATGCCTGCCGTTCAGATCTCCAAGCAAGAGATAGGGCCTCGGCAACCGTGCCACGACGCGGCGGAAGTCCCCCGCGTCGAAGTCAGCTGACGGTGGAATGTACGCAGAAATGATAGTATACCTCCTATCCAGGTGCAGCTGCACAGCCACTGCCTGAAAGGAGGTATCTAAAGAGAAAGGAAGAACGGAGACATCATGCCGGGTGTAAACCGCGAACCCCCAGCCCGGCCATCCCGCGGTGGTGGGGTCGCAAGACCCTTATACCCCGGGAGGGCAGGCAGGGGGCACGCGCCTAGCATGGTCTCCTGCAAAAAAATAGCTAACGGGGAACGGGTAGAGGCGAGCCTCTGCAGCTCCTCCCAGTTGGCCCGGAGTCCACGGCAATTCTATTGAAGGAATATGCTCTCCAGTCCTAGCTCGGAGGAGACGCGGGGGCCCTCCTCGAATTAAAGACCCTTACGGGAATGGCCGTACGCTTCCCGGGGGCAGAACCCCGGGCGCTGTTGGCCGGACAAAGCGCTGGAGGCGCTGTCGCCTTCGAGGACTTATTGGGGGAGGTTGGGCTCGCCATGCGAGTCTTTTCCTCCCTCCGCCTCGAAACCTTAGTCGGGCGCTGCGGCTTCGGAGGCGGGGGGGCCTCTTTTTAAAGAACCACCGTCTCCGAGCCACTCGCTCCACCTCGGGGCGTGGGCGAAGGAGCCGAAGCTCCTTTGTTGCTGGCCTCCTTTCGGGGGACAGCTTTAGGAACCCCTGAAGATGGCCTAGCGACCATCTTCAGGGGTGTTGCCTCCTGTGAGTCTAACGACTCGGTGGAGGCGCGTGGCCATTTCACCTTGCGGGAAACGGTCACGCTGGGGGAAGAGGAGGGAGCCCTGGTTTTAGCCGGGGTTGGACATGAACCCTTTTTGCCGCCAGCTTTACCAGGGGAGCGCCCAGGTTGGGTAGAGCCCGCAGAAGGGCTCCGAATGGGCGCGGAAACAACCGTGCTCGTTGGCCTGGATGGGCCAGGAGCAGAGGGTGCCTTTCGAACTACTGAGGCATATGACGTCCCAGGCAGAGCTGGGCGCGCCAGGACCAAGTCCTTAGCCTCGCGGAATGAGAGTCTATCCTGGGCCTGAACGGCTAGGATTTCTTTCTCCAGGAGATATGCACCACATTGCTTTGAAGAAGCAGGGTGCGGCTCTCCGCAATTGACACACTTGGCCACACACGATTTGGACTTATCGTGTGCGACTTGGAGCAATTTACACAGACTTCGGGTGACCCTGACTTTGCACGTCTACATGAGCGATTCGTATGGCCGAAGCGGTGACAGTAATAGCACCGCCGCGGCAGTGGCACGAATGCCTTCACGCGGTAGCGGTACCAACCAGCACGCACCGACTCAGGGAGCTTGTCACAGTCGAACGTGACGAAGAGTGTAGGGGTGGGTCTCGAAGCCCCTCCCTGTTTTCTCATCACACGTTCGACCTTGACCGCCTCATGGTCGGCCAGCTCTAGGGTGATGTCCTCAATGGAGTAGTCAACGAGTTCCCTCGCATACACTACTCCTTTCACAAAGTTCATGGTAGAGTGCGGCGTCACACTCACCGGGGTGCCATGAAGTGTCCGAAGAGCACTTATCTTGGCCGCCTCGGCGGGATTCGCCACATTCGCCAGAAGGCTCCCGTCCGAGAAACGGGTCACCTTCGGCTCTCTACCAATTGCACTAGCTAATCCTCTCCTCTGATGGATCATGTTACCCTTGGACAATATGGTGCCATCAGTGGAGCGAATAACGAGGAAGCGTTTGAAGCCATTGGGCTCGAAAACGCCAGGTAACCTCTGAATCAGGGGCCCCGATGTCATCGAGGCTCCGCCCTGTGCACTTTTGGTGTTAGTCTTGGTCAGGGGCTCTGCACACGAGAAGGTAGAGGGGCCGGATGTGCCGATCTTGGCTTGGTCGCCTACCAAAGTGGTAGCAGACCCATCCGTCCCCGCAGCCCCCGCGGATGGAGAGGAGCCCCGAGTCTTTTTCGTGTTTTTAGTCTTTTTTGTCTTTTTCTTTTTTGGAGAGGAGGGCGGGGAATGAACCCGCTTTTCACCACCGCCGGCAGAAGCCTCCAGGCCAGATGGACCGGCCTCAGCCAGGTCCCTCTCCGAAATGGAGAAGGTCCTGGTTGTCGTGGGGGCACCTGTCGAAGGATATCGCTCCCCTCCTTTTAATGCCTCGGAGCCCTCAGCCATTTGAGGAGGACCTTGCATAGGGGCGGATTCGAGTTCGGTGCTTGGCGCCGAGCCCGAATTCCCCCCATGGAAGGCCCTACCGTCTGAGGCTAGGTCTTCTCAAGGACCATGTCTATCACAGGAGGGGCCTCCAGTTGGCCATCCCCTCCCAGGACATCGCAGGTCCCCTTGGCAGTGTCACCAGTCTTGTGTGGGGAGGCACATGCCTTGACCCCAGCAAGGTTTAAAATTCTTGCCAGCAGGTCTTTTGAGGGAAGCGACCGAAGGGGCCTGGCTTTCCTCTCCCCCCTATGGGGGTTTGCCCTACCGAGCCGCTTTGATGGGGAGCGGCTGGCTAAGGGCTGCCTGCTGGCTTTCTTGGCAGTCCCCTTGGAAAGAAAAGAGGGGACTGCCGCTGGGAAAAGGGAGGTGCCCGAAAGCACCTCCAGAGAAGGGGGTGAGGGGGAGTCCCCTGCTCCGTAGGCGAAGGAGAGGAGTAAGCCTCCTCTCCGGTAAGAAAAATATGGAGGGTCCCCTGTGCAAGCACAGGGGGGGGAAATCCATTTTTTTGCTGGAGCTGCCCGAGGGCGGCTCCGTCGATGGAACAGGGGAAGTTGAGGGTTGGGTTTGTTTTTTTTTATCTTCATCATTGGGCATGGTGACCGTTTTTTAAACACGGGATGCAATCGCGCACACCTTTCGCAGTAGCCCGCACTGCGAGAGGTGCTTACAAGCCCGGCAGAGCCAGGCGCCGCCATTTTGGACCACCCCTCCCGCCTGGTGGCCTGGCAGTCCATCGGCATGGCGGCTCCACCTTAGACACGGCGTAAAAAATATAGATTGTGAAGAGGAGAGGAAAAGGGATGTGTGGAAGGTATGGGTGGGGATGAAGCAGGTTGTTAAAAACCAGATACCCAAGACCGGAGCTCAGGGGTTAGGGAACTTTGTCCCCCACCCCCTCAGCCCCGATGTTGGACGGTTGGCGGAAAGGAAGGTCAGCATCTACCCTGTGAAATTAGAGGCTGACCAGAGAAAGTTGTGGGAGAGGTTGTGTGAAAAGAGAGGAAACAAGTATTTTGAAGGAAGGAAGAGAGGCTAAGCTGGGGCCGGACGGAGCGCTGGATCCCATCAGCACGGCGGCCAGGATGGCAAATCGCCGCGCCCCTTACGGGGTACATTTTTTTTTTTTTTTTTTTTTTTATAGAGCCCATCTGGCAACTACCCACTTGGGCATAAGTCGCCGAAAAACACGACAGCCTAGAATTAGGCTACTTTAAAGTTAAAATATGAAAACTTAACAATCAATATAAATTGGAAAAACTTAACAATCGAAGCAATCTCCGGCAGCGGGGGGAGGTCCCCCTCACCCCGGTGCAGGAGAGTGCAACCTAAAACAAAACAATAACAAAAAAAAGGAACCTTAAATAAAGGGGAGAAGGCCGGCCTCCCCCAAAAAGTCAATAAGTCCACCAGTCATGGTGCACGCACTCGTCCTGAGTACAAGGGACAGGCGGTAGCGACCCCGCCCATCCCGGTACCGAGACAGGTATCGTGCGCGAAGATCACCCAGACTGGGACATTCGACAAGAATATGCCGAACAGTCTGGGGAACGACGCAGTCGTTGCAATAGGGCACATGCGAGCGCTCCACCAAGTAACGATGCGTCACACGAGTGTGTCCGATTCGAAGACGACAGAAAGCAACGTGAAGCCGCCGCGGCATTGGGGGATAGGTCCATGGGAACAGTCGCGGCGCAATGGCACGCAACTTTAAGTTCCCCTCGACCGTCTCCCATCTTCTTTGCCAAGCAGTCCGAAGAGCTGCCCGTATTCCTGCCATGTAGTCAGTGTGAGGAAGAGCGAAACGCTGGTCCGGTCGCAGAGTCCTCGCGGACTCTTTGGCGCCCTCATCGGCGCGCTCATTCCCCGCAATTCCTACATGTCCAGGAACCCAGCAGAAGATAATCTCGACATCTGCCCGGCTCGCCAAAACCGTGGCGTCACGGATTTCGCGAACCAGGGGATGCGGAGATTCCAATGCCCCGAGAGCACTCAGGGCGCTTTATGAGTCGCTATAGATCACAATCCGGTCTCCGAACCGGGCACGTCGCGTAATCTCCCGTACCGAGTGGTGTATTGCCACCAGCTCGGCCGTGAAGACAGACGCAGCGCCTGGTAGAGCCCCGCTGACTTCAAACAGAGGGGATACGGCGTGGAAGCCGACCCCCTCTTGGGACTTGGAGCCATCCGTATACACTGGCACGGTACCAGCGTGACACGATGTGTGCTCCAAAAAGGTCGAACGCAATACTCCCGGCGCAGTACAAGCTTTGGGAGCAGAGGCGTGGCGACAAATAGCCAAATGTGGTACCCTCCAGGGTGGCGTCCTGGGCAGAACCAGGGGCTCCACCGGCCCGAGAGTTATATCTACCTCTCGAAGGAGTTTCCTGGCCCTAAACCCAAAGGGCTTAGGGTATGACTGGCGTCTCTCGGCGGCATAGGCACCATCGAGATCAGCTGCGGATGCAGTGAGAGCTGTTGGCGACTGAGGGAGGCGCCGGGCTCGCGCGTACAGGCGAGTGATGCACTGCACGCGGCGCAGAGCGAGTGGCATCTCCCCAGCATCGACCAACAGGCTCTCAATGGGGGAAGTGCGGAAGGCACCGGTCGCAAGGCGAAGGCCGGTGTGGTGGATCGAATCCACCTTCCGCAATAAACGCTCGGCTGCGGATGCATAAAACTCGCATCCGTAGTCGAGCTTCGAGCGAACAAAGGATCGATAAAAAAGTAAGGCGGTAGCCCTATCAGCGCCCCAAGCGCTGAACGTCACGGAACGGAGAATGTCCATGGCGCGGGTACAAGAGACCCTAAGGCTGCGAATGTGAGCCTCCCAGGTGAGGCGTCGGTCGAATACAAGACCAAGGAAACGGTGCGACTCAACCACATCCAGGCGCACCCCATTAAGAAACAAATCTGGGTCAGGGTGAAGCCGTGGGTGGCGGCAGAAGTGCACCACCTTAGTCTTGGCCAAAGAAAACCGAAACCTGTGCGCTTCGGCATAGCGAGAGACGCGGTTCAATGCCTGTTGGAGTCAGCGCTCCAGAGTTGGCATCTGGGCCGCGCCAAGAGATCGAAAGGTCGTCCACGTAGAGCGTAGCGAGAACATCTTCCGGCAGCACCGAGGTGATGCCGTTGATGCTCAGGGCAAAGAGTGTGACACTGAGGACACTTCCCTGCGGGACACCCTCTTCCTGCTCCTTTGGGCCGGAGAGGGCTCCCCCCACCCATACGCGGAATCGACGATCTCGCAAAAATTCAGATATAAACATTGGGAGGCGTCCCCTCGCCCCCATCGTGTGGAGAGTCTCCATGATACCGTATCGCCATGCGGTATCATAGGCCTTCTCCAGATCAAAAAACACCGTGGCGTAGTGCTGTCTACGAAGGAAAGCCTCGCAGACGGCATTTTCCAGTCGGAGCAGAGCATCCGACGTGGAGTGGAACTTACGGAAGCCGCACTGTGCAGAAGACAGATGGCCTCCGCTGTCCAGGAAATAGGCTAATCTAACATTTACCAATTTCTCCATCAACTTGCACACGCAAGAGGTTAGAGAGATTGGGCGGAAACCGGTCGGAGTAGAGTGATCTCTCCCCGGCTTGCGAAAGGCGAGCACAGTAGCGATTCGCCAGGAGTCTGGGAGAAGACCTTCCACCCAGATCCTGTTGAACAAATCTAACAGAAAGGCCATGCCTCGCTCACCCAGGTGTCGAAGCATGGCGTACGGGACATCGTCTGGACCATGGGCGGTGTCCGCGCACGAAGCGAGAGCGGAGCGCAACTCACTCACAGTAAACTTGTCGTTGAAGGGTTCTCCGCCTCTGGAGGTAAAGTCCAGCCGGCGGCCTTCCGCAACATCACGACGTGCATTGAATGCTGGCGGAGCAGCATCACGGCTAGAGAATGCGGAAAAAGCGGTCGCTAAGGATTCCGCCACGGACGCGGGGTCCGAGATTGCGGTCCCATTCTCCTGGAGAACGGGAGGGGGGTCCTGCGAGAACTTGCCCCGAATCCTTTTGACTCGCTTCCACACCTCAGCTAAAGGGGTCTTCCCGTTAAGTGAAGACACGTATGCCCGCCAAGAAGAGCGGCGGGCGTGCTTCGAAATATACCGGAACCTAGCCCTAGCCCGACGAAATTCAGCGACAGTGAAATCGTTCGGGCGGCGCTTATAGCGCATGTAGGCATAACGCTTCTGTTTGAGGGCCGTCTCACACTCGGCCGACCACCATGGGAGTGGTCGGCGTGCAAAACGGCCAGACGTCCTAGGAATAGTAGTCAGGCCCACGGCGATGAGGTTGCCGGAGAAGAACTCAACGGCATCATCTACCGACCTAAACTCCTCGACTGAGATAGAGAATTCAGTCATTTCCTGAAATGCAGGCCACCGCGCCCGCGCCAAGCACCACCGAGGTGGTCTCTCAGGCGGCAGTTGCCCTGAAAATGATATTTGAATGGGAAAGTGATCACTACCATGGAGGTCATCGACCACCCCCCAATCAAAATCAGGCTGTGCATCCGAAGAGCACAAAGATAGGTCAAGGCAAGAAAATGAAGCGGTTCTCGGACAGTGATGCGTAAACTCATCCGCGTTTAGGACACCCATCTCAAGCTCTTCGATCAGATCGGCAAGGACTTGTCCCCTGGGATTTATGGAGTAATCTCCCCAGAGAGGATGCCTGCCATTCAGATCTCCAAGCAAGAGATAGGGCCTCGGCAACCGTGCCACGACGCGGCGGAAGTCCCCCGCGTCGAAGTCAGCTGACGGTGGAATGTACGCAGAAATGATAGTATACCTCCTATCCAGGTGCAGCTGCACAGCCACTGCCTGAAAGGAGGTATCTAAAGAGAAAGGAAGAACGGAGACATCATGCCGGGTGTAAACTGCGCATCCCCCAGCCCGGCCATCCCGAGGTGGTGGGGTCGCAAGACCCTTATATCCCGGGAGGGCAGGGAGGGGGCACGCACCTAGCATGGTCTCCTGCAAAAAAATAGCTAACGGGGAACGGGACGAGACGAGCCTCCGCAGCTCCTCCCAGTTGGCCCGGAGTCCACGGCAATTCCATTGAAGGAATATGCCCTCCAGGCCTAGCTCGGAGGAGACGCGGGGGCCCTCCTCGAATTAAAGACCCTCACGGGAATGGCCGTACGCTTCCCGGGGGCAGAACCCCGGGCGCTGTTGGCCGGACAAAGCGCTGAAGGCGCTGTCGCCTTCGAGGACTTATTGGGGGAGGTTGGGCTCGCCATGCGAGTCTTTTCCTCCCTCCGCCTCGAAACCTTAGGCGGGCGCTGCGGCTTCGGAGGCGGGGGGCCCTCTTTTCGAGGAACCACCGTCTCCGAGCCACTCGCTCCACCTCGGGACGTGGGCGAAGGAGCCGAAGCTCCTTTGTTGCTGTCCTCCTTTCGGGGGACAGCTTTAGGAACCCCGGAAGATGGCCTAGCGACCATCTTCAGGGGTGTTGCCTCCTGTGAGTCTAACAACTCGGTGGAGGCGCGTGGCCGTTTCGCCTTACGGGAAACGGTCACGCTGGGGGAAGAGGGGGGAGCCCTGGTTTTAGCCGGGGCAGGGTATGAGCCCTTTTTGCCGCCAGCTTTACCAGGGGAGCGCCCGGGTTGGGTAGAGCCCGCAGAAGGGCTCCGAATGGGCGCGGAAACAACCGTGCTCGTTGGCCTGGATGGGCCGGGAGCAGAGGGTGCCTTCCTAACTATTGAGGCATATGACGTCCCAGGCAGAGCTGGGCGCGCCAGGACCAAGTCCTTTGCCTCGCGGAATGAGAGTCGATCCTGGGCCTGAACGGCCAGGATTACTTTCTCAAGGAGATATGCACCACATTGCTTCGAAGAAGCAGGGTGCGGCTCTCCGCAATTGACACACTTGGCCACACACGATTTGGACTTATCGTGTGCGACCTTGGAGCAATTTACACAGACTTCGGGTGACCCCGACTTTGCACGTCTACATGAGCGATTTGTATGGCCGAAGCGGTGACAGTAATAGCACCGCCGCGGCAGTGGCACGAATGCCTTCACGCGGTAGCGGTACCAACCGGCACGCACCGACTCAGGGAGCTTGTCACAGTCGAACGTGACGAAGAGTGTAGGGGTGGGTCTCGAGGCCCCTCCCTGTTTTCTCATCACACGTTCGACCTTGACCGCCCCATGGTCGGCCAGCTCTAAGGTGATGTCTTCAATGGAGTAGTCAACGAGTTCCCTCGCATAAACTACTCCTTTCACAAAGTTCATGGTAGAGTGCGGCGTCACACTCACCGGGGTGCCATGAAGTGTCCGAAGAGCACTAATCCTGGCCGCCTCGGCGGGATTCGCCGCATTCGCCAGAAGGCTCCCGTCCGAGAAACGGGTTACCTTCGGCTCTCTACCAATTGCACTAGCTAATCCTCTCCGCTAAAGGATCATGTTCCCCTTGACAACATGGTGCCATCAGTGCAGCGAATAACGAGGAAGCGTTTGAAGCCAGCGGGCTCGAAAACGCCAGGTAACCTCTGAATCAGGGGCCCCGATGTCATCGAGGCTCCGCCCTGTGCACTCTTGGTAGTAGTCTTCTTTGTCAGGGGCTCCGCAACCGGGGGGGCAGAGGGGGCGGATGTGCCGATCTTGGCTTGGTCGCTTGCCAGAGTGGCAGCAGACCCATCCGTCCCCGCAGCCCCCGCGGATGGAGAGGAGCCCCGAGTCTTTTTGGTCTTTTTAGTCTTTTTCTTTTTCGGAGAGGAGGGCGGGGAATGAACCCGCTTTTCACCTCCGCCGGCAGAAGTCCCCAGGCCAGATGGACCAGCCTCAGCCAGGTCCCTCTCCGAAATGGAGAAGGTCCTGGTTGTCGTAGGGGCACCTGTCGGAGGAGATCCCTCCCCTCCTTCTACTGCCTCGGAGCCCTCAGCCATTTGAGGAGGACCTTGCATAGGGGCGGATTCGGGTTCGGTGCTTGGCGCCGAGCCCGAATTCCCCCCCATGGAAGGCCCTACCGTCTGGGGCTGGGTCTCCTCAAGGACCATGTCTATCACAGGAGGGGCCTCCAATTGGCCATCCCCTCCCAGGACATCGCAGGTCCCCTTGGCAGTGTCGCCAGTCTTGTATGGGGAGGCACAGGCCTTGACCCCGGCAAGGTTTAAAATTCTTGCCAGCAGGTCTTTTGAGGGAAGCGACCGAAGGGGCCTGGCTTCCCTCTCCCCCCTAAGGGGGTTTGCCTTACCGAGCCGCTTTGATGGGAAGCGGCTGGCTAAGGGCTGCCTGCTGGCTTTCTTGGCAGTCCCCTTGAAAAGAAAAGATGGGACTGCCGCTGGGAAAAGGAAGGTGCCCGAAAGCACCTCCAGAGAAGGGGGTGAGGGGGAGTCCCCTGCACCTTACGGGGTACATGTCCAGGAACCCAGCAGAAGATATTCTCGACATCTGCCCGGCTCGCCAAAACCGTGGCGTCACGGATATCGCGAACCAGGGGATGCGGAGATTCCAATGCCCCGAGAGCACTCAGGGCGCTTTGTAAGCCACTATAGATCACAATCTGGTCTTCGAACCGGGCACGTCGAGTAATCTCCCGTACCGAGTGGTGTATTGCCACCAGCTCGGCCGTGAAGACAGACGCAGTGCCTGGTAGAGCCCGGCTGACTTCAAACAGAGGGGTTACGGTGTGGAAGCCGACCCCCTCTTGGGACTTGGAGCCATCCGTATACACTGGCACGGTACCAGCGTGACACGATGTGTGCTCCAAAATGTCGAACGCAATAATCTTGGTGCAGTACAAACTTTGGGAGCAGAGGCGTGGCGACAAATAGCCAAATATGGTACCCTCCAGGGTGGCGGCCTGGGCAGAACCAGGGGCGCCACCGGCCCGAGAGCTATATCTAGCTCTCGAAGGACTTTCCTGGCCCTAAACCCCAAGGGCTTAGGGTATGACTGGCGTCTCTCGGTGGCATAGGCACCATCGAGATCAGCTGTGGATGCAGTGAGAGCTGTTGGCGACTGAGGGAGACGCCGGGCTTGCGTGTACAGGCGAGTGATGCACTGCACGCGGCGCCGAGCGAGTGGCATCTTTCCAGCATCAACCAACAGGCTCTGCATGGGGGAAGTGCGGAAGTCACCAGTCGCAAGGCGAATATGAGCCTCCCAGGTGAGGCGTCGGTCAAATACAAGACCAAGGAAACGGTGCGACTCAACCACATCCAAACGCACCCCATTAATAAACAAATCTGGGTCGGGGTGAAGCCGTGGATGGCGGCAGAAGTGCACCACCTTAGTCTTGGCCAAAGAAAACCGAAACCTGTGCGCTTCGGCATAGCGAAAGACGCGGTTTAATGCCTGTTGGAGTCGACGCTCCAGAGTTGGCATCTGTGCCGCGCCAAAGGAAATCGAAAGGTCGTCCACGTAGAGCGTAGCGAGAACATCTTCCGGCAGCACCGAGGTGATGCCGTTGATGGTCAGGGCAAAGAGTGTGACACTGAGGACACTTCCCTGCGGGACACCCTCTTTCCGCTGATTTGGGCCGGAATAGTCGTCAAGCCCACGGCAATGAGGTTGCCGGAGAAGAACTCAACGGCCTCATCTACCGACCTAAACTCATCGACTGAGATAGAAAATTCAGTCATTTCCTGAAATGCAGGCCACCACGCCCGCGCGAAGCACCACCGAGGTTGTCTCTCAGGCGGTAGTTGCCCTGAAAATGATATTTGAATTGGAAAGTGATCACTACCATGGAGGTCATTGACCACCATCCAATCAAAATCAGGCTGTGCATCCGAAGAGCACAAAGATACATCAAGGCAAGAAAATGAAGCGGTTCTCGGACAGTGATGCGTAAACTCCTCCACGTTTAGGACACCCATCTCAAGCTCTTCGACCAGATCAGCAAGGACTTCTCCCCTGGGATATATCGAGTAATCTCTCCAGAGAGGATCCCTGCCGTTCAGATCTCCAAGCAAGAGATAGGGCATCAGCAACCGTGCCACGACGCGGCGGAAGTCCCAGGCGTCGAAGTCAGCTGACGGTGGAATGTACGCAGAAATCAGAGTATACCTCCTATCCAGGTGCAGCTGCACAGCCACTGCCTGAAAGGAGGTATCTCAAGAGAAAGGAAGAACGGAGACATCATGCCGGGTGTAAACCGCGCACCCCCCAGCCCGGCCATCCCGCGGTGGTGGGGTCGCAAGACCCTTATACCCCGGGAGGGCGGGCAGAGGGCACGCGCCTAGCATGGTCTCCTGCAAAAAGATAGCTAACGGGGAAGGGGACGAGACGAGCCTCCGCAGCTCTTCCCAGTTGGCCCGGAGTACACGGCAATTCCATTGAAGGAATAGACCCTCCAGGCCGATCTCGGAGGAGACGCGGGGGCCCTCCTCGAACTGAAGACCCTTACGGGAATGGCCGTATGCTTCCCGGGGGCAGACTCCGGGCGCTGTTGGCCGGACAAAGCGCTGAAGGCACTGTCACCTTCGAGGACTTATTGGGGGAGGTTGGGCTCGCCATTCGAGTCTTTTCCTCCGTCCGGGTGATGTCGTGAATGGAGTAGTCAACGAGTTCCCTCGCATAAACTACTCCTTTCACAAAGTTCATGGTAGAGTGCGGCGTCACACTTACCGGGGTACCATGAAGTGTCCGAAGAGCACTTATCTTGGACGCCTCGGTGGGATTCGCCGCATTCGCCAGAAGGCTCCCGTCCGAGAAACGGGTCACCTTCGGCTCTCTACCACTTGCACTAGCTAATCCTCTTCTCTAATGGATCATGTTGCCCTTGGCCAACTTGTGCCATCAGTGGAGCGAATAACGAGGAAGCGCTTGAAGCCAGGTGGCTTGAAAACGTCAGGTAACCTCTGAATGAGAGGCCCCGATGTCATCGAGGCTCCGCTTTGTGCACTCTTAATCTTAGTCTCAGTCATGGGCTCCGCAACCGGCGGGGCAAAGGAGCCGGATGTGCCGATCTTGGCTTGGTCACTTGCCAGAGTGGCAGCAGACTTATCCGTCCCCGTAGCCCCCGCGGATGAAGAGGAGCCCCGAGTCTTCTTTGTCTTTTTGGTCTTAGTCTTTTTCTTTTTTGGAGAGGAGGGCGGGGAATGAACCCCCTTGTCACCTCCGCCGACAGAAGCCCCTAGGCCAGATGGACCGGCCTCAGCCAGGTCCCTCTCCGAAATGGTGAAGGTCCTGGTGGTCGCAGGGGCACCAGTCCGAGGAGATCCCTCCCCTCCTTGTACTGCCTCAGAAACCCTACTCGTTTGAGGAGGACCTTGCGTAGGGGCAGGTTTGGGTTCGGTGTTTGGCGCCGAGCCCGGATTCCCCCCCGTCGAAGGCCCTACCATCTGAGGCTTGGTTTCCTCAAGGACCCTGTCTATCACAGGAGGGGCCTATAGTTGGCCATCCCCTCTCAGGACATCGCAGGTCCCGTTGGCAGTGTCGCCAGTCTTGTGTAAGGAGGCACAGGCCTTGACCCCGGCAAGGTTTAAAATTCTTGCCAGCAGGTCTTTTGAGGGAAGCGACCGAAGGGGCCTGGCTTCCCTCTCCCCCCTAAGGGGGTTTGACCTACCGAACCGCTTACACGAGGGGTGGTCGGCAATGGGCTGCCTGCTGGCTTTCTTGGCAGTCCTCTTACAAAAAAAAGAGGGACTGCCGCTGGAAATAGGGAGGTTCTCGAAAGCACCTCCAGAGAAGGGGGTGAGGGGGAGTCCCATACACCCGTAGGCGTAGGAGAGGAGTGAGCCTCCTCTCTGGTTAAAGAAGTATGGAGGGTCCCCTGCGCAAGCACAAGGGGGGATGCCCTTCATTTTTTCGGTGGAGCTGCCCCAGGGCAGCTCCGTTGTTGTGACAGAGGAAGTTGAGGGTTGTTTTTTTTTTAGTTGTTTATACATGGGCATGGTGACCCTCTTTTTTATACGGAACGCAATAGCTCACCACCTCTCGCAGTTGCCCGCACTGCAAGAGATGCTTACAGGCCTGGCAGACCTAGGCGCCGCCATTTTGGACCACCTCTCCCGCTTGGTGGCCTAGCAGTCCATAGGCATGGCGGCTCCACCTTAGACGCGGCGTAAAACTGAGTGTGAAGAAAGGAAAAGGGATGTGAGGAAGGTATGGGTGGGGATTAAGCAGGTTGTTAAAAAAACCCATTCTGAACCTGAGCTCAGGGGTTAGGGAACGTTTTCCCCTCACCCCACAGCCCCGATCCGGGACGGTTGGCTTGAGAAGAAGGTCAAATACACCCTGTGAAATTAGAGGCTGACCAGAGAAAGTTTTGGGAGAGGTTGTATGAAAAGCAAGGAAAAAAGTGTGCTGAAGGAAGGAGAAGAGGCTAAGCTGGGGCCGGACGGGGCGCTGGATCCCGTCAGCACGGCGGCAAGGATGGCAAATCGCCGCGCCCCTTACGGGGGATCCCGTCAGCACGGTGGCCAGGATGGCAAATCGCTGCTCCCCTTAAGGGGAACAGCTTTCGGAGCAGAAGCGTGGCGACAAATAGCAAAATGTGGTACTCTCCAGGGTTGCGTCCTGGGCACTTAAGATCCAGCAGATCTGACATATTTTACATACCTTTCTGATGATTCATCGAACACGACGCATCCACCCTCTACCTCGGAGGATCATTAACCTCTAGTTTGTGCTAGGATGTCCTTAGGAGTGCTGTATACGCAGAAGCAACAATTATACTAAATGATGATCTCCTGGTGACAAGGTTTGGAATTTGGGACTGTAAGAGAGATTAGAAAATTCCAAAGGATTGCATCAGATTATACCTCTGACGAGAAAAGAGAAAGTTGGACTAATTGCTAGAACTGAGGCTGGCCTTAGAATCTAGCTTCTTTCCTCTCCAAATTTCTCTTTTGGAATCTCCTTGAGCCAACAGTTTGTAGCTGCGTCGTATTCCTGATGCTATGAAACACGTCTCCTGTTATAGAAGACTTTGGTATAACTATCTTTAGGGAGCAAGATGAACCTGAAAGGAAGTACAGACTTTGACCACCTTTAAAAAGGTACATGACTTTCATCCCCCTGGTTAACAGGTCACAAGGGTTTAGCTGGGACTCCACGTGACGCTATAAGTGGTAGCCAGAGGTAAACCTCTTCGAGAGTGGTGTGATTACCAAAGGTGATTTCTCACCAAATTTTTGTTAGCACTCATGGGGCAGCCAAATTGGTTCCTTTATTCGGCTGGGCGGCTGCTTGGTTGCTTCCTCTGCGAATGCGTTGTACTCAAAGGCTACGACTCCAAATGTAGAAAACTTTTTGATTGATTGTAGGCTGGCTAAATGGTGATAGGAGATTTCCTCAAAGGTAAAAGGAATCTTGGAGCTGGACTTCAATATTCTTTATTCGGCGGAAACTTTGGAAAAATCTTCAGATTTCTTTTCTTGGTAAAAGAATTCATCCTTAAACGCACTGCATCTCCCTCCTTACATTCAACAGCTTGAATACAAGAATGCCGTCTTTTGAGAACCACTTATATAAATTTATATATTTAATCGGTTTCCACAACATTAAATGGTACTCTCAACTTACATTAACTTATTTGATCAAGTCTTACAATTGCTATATAATAATACAAGGAATTAATACACATAAAAATCAAGACGAAAGAATGAGTCCTTTTTTGCGGCCTTCAAATAAACAGAGTTCATATAGGACCGCTTAATACATTAAATATAAATTGAACATATTTAATTTAATTCTATTCTTCTACAAGTTGGACATATTTAATTTAATTATATTCTTCTACAAATTTAACATATTTAATTTAATTTTATTCTTCTACAAATTGAACATAATCAATTTAATTCTATTCTTCTACAAATTGAACATATTTATTCAATCTAACAATTAGTGGATCATGGATCATAAGCAATTTAAAGATTTAATTAATTTCATTTAACATATTTCTTCGATATTAGAGCGAAATTTAGAGCGTTATTTAAATATTAAAATAAAAGTTTTTAGAGATTAATTTACAGTACATTGTATAGTTACATATAGTAAAAATTATTCTATTTTAATAAGATCTTTTCTTATAAACATACATTATTTAATTATTTGTTTTAAGTCCCCTTTGTATGATTGCCAGATGTACAAATGTCCTATTTCCAAAACCTCAGGAACACACATTCTATTTTATCAATTCAACTCTATTTACATTAAATACATTAAGGAAACTAGATTGAAATTATTATAGATTTTTTCACTAACATTATATTTATGAAATCATAATTATTAAATTACATTGTTTCGTTTATTTTTAAAGTTCTTTTAAAATTCTTCAAAAAACAGAGAGAAAAATTTATTTATTTTAGTTACTGATATAAATAAGGAAGTGATTAAGAGGACAATAATTTGGAGAAATATAACTAAGAGGATTAATTTAGATAAGGAAAAATAAGTATTTACGATTTGAGAATTGTGCTCTTTCTAAAGCACTTATTATTTTCGGATTCCCTATTCATGGGATGCTATTTTGGTTAAAGCTACCCCATTATAAAAGACTTTATGAAACTCCAAAAGTGTTTATTTTTTGAGGTATCTTTGATTGTCTCATTCTATCTTGCAATGTGAGCACTACATAACACCATAACCCCACTCGTAACCATTGGTGAGGACTAATTTCATTAACCTTGTCCTTTACATTTGGTTCATTGCACTCGTTGGACAAGAGCCATTGGAGTACGATTTGACTGTGTCCATAAGAAAAAACCTTCCTGTAAACGGATGGAGTTCTTTTGGCTTAGGTCACTCTTTCTGCGAAAAGAGCAGCAGTTAGTTCGAGTTTAGGAATCGTAATAATTTTAACCACGATCTTGCCGTCGGCTATGACATGTGACACAACTTAAGATTAATTACCGAATATACTACCACTCAAAATGCCTTGGACCTTTAATCACTAAAACAATGTAACTAATCCTCTAAAGGGTAGTACGTGCTTAGGGAAAGAGAAGGTTAGGCATTCCCTTAACTGAGGTTTTATCTGATCCAATTGTGCAATGACGTGATCTATTATTGTGGTTTACTATAGTCTTGTTGTCGATATTTCAATACTAGGTTACCTTAAGGTCCTGCAGAAATAACCAATCAGTCCACGCCCGTCATCCACTTTATCAAGATAACGACTTACTTAAGAAAGGCCTATAGAGACAACAATTCTAGCGTAGTGTTTCCTATCATACCCTAAATTACATATTACATAATTCTCTTTACTAACCCCTAGTAATAACTTATTGTGTCAATTACTACCACATCTGATGCGCCACGTCATCCTCGGTGAGTGTTCTAAATAGTTGTTATAACCTAACTGATAATAGATATACTACAAATTGAAATTGGGACGAGATTCTAGATTCAGACTCAATCATATTTCTTAGGCCATAAACTCTTCATGAACCTTCGAGTTCGAATGGTTACCGGGATTAAAAACACCAAGGGGTCATAGATGAGAAAACAGGGAGGGGCTTCGAGACCCACCCCTATACTCTTCGTCACGTTCGACTGCGACAAGCTCCCTGAGTCAGTGCGTGCCGGTTGGAATCGCTACCGCGTTAAGGTATTCGTGCCACTGCCGCGGAGATGCTAATACTGCCACCGCTTGGGCCACACGAATCGCTCCTGTAGACGTGCAAAGTTGGGGTTACCCGAAATATGTGTAAATAGCTACAAAGCCGTACACCATAAGTCTAAATCGTGTGGCATGGTTGCCGAGGCCCTTTCTCCTGCTCGGGGACTTGAACGGGAGACACCCCCTCTGGGGAGACTACTCATCAATCCTAGGGGTCAGGTCCTTGCCGACCTAATCGACGAGCAGGAGAAAGGGGTCCTAAATGTGGATGAGTTTACGCATCACTGGCCAAGAACCGCTTCATTTTCCTGTCTCGACCTATCTTTGTGCTCTCCGGATACACAGCCTGATTTTGGGTGGGAGGTAGTCGATGACATGCATGGTAGTGATCGCTTTCCCATTTAAAATATCATTTTCTGGGCCGCTGCCTCCTAAGAGCCTGCCTCAGGGAGGCTTGGCGCGGGCGCGGTGGACCGCATGTGAGGAAATGACTGATTTCTCTATCTCAGTCGAGGAGCTTAGGTCGGTAGATGATGTCTTCTCCGGCAACCTCATCGCCGTGGACCTAACTACTATTCTTATAACGTCTAGCAGTTTTGCACGTTAACCCCTTGTGTGGTGGTCAGCCGAGTGTGAGGTGGCCCTTAAACAGAAGCGTTATTCCTACATACGCTATAGGCGCCACCCAAACTATTTCCGAGTGGGAGAATTTCGTAGAGATAGGGCTCGGTTCCGATATGTTTCGAAACCAGCCCGCCACTGTTCTTGGTTGGCACACGTGTCTTCACTTAACGGTAAAACACCTCTAGCAGAGATGTAGAAGCAAGTCAAAAGGATTGGGGGCAAGTTTTCGCAGGACCTACCTCCCGTTCTCCAGGAGAATGGGACTGCAATCTCGGATCCCGCATCCGTGGCGGAATCCTTTGCAACCGCATTCTCTAGCCTGGATGCTGCTCCGCCGGCATTCAATGCGCGTCGTCAAGTCGCAGAAGGCCGTCGACTGGACTTTACCTCCAGAGGCGGAAAACCTTTCAACGACAAGTTACATCGAGTGAGTTGCGTTCCGCTCTCGTTTCGTGCGCGCACACTGCCCATGGTCCAGACGATGTCCCGTACGCCATGCGACACTTGGGTGAACAAGGCATGGCCTTTATATTATATTTGTTCAATAAGATCTGGGTAGAGAGTATCCTCCCAGACTCGTGGCGAATCGCTACTGTGCTCGCTTTTCGCGAGCAATCTCTCTAACCTCCTGCGTGTGCAAGTTGATGAAGAAATTGTCAAATGTTAAATTGTCCCTTTTACTGGGCTTCCGCAAGTTCTACTTCACGTCAGATGTTTTGCTGCGACTGGAAAATGGCGTCGATACCTTTCTTCGTAGACAGCACTACGCCACGGTGCTTTTCGATATCGAGAAGGCCTATGATACGGCATGGCGATACAGTATCATGGAGACTTTCCACACGTGGAGGCGAGGGGACACCTTCCAATGTTTATATCTGAATTTTGGCTAGATCGTCGCTTCCGCGTACGGGTGTGTGGGGGACAGGGGGCTCTTCGGCCTAAAGGGAACGAAGAGGGTGTCCCGCAGGGAAGTGTCCTCAGTGTCGCATTCTTTGCCCTGAGCATCAATGTTATCACCTCGGTGCTGCCGGAAGATGTTCTCGCCACGCTCTACGTGGACGACCTTTCGATCTGTTTTTGTGCGATCCAGATGCCAACTCTGGAGCGTCGACTCCAACAGGCACTGAACTGCATCTCTTGCTATCTCAAAACGCAGCACAGTCTTAGTTTTCCTTTGCCAAGACTAAGGCGGTGCACTTCTGCTGCCTTCCACGGTTCCATCCTGACCCAGACTTATTTTTAAATGCGGTCAGCCTGGAAAGGGTGGACCGTATTGTTTCCTTGGTCTTGTATTTGACTGACCCCTAACCTGGAAGGCTCGTATTCGACACCTTATGGTCTCTTGTACCTATGCCGTGGATATTCTTCGTCCCTTGACGCTCAGCGCCTGAGAAAGAGCGTTTTGCCCTTCCTCACACCGATTACATGTCATGAATATGGGCAGCTCCCCAGGCTACTTGGCAAAGAAGATGGGAGAGGGTCGAGGGGAACTTAAAGTTGCGTGCCATTGTGCCACGAAGGTTCCTATCGACCCACCCCCAGTTCCGCGACGGCTTCAGGTTGCTTTCTGTCGTCTCAGAATTGGATACACTCGCGGGACGCACCGGCATTTGATGGAGCGCTCGCCTGCGCCATACTATGAAGACTGCGTTGTCCCCGAGACTGTTCGGCACATTCTTGTTGAATGTTCCAGTCTGGATGATCTTCTCGTACGTTACCTGTCCCGGTACCGGGAGAAGCGTGGTCACTACCGCTTGTCCCTTTTACTCGGGATTGGTTCGAGCACACAGACTTGCGGACTATACGTCTTTTTAGAGGAGGATAACCTAATCTATTTTATTTCACTCTTTCTCATAGGTCGCATGTTTCTGCGCCGGGAATTAGACGAGCCTACCCCAAAAGCCGAAGCGAGTTTTCTTCTTGTTTCTTTTGTTTTTATCTGTTGTTTTTTTAGCTTGTCTTGCCTTTGTTCCTTTGTTTTCTTTGATATTTTCTCGTTTTTTAATATTGCATAGTATTAGGCTTTGTGCTAATACGACGACTTTTGCCCTAGTTAGTAGTCGCCAGATGGGCTCTTTAAATAATGTGCACGGCGCTTTATTCCCCTGGCCGCCGTGCTGACAGGCCTCAGCTTAGCCTCTTCTTATCCTGCTCTCTAACTTTCCCTACAACTTCTCCCACCACTTTCTCTGATCGGCCTCTAATTTCGCAGGGTACACAACGTCCTTCCATCCTCTCGCTCAGCCATCCCGGATCGGAGCAACCACTTCGAGGTCGCCGCCTCGCAATATCAACCAGCCTTCTAGTGCTCAACATCACTCTGACCTTCGCCGAAAACGCACGACAAACCTTCATAATATCCTAGCTCCCTTTTTTTCCAGACAAACAAAAGGTCTGTAGATAATATACGTACTCGTACCACGCCCTAAAATAATTATTCCCTAAATCTACCCCTGATTTCTCGATTGCCGACTCACGCTCGCAGATAATAGACCGAGCTACTACTGATTCATGTTCCAAACGCCTGTTTGACCTACATCTGTCGGCTCTCTAAAATCATCGTCCACTGACAATAATGAATTTAATGTCAGGACCTGCATGGTCCTAGTGGATAACTTCTTCCCGGGACCTGACGCCACAGACGATTTCATCGCTTCCGTCATCAAAGAAGTCTTCATCGACCAACAACATAATGTTGAGTCAGTCAGTATTTAAAAAAAAAAGATATTTCGTTTTTCAACCCCGTTTAGGGTTGCTAAGATAACTCTAAAACAACAAACCCTACCAATGTTCATAAAATTTGCATGAAAACGTATACGAGTTCAAGAAGAACCCCCTACCAAACTCCAGTTCCTTTACTGCAGCAGATTCGCCCACTCCGCCAAATATTGTAAGAGCACCGGGAATCCGTTCTTTCGATGTGGACAATTGGGACATGATGCTCGCAGATTGCATAGAAGAGAAGCACTGCCTCAACCGTGGCAGCCTACATCATGCCCGCCACAAGAAGTGCCTCACTACTTTCTACTACCAGGAGATCTGCGTTTGGTCTCTACGATGCGGTATCTATAGACGCCAAGCAAAACTACACATGCGTCAACAAGGCATCACACTGGTAACACCCACCTTTTCCGCTGTGACGAGTGGTGTTCCGAGCATTCACGACACTATACCCACGTTTAGCACATCGGCGCTCATAACCGACCACCCGACACCAGCCTCTCTATCTCTAACGCTCGCCCTTCACTTGTAAAAACTTAATAAGAAACCTTTGAGAACACATCCAGCTACGCCTTCCTAACAAGGTAACGCGATAGAAGAACCAGTATCACCTACCGACCATCATAAAACAAAACCCATCTCTCCCCGTCGTATAGTGCCACTCTCGCCCGAAGTAGAAAATTTAATGCCCTTGTCGTTCACCTTCACCGGTCTAAGCTCTTAACTGTGTACTCAATCTCCCACTCCAAGCCAATCACGTTTGCTTCCCTGAATGAACTTGTCTCCCAACTCCCGAAACCATTCCTTTTAACTGGAAACTTTATGCTCGCAACCTGTACTGGTATGATGTCATAAACAACAGTCTCCACCTTACAACAAACAGGCTCCATCGCACCTTTCGAGAAAAAACACATGTCCTCCTACATCTATTATAAAAGACAATGCACCCTCACTCGCTGAACCTACCACCAGGCAAAACGTCACTCGTCCATATTATCCCGCACCTCTCTAGCCAAGGCTACCCAAACGGTACCCTGGAGCGTACCACCTTTGACTATTTTTCGCCACGACTCTGCTCCCAAAGCTTCTACAGTGCGGGAGTATTGCGTTCGGCCTTTTTTGAGTACACTTTGTGTCACGCTGGAACCGTGCCAGTGTATACGAAAGGCTCCAAGTCCCAAGAGGGGGTTGGTTTCCATGCCGTATCCCCTCTGGTTGAAGTTAGCGGGGGCTCTGTAAGGCGCTGCGTCTGTCTTCACGGCCGAGCTGGTTGCAATACACCGCTCGGTACGCGAGATAACGCGACGTGCCCGATGCGGAGACCCACAAAGCGCCCTTAGTGCCCTCGGGGCATTGGAATCTCCGCATCCCCTGGTTCGTGATATCTGTGACGCCCCTTTTTTTGGCGAGCCGGGCAGATGTCGAGATTATCTTCTGCTGGGTTCCTGGACAGGTAAAAATTGCGGGGAATGAGCGCACCGATGAGGGCGCCAAAGAGTCCGCGAGGACTCTGCGACCGGACCAGCGTTTCCCTCTTCTTCACACCGATTATATGTGAGGAATACGGGCTGCCCTCCGGGCGGCTTGGCAAAGATGATGGAAGACGGTCAAGGTAAACAAGTCACGTGCCATAGCGCTGCAACTGTTCCCATGGAACCCCCCCTCCCTCCCCAATGCCACGACGGCTTCAGGTTGCTTTCTGTCGTCTCTGAATTGGACACACTCACGAGACGCACTGCCATTTGATTGAACGCACGCCAGTGCCCTACTGTGAAGAGTGCCTTGTCCTCCAGACTGTTCGGCACATTCTTGTTGAATGTCTCAGGCTGGGCGATCTTCACGCAGGTTACCTGTCTCGGTACCGAGATGAGTCGGGTCGCTACCGCTTGTCCTTTGTACTCAGGCCTGGTTTTCACACACAGACTTGTGGTGAACTATACGAATTATTGGAGGAGGCTGGATTCCTCCACTTTATTTGACTTTGCTGTAGGTCGCATGTTCCTGCGCCGGGGTGAGGCAGGCCTACCCCATCGCCGGAAGATAATTGTGTGTCAGGTAAATACAAAAGAGAAGTGGCGAAAGACAGATTCCTGAGGGACACCATAAGATAGCATCTGGTTGAGGGACTCCACCTTAAATCTGAACAGAATGCGTACGAAACGACAGATAAGATCGAAATCAGTTTAGAGCAGTTCCAGAGACACCCAGTAAGTCACGATATCGATGGAGAAGAACGGTGTCAAATACTGCCGAGATCTCCAAGCACCAGAATTGAATGCCTACCAGCGTCGGCCTCACGGCGGAATCGGTCAGTCATATAAGTAGGAGATCGGATTCAGAGCTGTGACTTGCCTTGAAGCCGGACTAGAAGTGATGCGGGCAGCTAGTAGGCTCACAAAAGCCTTAGAAAGGGGCGTGAGTTGAGAGGTAGAACGATTGTTTGGGGGATTATTAAGGTCAAGAATTTTTTTTTTAAGATCGGAAGGAGAGCAGCATGATTAAAGTCAAAAGGCACCTCACCTAGTGATAGGAAGACGTTGAGAATACCCAGTAGATGTGATAGGAGGACTGGTAGTAACTGAGCATAGAGACTGGGTGGAAAAGTGTAAAGAGAAGAGCAGGTTTTTGTTTGATGAGCCTAGCTAGTATTGAGGCGAGCTCTTCAGGAAAGACTGGGGTGAGGGAAGTGAGATTGGGAGGTGAAGTTAGTGTGAGGGGAACAGACGAAGACGGAATGATAGGGCGCAGTGAGATAGGGTGATATAGGGTGGGGGTAGCCTGGGAAACGAGAGACCAGCGAGGAGCTTAAAAAGAGAAAATTTGTTAGAGGGACGGGGAGAGGCTTAGAGAGACGGAGAGAGGCTTAGAGAGACAAGGTGTGAGAGAGATGAGGAGAATTTGAGAGACGGATACCATCTTAGAGAGACGAGAGTGGGTGAGAAAGGAGACGGTGATAGTGTGAGAAATTAAGACAATTAGAGAGACGGGGACTATGTTGGAGAGACGGGGACTATGTTGGAGAGACGGGGATTATGTTGGAGAGACGAGGACTATGTTGGAGAGACGAGGACTATGTTGGAGAGACGGGGACTATGTTGGAGAGACAAGGACTATGTTGGAGAGACGGGGACTATGTTGGAGAGACGGGGACTATGTTGGAGAGACGGGGACTATGTTGGAGAGACGGGGACTATGTTGGAGAGACGGGGATTATGTTGGAGAGACGGGGATTATGTTGGAGAGACGGGGATTATGTTGGAGAGACGGGGATTATGTTGGAGAGACGGGGATTATGTTGGAGAGACGGGGATTATGTTGGAGAGACGGGGATTATGTTGGAGAGACGGGGATTATGTTGGAGAGACGGGGATTATGTTGGAGAAACGGGGATTATGTTGGAGAGACGAGACGGGGACCATGTTGGAGAGACGAGACGGGGACCATGTTGGAGAGACGAGACGGGGACCATGTTGGAGAGACGAGACGAGGACCATGTTGGAGAGACGAGACGAGGACCATGTTGGAGAGACGAGACGAGGACCATGTTGGAGAGACGAGGACCATGTTGGAGAGACGAGGACCATGTTGGAGAGACGGAGATAGAGAATTTGAGAGACGCTGAGTGTGTTAGCGAAACGGGGACTACGTATGTTAAAGAGACAGGGTCTGTGTTATAGAGAAAGAAATCGAGAAAAAGAGAGATTGGGAGAGAGAATGTGTTGCGTGCAATTAAAAGAGAGCGATTGTGTATGTGTGTTGGAAAGTTTGTGTATGCGCGTGTGTGTGAGTATGTGTGCGTGTGTGTTTGTTTGAGTGTGTTTGTGCTTTTTTTAATGTCTTTGTTTGAGTGTGTGTGTTTGAGGGCGTCTGTGTCTCTTTGAGTGTGCGTGTTTGTTTGTTTGAGTGTGTATGTGTGTGTTTGAGTGTGTGTGTGTGTGTGTGTGTGTAAAGAGTGCTCGGGGATTTTAATGCTAGAGTGGCTGTGAACAGAATATCTGGCCAGATGTCCTTGGCAAGCACGGGATTGATAAGGCAAACAACAACGGCCTTAGACTACTTACCCTTTGTTCAGAACACAATCTAAGCATCACTAATACAAACTTCCAACTGAAATTGAGCCTAAAACAACATGGCAACACCCAAGATCAGGCCACTGGCACCAACTATACCACATCATAGTACGCCAGTCAGATAGAAAAGAGGTGCTTATCACAAAGGTTATGAGGGGGGCAGAGTGCTGGACAGACCATCGCCTACTCCGTTGCAAGATGCGCCTTGTTGTTCGGCCTCAACAACGACGACATCCACCTGCAAGAAAGATTAACATCCAAGCTCTGCAGGACCCAGATAATGCACATCCTTAAGAGGCAAAATACCAGAAGCACTCTCACCCTGAACAAGACTATGACCTACAAACCAAATGGCAGAAACTCCATTCATATCTGTCAATTGTTTCCAAAGAAACCATTAGCTACTCCCAACGCAAAAACCAGGACTGGTTCGATGAATGTGCCCCTGGAATCTACCAGCTGCTGGATAATAAAAATAAAGCTTATGAAGAACATCTAGCCAACCTAGAGTCCATTGCGCTCAAAACACGATTCAAGAATATCAGAGCTAAAGGAGAAAGAGAGCTAAGAAAAATGGAGAATAAAGGTTGGCATGAAAGAGCCCAGGAACTACAACAATTTGGTGACACCAATAACACCCATGGGTTCTATGATGCAGCAAATAAAATTTATGGGCCAAGGAAACACAACAGCAATCCTGTAAGATTAGCAGATGGAAACACGCTTTACAACAAGGTCTGCTGACCAAAAAGTCGCGTGCTCTCACTTATTCTTATTTAGGACCTTACGACCTTCAAAAATTTTAATAATTCCCGGACTAACCCTGAAAGGACCTTGGTAATTATATCATTTGAAAGAGAATGTGAAACAACATAAGGGTTTCAAATTTCATTAGAATTGGACGAATAGTTATGATATTGCTAAATAATTCCCCGGCTAACCTTGGGGGGACTTTGGCAATTATACCATTTGGAAGAGAATGTAAAACAACATAAGGGTTTCAAATTTCATTAGAATTGAACGAATAGTTATGATATTACCAAAACAAAAAATTGCCCGACTAACCTTGGGAGGACTTTGGCAATTATTTCATTCGAAATAGAATGTAAAACAACATAAGGGTTTCAAATTTCATTAGAATTAACTGAATAGTTACAATGTTATTACAAAAACAAAACAAAAGCAAAACGTGGACCCACCGACATAGTGAGATGCAGAGTCGCCCGCGATTAGACTCACAATGAGGAAATCGTAGCCAGATGGGCTGAGCACTTTAAAACCTTGCTCAACCAGGCAGACCCCACATCACCTCATGTCATGGATGCCCTTCTAAATCTACCAACATTATAGATCCTCTTGATGAAACCCACAAACTAAATAAGGTCCTCACTGTCATCTGAGGCCTGAAAAACAACAAGAGTCCTGGACCAGATGGTATCCCAGCAGAAATATTCAAGAAATATTCTTGAAAGTCAGAATACACCAACTTATTAGTGAGATGTGGACAACCGGAGAGGTGCCACAAATGCTAAAGGATGCCAACATCGTGACCATCTTCAAGAAAAAAAGGTGACAGAGCAACTTGTGGGAACAGAAGAGGCATTTAACTCCTGTAAATTGCTGGAAAGATACTTTCCAAGATCATGTTGTCCCGCCTGGTATCTCATATTATAGAATAAAACCTTCCTGAGAACCAGTGTGGTTTTAGTAAAGACCGAAGCACATCAGAGATGGTCTTTTGCCTACGCCAACTCCAGGAGAAAGCAAGAGAACAAAACAAAGACCTGTTTGTTGCTTTCATTGACTGACAAAGGCTTTGGATACCGTCAATCGCCCTCTGATATGAAACCTCTTATTAAAGTTTGGGGTCCTGCCCAAATTCCTTACCATCTTGAGACAGATGCATGAAGGGATGCAAGCCCGGGACCAACCCTGTGGATCATAATCAGAACCCTTTAATCTGAAAGTGGGACTCAAACAGGGGTGTGTGCTTGCTCCTGTTTTCTTGAATGTTTACCTAACAGTTCTCATCAACCTGTTCCATGCTGCCCTAGGAAGAGATGCAGGTATTACCATACAGTACCGCCTAGATGGCAGTTTATTCAACCTCCGCCAATTCCAGGCCAGAACTGAAGTTTTTTTCACCCAAGTAATATAACTGATATATGCAGATAATTGTGCCATTGTTGCCCATGATGCTGAAGCACTCCAAGTTAATGCACAAAAGACAGAAATCTTGGCACAGTGCATAAACCAACCACAAGAACCATTTCACTTTAACATAAATGGTAATGACATCAAAGTGGTAAGACATTTAATTTACTTAGGCAGTATGATCTCCTCTAACTGTTCACTGGACCTAGAAATACAAGGAAGGATAAATCTCGCCTCTGCTGCCTTTGGTCGATTGAGGGAAAGAGTTTTCTAAAAAAAAACTTGAACAGACACCAAAGGTGCAGTTTACAGAGCTGTTGGCCTATCCATCTTGCTATATGGCTCTGAAGGCTAGACAATATACAAACAACAGGTCCGCAGCTTAGAAACCTTCCACATTGGGCGTCTCCAGAAGATCCTAGGCACATCATGAAAAGAAAATCACATATGATGAAATATATCACAGGAACCAAACTTGCAGTATAGAAACCCTCCTAGCACAACGACAACTGCGCTGGTGGGTCACACCATCAGGATGTCAGAACACTGACTCCCAAAACAAATACTCTACGGTCAACTTGAAGGAAACAGAAATGCAAAAGGTCCCAAGAAGCGTTACAAAGACCAGTGCAAAAACCTGCTGAAAAAATGTACCATTCAGCCTCAACAACTGGAAACAATTGCAACAGACACAGGCCTGGAAATCATCCTGTTCAAAAGGGTTATTCAAAATAGAAGAAAGCAATTCAAGAAGAAGAGAAGGAAACCGCCGCACGCGATACCAGCGAAACGAAGGATAGTACCTGCGGAACAATATCCCTGCCACAGATGCGAGAAATTTTGTGGATCCCGAATTGGACTGAACAGTCACCTTCGGTGGCACCAACGGAATGACCCCTGATCTCGACTTCCATCATCATGATGCAGAGCAGCGTCATCATCGACATCGATGGACCGCCTTAAGCAAGCAAGTATGTATGTGTGTGTGTGTGTTTAAGTGTGTGTTTTTGAGTGTGTAAGTGTGTGTGTGTGTTTGAGTGAGTGTGTATTTTAGTGTGTGTGTGTGAGAGAGAGAGTGTGTGTGTGTGTGTGTGTGTGTAAGTGTGTGTGTGTGTGTAAGTGTGTGTGTGTGTGTTTGAGTGTGTGTGTGGTTTGAGGGTTTTGTGTTTGAGTGTGTGTGTGTGGTTTGAGGGTTTTGTGTTTGAGTGTGTGTGTGTGGTTTGAGGGTTTTGTGTTTGAGCGTGTGGGGGGGGGAGTGTTTGAGTGTGTGTTTGAGAGAGAAAGAAAAAACAAATGAAATTCGTCGGAGGCAGTAGCCGCATTTAAATTATTTGCCAGCCTTAAAATTCGCGTCGGTGCTTCTCTCTCAATTTTGCCTCGCGGGCGGAGTAGCTCCAACACACCCCTCATTAGCCGCTCTCTCTCCCCTCTTACCCCCAGTGGGGGTTAGGGGAACCCTAAAGAGCGTCTCAAGATGAGCAAAAACTTGCGAATGAGAATTCATTAAAAATATGCACAAGCTAAAATTAGAATCATTAGCCTCCGCTTGGGCCTATTTTTAGTTCCCTTTTTTCGCTTATTTTGACGAAAATTAAGATTACTTCGAGCAGAAGGATTAAGATATTACATACGCATATAAATATTCATATGTGACTATACAGTCAGATACACACAGTGCTAGAATACACTGCAATGGAAATTGACGCTCATACAATTCATTAAGCAGAAACTAATACAGCTATTTCATATTTGTCCACAAAACGGTAAGACACACCATGTATATATAAATAAGCTGACGGATACACACACATGTACACATAGATCTACAAAATATAAATTAAAAAAAGATATCGTTTTATGGATCGTCATAAGCAGGCTGCGCGCTCCTCCGAGATTTAGCTACTTGAGATAAATTCTTGTGGAAACAGACCCCATCCTGGCTCTTGAAGCAATCCATGTACTGACAAGGATTCAACGTGACACGAAGGGTGTCCCCCAAAAGATCGAACGCTGTGGAAGCTTTGGGACAAAGTGTCAAAGGTGTCGCCCAATATGGTGGCATCCTGGGCAGCACCAGAGGCGCTGCTCTCGAAAGAGTTTCATAACACTAAACCCAAAGCGCTTACGGAAAGGCATCGTCGAGATCGGCCACGGATGCAGCGAGAGCCGTTGGCGACTAAGAGGGGCACCGGGCTCGCACGGACAGGCGCATAATGCACTGTGAATGGCGCGGAGATAAAATCATCTCCCTAGCATCGGCAGTAGGATGTCAATGGGGAAATGCGGAAGACATTGGTTGGTAGGTGGTTACCGGTATGGTTGATAGACCAACTTCTGAAATACACGCTCGCTGCGGATGCGTAAAACTCACTCCTATTCAAGCTTTGAACGAGCAAAGAATGGATAGATAGGCAAGGCAGTAGCTCTATCAGCCCTCGAAGTGCTGGTACAAAAGCTTCGAATATGAGCCTCCCATGTGAGGCTTCGGTCAAGAACAAGGCTAAGGAGAGGATGAGAATCCACCACTTCCAGGTGAACCCCGTGAACATCTTCCGGCAGCACCAAGGTGATGCCGTTGATGCTCAGGATAGAGTGCGACACTGAGGGCACTTTCCTGTGGGACACCCTCTTCCTGCTCCATTAAGCCGGATAGGGCTCCCCCACCCCGTACGCGGAATAGACGATCTCGCAAAAATTCAGAGAAAAAGATGGGGAGGGGTACTCTCGCTCCCATTTTGGGGAGAGTCTCCACGATACCGTATCGCCATACGGTATCATAGGCTTTCTCTAGATCGAAAAACACCGTGACGTAGTGCTGTCTACGAAGGAAGGCCTCGCAGACGGCATTTTCAATTCGGAGAAAAACATCCGACGTGGAGTGGAACTTGGGGAAGTCGTACTGTGCAGAAGACAGTTGGCCTCCGCTTTCCATAATTTTTTTAGGAGCCCATCTGGCGACTGTTGGCTCTCCATGAAAAAGATTACTCCAGCATTTACCAATTTCTCCAACTTGCACACGTACGAAGTTAGAGAGATTGGGCGGGAACCGGAAGGGATAGAGTGATCTATCCCAGGTTTGCGAAAAGCAGTAGCGATTCGTCAGGAGGTTGGCAGGATCCCTTCTACCCTGATATTTTTGAACAAATCCAACAGAAATGCCATGCCCCGCTCACCTAAGTGTCGAAAATGACATAGGGGACATCGTCCGGACCAGCTTGGACATTGTTCGGACCAGCTTCTCGGCTAGAGTATGCGGAGAAAGCGGTCGCAAAGGACCCCGCCATGGACGCGCGGTCCGAAAGTGCAGTCCTGTTTTCCTGGGGAAAGGTGAGGTGGGGGGAGGGGAGACCTACGATAAATTGGACTCGCTTCCAAACCTCTGCAAGATTGGTGTTCCCGTTAAATGAATAAAAGTATGCCGACCAGGAAGAACGTTGGGTGTGCTTCGAAACATACCAGAACCTATCTCCTTACTCTACAAAATTCACATAAAATAAAATCGTTTGGGCGCTGCTTATAACGAATATAAGCATGCCACTCTGTTTCAGGGCCGTCTCGCACTCTACTGACCACCACGGTAGCGGTCAGCGTGCAAAACGGCCCGACTTTATAGGAATAGTAGTTAGGCCCACGGCATTGAGGTTGTCAGAGAATAAATAACTCGATGGTTTCATCAACCTACCTAAACTCCTCGACTGGGACAGAGAAATCAGGCATTTCCTGAAATGCGGACTACCACGCTCGCGCCACGCACCCCAAAGGGGAGTCTCTCAGGCGGCAGCAGTCAAGAAAAGGATATTTGAATGTGAATGCGTAATCTCTTCCACATATAAGTCGCATATATCCAGTTCATAGATCAGGTCGGAAAGGACTTGACCCCTTCGATTGATAGAGTACCCCAGAAGGAGTGTCTACTGTTCAATTCCACGAATAGTATAAAGGGCCTCGGCACTTTTGTCACGATGCTTCCAAAGTCCCCGGCGTCAAATTTGCCTGACTATGGAATTTACGCATAAATACTCGTAACGGTATGTATACCTATTATCAAGGTGCAGCTGCACTGCTCATCGTTGAAGTAAAATATTTATTGCAAAGAGAAGAACTGAGACATCATGCCGGGTGTAAATCGCGCATACTCCTGCCCGGCCCCCATCCCTCTGTGGTGGAGTCGCAAAACTCTTATATCCATGGAAGGTATGCAAGGAAAACGCGCTTAACATGGGCCACTGCCAAAAAAAGCCACCAGGAAACGAGATGAGGCACGTTTCCGCAGCGCCTCTCAGTTGGCCCGGAGTCTGCAGCAATTCCATTGAAAGAATATGCCCTCCAGACTTAGCACGGAGGAGATGCTGCGGCCTTCTTCGAGTAGAAGACCTACACGGGAATGGTTGTACACTTCCTGGAGACGAAACTCCGGGTACTTTTGGTGAAACAAGGAGAAGGTGCTGTCACCTTCAACGACTTATCGGAAGAAGTTTGGCTTGCTATACGAGTGGGTTTTTTTTTTCCTTACTCCACCTCGAAACCTTTGGCGGGGCGAGGCTAGGCAAGGCAAGGCAGGGTATTTTCGGAGGCTGGTGGCCCGTCCTTTGGAGGCTCCACCGTCTCCGAGCCACTCAATCCAGCCGTGGGGGGCGTAGGAACGGAAGCTCATTTGGTGCAGTCCTTTCCGGGGACAGCTTTAGGAACCACGGAAGACTGCCGCACGACCACCGTCAGGCGTGTTGCCTCTTGTGAGTCTAACGACTGGGTAGAGGCGCGAGGCCATCTCGCATTACGGCAAATTGTCACTCGGGGGGGGGGGGGCAAGCCTTGGTTTTATTCGAGGCTGGGTTTGAACTCTTTGTGCCACCAGCTCTACGAGGGGAGTGCTGGGGGAGGGTAGAACAAGCAGAAGGGTTCCGAATGGGCACGGAAACGAGCTTGCTCGTAGGTCTGGAGGGGCCACGAGCATAGGGTGCCTTTTTTAACAATAATGCACAAGACGTCCCAGGCAGCGCCGGGCGTGCCAGGTCCTTAGCCTTACGAAATGAGAAGATCTGCAGCCTGAACGATCCGGATCTCCTTCTCTAGGAGATACGCACCACATTGCTTCGGAGATTCGGGGTATTTTTGCTCTCCGCCACTGACGCACTTGCCCATCCACGATAAGGACTTATCGTGCATGGTCTTGGAATAAATTACACACACGTTGGGTAAAACCTAATTTGAACATCTACATGAGAGATTCGTATTGCCGAAGCGGTGGCAATAGTAGCACTTCCGCGGCATTGTTACGATACCTACACGAGATGACTATATCAATCTGCACGAACCGACCCAAGGAGCTTGCCACCGTCGAACGTGACGAACAATATATGGGTGGGTCTCGTGGCTCCTCCCTGTTTAATAATCGCACTTTTGACTCTAAGCACCCTATGGTCGACTAACCCAAAGGTGATTTATTCTATGGAATAGTCGAAGAGTTCCCTCACATAAAATAATCCTTTTACGAAGTTCGTGGTATAGTTCGGAGTCTCACTTACCGGCGAGCCCTTAAATGTCCGAAGCGCACTAATCCTAGCCGCCTCGGAAGGGTCTAATGCATAAGCCAGATGGCTTCCTTCCGATAAACGGGTCACCTTCGTCTTTCTTCGAATCAGGCTAGCTAATACTCTCCTCTAATACATCATGTTGCCTTTGGCCAACATTCTGCCATCAGTGGAGCGAATAACCAGGAAACGTTTTAAGCCAGCCGGCTCGAAAATGCGAGCTTTTCTCTCCATGAAGAGTCCAGGCGTAATCGAGGTCTCAGCAAGCAAGATCCTTCTCAGAGATAGAGAAAGGCTTGGCTATAAAGGCGGCACAGTCTGGGAAAGGGGCCCTCTTCTTGTGAGTCGTCAAGGGACCGAGCCTACCTTTGAGAAGCTTGCACAGGGGCGGACCCTGGTTTGGTGTTCGACACGGAGTCGAGTTTTACCCAATAGAAAATCCTGCCATCCGGGGCTTGGTAACCTCCTGGGCTATGTCACCAATTAGGGCGCCTCTAAGTGATCATCCCCACTCCCAAAGCATCACGGATTCCATTCAGCGTACCTTCAGTGAGGGTAAAGTATCTGGCCGGCGAACCGACTTCCACCGGTGAAGACAGTGGAGGAGGGGGGGGGGGCAGGCTCTCTGCAAGGTTCATATGTATGCCTGCAGGCTGGTAGGGGACACGGCCCGACTGGCCCGGCCATTTCATGCTCCTCTAAGCGGGTTGACCCTATCAAGCTGCTTCCACCCAGAGCTATCTATTTTGGGCCGCCCGCTTGCTCTCTTGGCAATCCCTCGTGATAAGAACGGAGGACTGCCGCTGTTCCTAAGAAAGAGTCGACCAGAGGCGGCTCCAAAGAAGGGGGAAAAGCGCCGAACACTTTAAGAAATGAGTGAGAGCCCGCTCCCTGCTGCAAGAAGTTTGCAGGGGCCCCTGATTAAGCACTAGGAAGCCACCTCTGTTTCAGAAGAGGAGCTTCCCGAGAGCGGCTCCAATGATGCCAAATAGAAAGCAGCTTGCCGCATTGGGGTGGTGAGAGGAGAGCCCCTCCACAGGTTGAAGGGGCGTCTTGTTTTACCTCGTCGTCTCCAACACCTAGAAAGGACGAGCTGTGCTTGGAGGTGTATCCCCATGCGGCTTCGGTCGCCCAATATTTCTTTCACTTGTAGGCATAGTAACATTTGAGAAGGAAAAAAACAAGCATGTAAAGTAGATACTCTGACCCCCAAATGCCTCGAGAACTTAAGAGAAATGTCTCGACAGAGTCGGAAAATTCTAGAATGTGATCCTTTACACACACACACACACACACACACACACACACACTCACACACACACACACTGTCTGTTCCAGGGTTGATGAGCTTTGACAACACGGTCCGACATTCAGGCAAAATTGTCCTAGAGTTTTAACCATAAAGGATGGTGCCGACGTAGCCACTTTATATGTGTACTGGAAGAAAGTGAGCAGAGTTAACGGCCCACCACATGCTATACCTAATACTTGCCTTAGCCAGCGGGCTTTTAGCCCTCGCAGTAGGTAGGGGCCAGTAGCGGCTCGTAGTTAAAATTGGTGGGGCTGCTGCATCAGATTTTTTTTAGTATTTTAATATTGTGTAAAGGAAATAAACGTATAAAAAGAAAATTTATAGATAAACTTAATAAAATCCTAAGCAGAACAAAATCAAACATTTTTTACTTACCATTCATTTAAAAACGAAATCCATTCTTGTTTTAATTTACGCGAAAAGATTAATTACTTTCTCCTTGATCTCTGGATGACTACTGAGGAAATTTTTCTCCATTAAAAGCACTGCAAGCACATTTAGGCTTTCAAAATTCATAGTGCTCCTTAGAAAAGTTTTTATTCTTTTCAGTGCTGAAAAGCAGCGTTCTGCCTCTAGATTATTTCCCAAAATAAATTTTAACAGCTCAATTAATTAATAAATAAACCAGTCAATGGCTTGGCCACTCTCCCTGAGCTTCGCTATAAAGATTAAAATTTAAAATCTAGAAAAAAATGCAGCCATGGTTGAATTTTTCTAAATTTTCTGTGCTTCACCATTTGTAATTCTTTGGGTTTTAAAAAATTCACAATTTCGATACTTATCTTTATTTCTGAACTTCACCATTTTTGTTTGTTATAACCAAACTAAGATGAAATTATTATTCAAATACTCAAATCTCCTTAAATTATAGTTAGTGATGAAGAACCGAAAAATATATCAATTAAATTCTACACTTTATCACATTCAAGAATATAAACACGCGGAGTCAAAAAGAAACTAGCTTCCAGCAGTACATCAGGATCGGCACTGCGTGAGCCATAGTGCTCTCCCTAACGTACAGCTTCCTATCTCTGACATGTGAGCATGCGCACAACAGCCAAACACCGCGTCACTGGAACTGTGAAGCGCACAGTTCTAGAGAAGGAATTTTTGTAATTTTTTCATAAACTAATGTACATGTATAAAGAAAAAGAAAAAGAACTCGTTATATTGACTGTTATCGATAATATCGAGTGAAATTAGGGGGTGCTGCAGTTCCGCAGTGCCTATACACGAACTGGTAGGGACACCTCGGTATCCACTGCCACTCGACTAAGGCTCATAAGAAGACGAAAGGACGCCGAGCAGCCAGGACCTCTGTGGATAGGGTAGCAGGTGTGGAAGGGGGTAGGAGGGTATGTAATAAAGAGAAGTAGAGATAGGCTTGTCCATTAACGAGGAGCGTGGGTGATCACCTATTATTACCATACATTGGTGCTAGATGATTCCAGGAGGGATGCAGTCCACTAAAGCACCATGGTAAGCGGACCAAACTCTGCCCAGGTGGGAGCAGTCCTCCTGGTTCAAAGTGCGGGTAGAAAAGGTTGAGGAGATAGCCGTAAAAATAAATAAATAATAATCATAAATAACACCATAAAATAAAAAATAATGCTGACATATTAATTAATAAGAATAACAATAATACTAATATTACTACTAATAAATAAAGTTAAAGTAGCACTGAGAGGGAGCGAAGGAGAAGCGCATCAACTCCTTTCCCAGGCCCCATCAGAGAGTTCGAGTCAACCCAGCAACAGGACATCCCTCGTTTGCCCTCAGGCCGGGAGGATGGGCAACTCCTCCTGTTGTCAAGTGTGACAGGCTAAACAGGGCACCGCCAAGCGGGGTTCCTTTTATTTCTCAATTGGGGGAACCTAGCGATTAAGTAGGCTCCGAACCGCGGGGATCTAAAGTGTATGATCAAGCGGAGTTGGAACTGACCCGAATTGTGACTCCATCAAGTGACTAACCTCATCCGATGTGGCTTATTTAACCCAACCTACCCACCAACTGCTCGGTTAGTGGTTAGGTTAGGTTAGGTTAGGAGGTTAGCGATAAGATTGGGTGGTTGGCTTCGGTTGAGGGATTAGGGGAGGTTTTTGTACGGTTTTTGCCACCAATTGCCCACGTCCGATGCTTAACTCAGTTTAACGTGGAATGTGAACCACGACCAAATAGAAAGTAGTAGTTCTGAGTGGTAGATAAATGAAAAGTGGAGGGGGAAAAAGAAAAGAGAAAATTGCTAAAAAGGGAGAAAAGCAAAGTAGAGAAAGCAAAGTAGAGAAAGAAAAGTAGAAAGTTAAATTTTTTTTAAAAGAATGGAAGGAAAAATGAAGAGGAAAAGGAAAAAAATCTGAAGAAAGAGAAAATTGCTAAAAAGGGAGAAAAACAAAGTAGAGAAAGAAAAGTAGAAAGTTAAATTTTTTTTTAAAAGAATGGAAGGGAAAATGAAGAGGAAAAGAAAAAAAATCTGAAGAAAGGGAAAAGGAGATAAAACTGATAGAAGAGATTGGAAAGGAAGAGATAAATAAATGCAGACTAAGAAATGAAAAGAAAGAGGAATATAAAGGGAAATAAAACAAAATAATAGAAATGGAAAAAAATACAAAGAAAAAAAATGAAAATGAGAAAAAGGAAAACAAAAAAGAATAGAAAGAGAAAGAAATGGACTGGAAAAGGAATTAAAGAAAAACAGTGAAAATGGATTAGAAATGACCTCTCTACAACAACCATCTACAGCTCTAAATAAGGATCAGACAGAAAAATTATTAGTAAAAAAAAATGACTATAAATATACCTAAAAAGTCAATTTAACCCCTTAAATTATTTGCCCGTATATAATCGGGAATAGAATACTAGACTCTCAATAGTTACCCAGGTATATACAGGTACTCTAAAGATTGATGGACTGTAGACATTTTCCGAGAAATTACGTTTGTTGACTCTGATGTGACCGTGGTTTCCTTGGCAACGCGCTATTTCATCTCGGGGTATATATGGGTACATAAAAAGATATATTTTATTTTTTTTGATTTATTACGTTTATTTACTCACATTGATTGTAGACAAATGTAAGCAATAAATTATACTTATAAAGAAATAGTCATTGTCAACTTTGTTGACTATTTAAAGGTTAGTTAAATAGATGGATACGAGTATTATGGATTTAGATTCGCAAAATTTAAAGTCCGTTTGTGGTTATATACAACCACGAAAGACAATTATCTCCTTTAAAAAGCAGTAATAGGAAAGGAGGTGGGGGGGGCACGTACCCTGTTCATTTATGGCTGAGGTAGCGTCAATGTGCGCCAAAGCCAAATTTAAGGGGGATTTCAGACTGTAAATAATCTACTGTCGTGCAAAATTGATTTTGTTTATCTCTTTGTATTTGTCTAAGTGACCCACAAGGAAACATGCCTTCAATCCTTGTACTCCAAATAGTTTCTTCTAGACCACTCGAGCTATTTACACTCCAAAACATTTTCACACCCCCTAATTTCTTTGGTTTCTTTCGGTACCTTTTTCCCCAAAACGTTTTGACGGAGATACCGAAGATGATTTTTGTTCTATAACAAACAAATAAATTCAAAGATTTTATTTTAAATAAATAGAAAAAAAGTCTTAGTGTGTGTGCTAACCAGTGTTTGCCCTTATGCGCGTCTCCATCACTCTCATATTTCAGTCTTTAATGAACTTATTTGAATTCGAAAAACGACTCGTGATTTGAGTAGAGGCTCAGCATTCTTGCGGTCTGGAAGAGAAGAATGAGCATCGAATGGCACTGATCGCGATCCTGCCGCAGCGCTCTTCTTCCGACTCTTAAACTATTCGTTGTGTGTCTGGAATATTTACCGGATATTTGTGCAAACGAGTTCATAAGAGGCGGTGATTCTCTTCCTAGTTAGGTTCTTTCTTGCACGCTCTTCAGCAATCTGTGACGAATCTTTCAGTTGAACAGATCTCTACTGAGAATGCTTTTCAGTAGTGGGCCGGATTTATAATTAAATCTTTTCAGGTTATTGTAGCGGGACGTGTGAAACAAATAGCAGTATATTGGAACAATTCTGAAGCTTTAGAAAAAGGTCACGCTCTAGAATAAGTAATTAGCGATAGATTTTCCAGCTGTTGTGTCTCCTTCGTAGAGCCTTCTTTTGTATAGATATTATCGTCTCCAGCGTTTCATTGCACTACTAGAAGAAAAAAAATCCCAAGAAGTTTTCCATGATGCCGGTCCAGCCCTCGAGTTTGCTTCTTACTCATGCCTCTGAGCAAGTTTTATTCATATCTTCTACGAAGGCTCCTGATGGGTTGCGTTATTTATAAAAGTGTCCATTTTAGGATTTCATTAGTCCATTTTCGGTGGTTTCTTCCGGCAATGTCATGCCCAGTTTCACTTCAGAACTTTTACTCTTTTTTAACTATATCCCTTGTGAAGGAACCCCACGTGGAATCTATTGAGCAGACGGAACTTCCACGCGCTGCAGAAGGCCTGGTTAGGCCTAAATTGGTAAGCTTAACCACCCCCCTTCACAAGCGGTAGGCTCGAACCGCGTCCCCCACGATTCACCTTTACGCGGACTAGAATGGCCTCTGAAAGAAGATTCGAAGCCATTCGAGAGTAGAGCTGTTTCCCGCTAACCCCCCTCGGGGAGAGCCTCGAACATAAATAGAGTTTCACTCCCATGTGGAGACACAGAGTTGAGAAGTCTCGCCCAGAACCCAGAATATTTTCCCATGGTTCCAAGTCAAGTGCTAGCAACAAAGCAAAGTGACAGCTGGACTATTTTGTGTATTTGGAATTAGCCCCAGCCAGGAGGTAACTCCACTGAACGATCGCCCCGAGTGATTTTCCCGACTTCTTTCATCAACTCCTGTCCAAGGTGCCTGGGTCATATTGTGTGTTCTTGACACCAACCAGCGATGGTGAAGCCCTTCCTGACCCCAGGGGAGCATGTTCGTATGTCAAATCTTCCCCACCTGAGGTCATTATAGCTGATGGGAGGAAGGGGGATGCCAAGTCAAAAAGGGTCCCTCAAAAAATAATGAATTTTCACAGTTAAAACAGTGTACTTGTAGCCATTACTTCGTTCGTATGCATTCTTTTAATATGCATGGCAGTGTTTAGCTGAACGAGATAAAAGTGAAACAAGTTATAATAAACAAACGGTTCAAAACTCCATAGGACTGCAAGAAATAGCCTTGATTTTATGATGTTAACTACTTCGCACTGTTTATATTTATATTCACTGTTCATGTTCATATTATGGTTTCCTTAAAACTAAGAGTCGAAAACCAACGAGGGAATGTTCGATAGAAAGTTTCTAAATAGGTTTGAGATCACTGTTTTTGGATTGCCTTGCAAAAACACTACCAGAAGCTTTCGAATAAGTTCGCCTTTAACTATTCGTAGTTGTGCAGCGTATACATCAGTTGTTTGTCTGAAGACAATCAGAATTGCAATGATGGATTCTTTGATAGGGACGCACCCGAAGAACGACCAACAGAATATTTTTTTTTCTACAAGGCCTAAGGACTTTTATTCAAGAGGCATAGATATACTTTTAATTTGTTGGGAAAAGATCTCTAAAAGGGATGGAAACTATTTTGTAAGATAAATTACTTTATTTAAACTATCTTTATTTATACTCGTAGCTTAAACAAGGTCTGCTGATCAAAAACGCGTGATCTCACTGATTCTGATTTATGGCCTTACGACCTTCAAAACTTTCAATAATTCCCGAATTAACCTTGGTAGGACTTTGACAAATATATCATTCGAAAGAGAATGTAAAACTACATAAGGATTTCAAATTTCGTTAAAATCAGCCGAATTGTTACGATGTTATTACCAAATTAATAGAAAGCAAAACAGAGACCGACCGATATAATGAGATAAAGAGCCGCGTCTAAAAACGAAGGAACTTTCTTGGACACCGGATATGTCATGAAGCGCAGAGAAACCGAATGCACCTTTGTAAACAAAAACTCCTCTGATACCAGCAGAAGAATCGTGTCAGCTGCATTTCGTCCCACAGATATCAACTCCATAATCGAAGGGAGACTCGCCCCCGCCCCCTTTGAACAAATAGCCCAAGACAAAGATAGTGTGGCTGCTATCCATAATGAGGCCTCATTTTCAAGCTGTTCAAAAACGATCGGTCCCAGATCATCTTTCACAATAGATTCATTTTCACACCCATATAAATATAGTCTAAAAAGTGAAGAAATTTGAAACCATGTAATCAAACCTCACCACTCTACATAATTCAGATCACAATAAGGGAGCACTTTTGGTTTTATTTTGGGATTTACCAGGGGAGCACCCGGGTCAAGTAGAACGTGCAGAAGGGCTCCGAATGTGTGCGGAAAAAACAGTGCTCGTTGGCCTGGATGGGCCAGGAGCAGAGGGTGTCTTTCTAACTATTGAGGCATATGACGTCCCAGGCAAAGCCGGGCGCGCCAGGACCAAGTCCTTTGCCTCATGGAATGAGAGTCGATTCTGGGCCTGAACGGCCAGGATTTTTTTCTCAAGAAGATATGCACCACATTGCTTCGAAGAAGCAGGGTGCGGCTCTCCGCAATTGACACACTTGACTACACGCGATTTGGACTTATCGTGTGCGGCCTTGGAGCATTTAACACAGACTTCGGGTGACCCCGACTTTGCACATCTACATGAGCGATTCGTATGGCCGAAGCGGTGACAGTAATAGCACCGCCGCGGCAGTGGCACGAATGCCTTCACGCGGTAGCGGTACCAACCGGCACGCACCGACTCAGGGAGCTTGTCACAGTCGAACGTGACGAAGAGTGTAGGGGTGGGTCTCGAGGCACCTCCCTGTTTTCTTATCACACGTTCGACCTTGACCGCCCCATGGTCGGCCAGCTCTAAGGTGATGTCCTCTATGGAGTAGTCAACGAGTTCCCTCGCATAAACTACTCCTTTCACAAAGTTCATGGTAGAGTGCGGCGTCACACTCACCGGGGTACAATCAAGTGTCCGAAGAGCACTTATCTTGGCCACCTCGGAGGGATCCGCCGCATAAGCCAGAAGGCTCCCATCCGAGAAACGGGTCACCTTCGGCTCTCTACCAATTACACTAGCAACGCTCTCCTCTGATGGATCATGTTACCCTTGGCCAACATGGTGCCATCAGTGGAGCGAATAACGAGGAAGCGTTTGAAGCAAGCAGGCTCAAAAACGCCAGGTAACCTCTGAATGAGAGGCCTTGATGTTGTCGAGGCTCCGCCCTGCTCACTTTTAGTCTCAGTCGGGGGCTCCGCACCCGGGGGGGGGGGCAGAGGGGCCGGATGTGCCGATCTTGGCTTGGTCACTTACCAAAGTGGCAGCAGACCCATCCGTCCCCGCAGCCCCCGCGGATGGAGAGGAGCCCCGAGGCTTCTTTGTCTTTTTATTTTTTGGAATGAACCAGCTTCTCACCTCCGCCGGAAGGAGACCCCAGGACAGATGGACTGGCAGTCCTAGGGACACTGGTCGGAGGAGATCCCTCCCATCCTTGTACTGCCTCGGAAACCCTAGCCGTTTGAGGAGAACCTTGCATACGGGCGGATTCGGGTTCGGTGCTTGGCGCCGAGCACGGATTTCCCCCCATAGCAAGCCCTACCGTCTGAGGCTAGGTTGCCTCAAGGACCATGTCTATCTCAGGAGGGGCCTCCAGTTGGCCATCCCCTCGCAGGATATCGCAGGTCTCGTTGGCAGCGTCACCAGTCATGTGTGGGAAAGCACAGGCCTTAATCCCGGCAAGGTTCAGTATTCTTGCCAGCAGGACTTTTGAGAGAAGCGACCGAAGGGGTCTGGCCTTCCTCTTTCCCCTAAGGAGGTTTGCCCTACCGAACCGCTTGACTGGGGAGCGGTCGGCTATGGGCTGCCTGCTGGCTTTCTTGGCAGTCCCCTTGGAAAGAAAAGGAGGGCGTGCCGTTGGAAACAGGGAGGTGCCCGAAAGCACCTCTAGAGAAGGATGTGAGGGGGACTCCCCTACACCCGTAGTCATAGGAGAAGAGTAAGCCTCCTCTCAGGTTAAAGAAATATGGAGGGTCCCCTGCGCAATCACAGGGGGGGGGGTGCCTCTATTTTTTCAGTGGAGCTGCCCGAGGGCGGCTCCGTCGTTCGTACAGGGAAAATTAATTGATTGACTCATCATTGGGCATGGTGACCCTCTTTTTATTACGGGATGCAATAGCTCATCACCTCTCGCAGTAGCCCGCTCTGCAAGGGGTGCGTACGAGCCTGGCAGAGCCAGGTGCCGCCATTTAAGGTCACTCCTCCCGCCTGGTGACCTGGCAACCCTTCAGCATGGCGGCTTCACCTTGGGCAAGGCGTAAAATCAAGGATAGATGGTGAAGTGAGAAGAAAAAGGGATGTGAGTAAGGTATGGGTGGGGATGAAGCAGGTTGTTAAAAAACCACGATCCTGAACCGGAGCTCAGGGGTTAGGGAACGTTGTCCCCTTCCCCCTCAGCCCCGATCCAGGATGGTTGGCTGAGAAGAAGGTCAGCATCTACCCTGTGAAATTAGAGGCTGACCAGAGATTTTTTTTTTTTTTTTTTTTTTTTTAAGGGCTCATCTGGCGACTGCCTACTTGGGCATTAGTCGCCGTATTAAAACTGGCCTAGTTCTAGGCTACTTTAAAATAAAATTAAAGAAAAAAAACAAAACAAAACACCCCAAAATGGGGAAAGGAAGCAAGCTGGTGCGTCGGGGAGAGGTCTCCCCGGCGCAGGAGCGTGCAACTAAAGGAAAAAAACAAACAAAAAACAAAACAAAACAAAACACAAACCTTGCTTAAATAATAGCGAGAAGGCCGGCCTCCCCCCAAAAGTCAGCAAGTCCACCAGTCAAAGTGCACGCACTCGTCCCGAGTACAAGGGACAGGCGGTAGCGACCCCGCCCATCCCGGTACCGGGACAGGTGTCGTGCGCGAAGATCACCCAGACTGGGACATTCGACAAGAATGTGCCGAACAGTCTGGGGGACGACGCAGTCGTTGCAATAGGGCGCAGGCGAGCGCTCCATCAGATAGCGATGCGTCACACGAGTGTGTCCGATTCGGAGACGACAGAAAGCAACCTGAAGCCGCCGCGGCATTGGGGGATAGGTCCATGGGAACAGTCGCGGCGCAATGGCATGCAACTTTAAGTTCCCTTCGACCGTCTCCCATCTTCTTTGCCAAGCAGTCCGAAGAGCTGCCCGTATTCCTGCCATGTAGTCGGTGTGAGGAAGAGCGAAACGCTGGTCCGGTCGCAGAGTCCTCGCGGACTCTTTGGCGCCCTCATCGGCGCGCTCATTCCCCGCAATTCCCACATGTCCAGGAACCCAGCAGAAGATAATCTCGACATCTGCCCGGCTCGCCAAAACCGTGGCGTCACGGATATCGCGAACCAGGGGATGCGGAGATTCCAATGCCCCGAGAGCACTCAGGGCGCTTTGTGAGTCGCTATAGATCACAATCCGGTCTCCGAACCAAGCACGTCGCGTAATCTCCCGTACCGAGTGGTGTATTGCCACCAGCTCGGCCGTGAAGACAGACGCAGCGCCTGGTAGAGCCCCGCTGACTTCAAACAGAGGGGATACGGCGTGGAAGCCGACCCCCTCTTGGGACTTGGAGCCATCCGTATACACTGGCACGGTTCCAGCGTGACACGATGTGTGCTCCAAAAAGGTCGAACGCAATACTCCCGGCGCAGTACAAGCTTTGGGAGCAGAGGCGTGGCGACAAATAGCCAAATGTGGTACCCTCCAGGGTGGCGTCCTGGGCAGAACCAGGGGCGCCACCGGCCCGAGAGCTATATCTACCTCTCGAAGGAGTTTCCTGGCCCTAAACCCAAAGGGCTTAGGGTATGACTGGCGTCTCTCGGCGGCATAGGCACCATCGAGATCAGCTGCGGATGCAGTGAGAGCTGTTGGCGATTGAGGGAGGCGCTGGGCTCGCGCGTACAGGCGAGTGATGCACTGCACGCGGCGCAGAGCGAGTGGCATCTCCCCAGCATCGACCAACAGGCTCTCAATGGGGGAAGTGCGGAAGGCACCGGTCGCAAGGCGAAGGCCGGTGTGGTGGATCGAATCCACCTTCCGCAATAAACGCTCGGCTGCGGATGCATAAAACTCGCATCCGTAGTCGAGCTTCGAACGAACAAAGGATCGATAAAAAAGTAAGGCGGTAGCCCTATCAGCGCCCCAAGCGCTGAACGTCACGGAACGGAGAATGTCCATGGCGCGGGTACAAGAGACCCTAAGGCTGCGAATATGAGCCTCCCAGGTGAGGCGTCGGTCGAATACAAGACCAAGGAAACGGTGCGACTCAACCACATCCAGGCGCACCCCATTAAGAAACAAATCTGGGTCGGGGTGAAGCCGTGGATGGCGGCAGAAGTGCACCACCTTAGTCTTGGCCAAAGAAAACCGAAACCTGTGCGCTTCGGCAAAGCGAGAGACGCGGTTCAATGCCTGTTGGAGTCGACGCTCCAGAGTTGGCATCTGGGCCGCGCCAAAAGAGATCGAAAGGTCGTCCACGTAGAGCGTAGCGAGAACATCTTCCGGCAGCACCGAGGTGATGCCGTTGATGCTCAGGGCAAAGATTTTTTTTTTTTTTTAAGAGCTCATCTGGCGACTGCCTACTTGGGCATTAGTCGCCGTATTAAAACTGGCCTAGTTCTAGGCTACTTTAAAATGAAATTAAAGAGAAAAAAAAAACAACACCCCAGAAGGGGGAAAGGAAGCAAACTGGTGCGTCGTCGGGGAGAGGTCCCCCCGGCGCAGGAGCGTGCAACTAAAGAAAAAAAAACAAACAAAAAAAAACAAATGCAAAAAAACAACAACAAAGAAAACAAACAAACCTTGCTTAAATAATAGGGAGAAGGCCGGCCTCCCCCAAGAAGTCAACAAGTCCACAAGTCAGTGTGCACGAATCTGTCCCAAGCACAAGGGACAGGCGGTAGCGACCCCGCCCATCCCGGTACTGGGACAGGTATCGTGCGCGAAGATCACCCATACTGGGACATTCGACAAGAATGTGCCGAACAGTCTGGGGGACGACGCAGTCGTTGCAATAGGGCGCAGGCGAGCGCTCCATCAGATAGCGATGCGTTACACGAGTGTGTCCGATTCGGAGACGACAGAAAGCAACCTGAAGCCGCCGCGGCATTGGGGGATAGGTCCATGGGAACAGTCGCGGCGCAATGGCACGCAACTTTAAGTTCCCTTCGACCGTCTCCCATCTTCTTTGCCAAGCAGTCCGAAGAGCTGCCCGTATTCCTGCCATGTAGTCGGTGTGAGGAAGAGCGAAACGCTGGTCCGGTCGCAGAGTCCTCGCGGACTCTTTGGCGCGCTCATTCCCCGCAATTCCTACATGTCCAGGAACCCAGCAGAAGATAATCTCGACATCTGCCCGGCTCGCCAAAACCGTGGCGTCACGGATATCGCGAACCAGGGGATGCGGAGATTCCAATGCCCCGAGAGCACTCAGGGCGCTTTGTGAGTCGCTATAGATCACAATCCGGTCTCCGAACCGGGCACGTCGCGTAATCTCCCGTACCGAGTGGTGTATTGCCACCAGCTCGGCCGTGAAGACAGACGCAGCGCCTGGTAGAGCCCCGCTGACTTCAAACAGAGGGGATACGGCGTGGAAGCCGACCCCCTCTTGGGACTTGGAGCCATCCGTATACACTGGCACGGTACCAGCGTGACACGATGTGTGCTCCAAAAAGGTCGAACGCAATACTCCCGGCGCAGTACAAGCTTTGGGAGCAGAGGCGTGGCGACAAATAGCCAAATGTGGTACCCTCCAGGGTGGCGTCCTGGGCAGAACCAGGGGCGCCACTGGCCCGAGAGCTATATCTACCTCTCGTAGGAGTTTCCTGGCCCTAAACCCAAAGGGCTTAGGGTATGACCTGCGTCTCTCGGCGGCATAGGCACCATCGAGATCAGCTGCGGATGCAGTGAGAGCTGTTGGCGACTGAGGGAGGCGCCGGGCTCGCGCGTACAGGCGAGTGATGCACTGCACACGGCGCAGAGCGAGTGGCATCTCCCCAGCATCGACCAACAGGCTCTCAATGGGGGAAGTGCGGAAGGCACCGGTCGCAAGGTGAAGGCCGGTGTGGTGGATCGAATCCACCTTCCGCAATAAACGCTCGGCTGCGGATGCATAAAACTCGCATCCGTAGTCGAGCTTCGAGCGAACAAAGGATCGATAAAAAAGTAAGGCGGTAGCCCTATCAGCGCCCCAAGCGCTGAACGTCACGGAACGGAGAATGTCCATGGCGCGGGTACAAGAGACCTTAAGGCTGCGAATATGAGCCTCCCAGGTGAGGCGTCGGTCGAATACAAGACCAAGGAAACGGTGCGACTCAACCACATCCAGGCGCACCCCATTAAGAAACAAATCTGGGTCGGGGTGAAGCCGTGGATGGCGGCAGAAGTGCACCACCTTAGTCTTGGCCAAAGAAAACCGAAACCTGTGCGCTTCGGCATAGCGAGAGACGCGGTTCAATGCCTGTTGGAGTCGACGCTCCAGAGTTGGCATCTGGGCCGCGCCAAAAGAGATCGAAAGGTCGTCCACGTAGAGCGTAGCGAGAACATCTTCCGGCAGCACCGAGGTGATGCCGTTGATGCTCAGGGCAAAGAGTGTGACACTGAGGACACTTCCCTGCGGGACACCCTCTTCCTGCTCCTTTGGGCCGGAGAGAGCTCCCCCCACCCGTACGCGGAATCGACGATCTCGCAAAAATTCAGATATAAACATTGGGAGGCGTCCCTTCGCCCCCATCGTGTAGAGAGTCTCCATGATACCGTATCGCCATGCGGTATCATAGGCCTTCTCCAGATCGAAAAACACCGTGGCGTAGTGCTGTCTACGAAGAAAAGCCTCGCAGACGGCATTTTCCAGTCGGAGCAGAGCATCCGACGTGGAATGGAACTTGCGGAAGCCGCACTGTGCGGAAGACAGATGGCCTCCGCTGTCCAGGAAAAAAGCTAATCTAACGTTTACCAATTTCTCCATCAACTTGCCTCGCTCACCCAGGTGTCGAAGCATGGCGTACGGGACATCGTCCGGACCATGGGCGGTGTCCGCGCACGAAGCGAGAGCGGAACGCAACTCACTCACAGTAAACTTGTCGTTGAAGGGTTCTCCGCCACTGGAGGTAAAGTCCAGCCGGCGGCCTTCCGCGACATGACGACGTGCATTGAATGCTGGCGGAGCAGCATCACGGCTAGAGAATGCGGAAAAAGCGGTCGCTAAGGATTCCGCCACGGACGCGGGGTCCGAGATTGCGGTCCCATTCTCCTGGAGAACGGGAGGGGGGTCCTGCGAGAACTTGCCCCGAATCCTTTTGACTCGCTTCCACACCTCAGCTAAAGGGGTCTTCCCGTTAAGTGAAGACACGTATGCCCGCCAAGAAGAGCGGCGGGCGTGCTTCGAAATATACCGGAACCTAGCCCTAGCCCGACGAAATTCAGCGACAGTGAAATCGTTCGGGCGGCGCTTATAGCGCATGTAGGCATAACGCTTCTGTTTGAGGGCCGTCTCACACTCGGCCGACCACCATGGGAGTGGTCGGCGTGCAAAACGGCCAGACGTCCTAGGAATAGTAGTCAGGCCCACGGCGATGAGGTTGCCGGAGAAGAACTCAACGGCCTCATCTACCGACCTAAACTCCTCGACTGAGATAGAGAATTCAGTCATTTCCTGAAATGCAGGCCACCGCGCCCGCGCCAAGCACCACCGAGGTGGTCTCTCAGGCGGCAGTTGCCCTGAAAATGATATTTGAATGGGAAAGTGATCACTACCATGGAGGTCATCGACCACCCCCCAATCAAAATCAGGCTGTGCATCCGAAGAGCACAAAGATAGGTCAAGGCAAGAAAATGAAGCGGTTCTCGGACAGTGATGCGTAAACTCATCCACGTTTAGGACACCCATCTCAAGCTCTTCGATCAGATCGGCAAGGACTTGTCCCCTGGGATTTATGGAGTAATCTCCCCAGAGAGGATGCCTGCCGTTCAGATCTCCAAGCAAGAGATAGGGCCTCGGCAACCGTGCAACGACGCGGCGGAAGTCCCCCGCGTCGAAGTCAGCTGACGGTGGAATGTACGCAGAAATGATAGTATACATCCTATCCAGGTGCAGCTGCACAGCCACTGCCTGAAAGGAGGTATCTAAAGAGAAAGGAAGAACGGAGACATCATGCCGGGTGTAAACTGCGCATCCCCCAGCCCGGCCATCCCGCGGTGGTGGGGTCGCAAGACCCTTATACCCCGGGAGGGCAGGGAGGGGGCACGCACCTAGCATGGTCTCCTGCAAAAAAATAGCTAACGGGGAACGGGACGAGACGAGCCTCCGCAGCTCCTCCCAGTTGGCCCGGAGTCCACGGCAATTCCATTGAAGGAATATGCCCTCCAGGCCTAGCTCGGAGGAGACGCGGGGGCCCTCCTCGAATTGAAGACCCTCACGGGAATGGCCGTACGCTTCCCGGGGGCAGAACCCCGGGCGCTGTTGGCCGGACAAAGCGCTGAAGGCGCTGTCGCCTTCGAGGACTTATTGGGGGAGGTTGGGCTCGCCATGCGAGTCTTTTCCTCCCTCCGCCTCGAAACCTTAGGCGGGCGTTGCGGCTTCGGAGGCGGGGGGCCCTCTTTTCGAGGAACCACCGTCTCCGAGCCACTCGCTCCACCTCGGGGCGTGGGCGAAGGAGCCGAAGCTCCTTTGTTGCTGTCCTCCTTTCGGGGGGCAGCTTTAGGAACCCCGGAAGATGGCCTAGCGACCATCTTCAGAGGTGTTGCCTCCTGTGAGTCTAACGACTCGGTGGAGGCGCGTGGCCGTTTCGCCTTACGGGAAACGGTCACGCTGGGGGAAGAGGGGGGAGCCCTGGTTTTAGCCGGGGCAGGGTATGAGCCCTTTTTGCCGCCAGCTTTACCAGGGGAGCGCCCGGGTTGGGTAGAGCCCGCAGAAGGGCTCCGAATGGGCGCGGAAACAACCGTGCTCGTTGGCCTGGATGGGCCGGGAGCAGAGGGTGCCTTCCTAACTATTGAGGCATATGACGTCCCAGGCAGAGCCGGGCGCGCCAGGACCAAGTCCTTTGCCTCGCGGAATGAGAGTCGATCCTGGGCCTGAACGGCCAAGATTTCTTTCTCAAGGAGATATGCACCACATTGCTTCGAAGAAGCAGGGTGCGGCTCTCCGCAATTGACACACTTGGCCACACACGATTTGGACTTATCGTGTGCGACCTTGGAGCAATTTACACAGACTTCGGGTGACCCCGACTTTGCACGTCTACATGAGCGATTCGTATGGCCGAAGCGGTGACAGTAATAGCACCGCCGCGGCAGTGGCACGAATGCCTTCACGCGGTAGCGGTACCAACCGGCACGCACCGACTCAGGGAGCTTGTTACAGTCGAACGTGACGAAGAGTGTAGGGGTGGGTCTCGAGGCACCTCCCTGTTTTCTTATCACACGTTCGACCTTGACCGCCCCATGGTCGGCCAGCTCTAAGGTGATGTCCTCTATGGAGTAGTCAACGAGTTCCCTCGCATAAACTACTCCTTTCACAAAGTTCATGGTAGAGTGCGGCGTCACACTCACCGGGGTACAATCAAGTGTCCGAAGAGCACTTATCTTGGCCACCTCGGAGGGATCCGCCGCATAAGCCAGAAGGCTCCCATCCGAGAAACGGGTCACCTTCGGCTCTCTACCAATTACACTAGCAACGCTCTCCTCTGATGGATCATGTTACCCTTGGCCAACATGGTGCCATCAGTGGAGCGAATAACGAGGAAGCGTTTGAAGCAAGCAGGCTCAAAAACGCCAGGTAACCTCTGAATGAGAGGCCTTGATGTTGTCGAGGCTCCGCCCTGCTCACTTTTAGTCTCAGTCGGGGGCTCCACACCCGGGGGGGGGGGGCAGAGGGGCCGGATGTGCCGATCTTGGCTTGGTCACTTACCAAAGTGGCAGCAGACCCATCCGTCCCCGCAGCCCCCGCGGATGGAGAGGAGCCCCGAGGCTTCTTTGTCTTTTTATTTTTTGGAATGAACCCGCTTCTCACCTCCGCCGGAAGGAGACCCCAGGACAGATGGACTGGCAGTCCTAGGGACACCGGTCGGAGGAGATCCCTCCCATCCTTGTACTGCCTCGAAAACCCTAGCCGTTTGAGGAGAACCTTGCATACGGGCGGATTCGGGTTCGGTGCTTGGCGCCGAGCACGGATTTCCCCCCATAGCAAGCCCTACCGTCTGAGGCTAGGTTGCCTCAAGGACCATGTCTATCTCAGGAGGGGCCTCCAGTTGGCCATCCCCTCGCAGGATATCGCAGGTCTCGTTGGCAGCGTCACCAGTCATGTGTGGGAAAGCACAGGCCTTAATCCCGGCAAGGTTCAGTATTCTTGCCAGCAGGACTTTTGAGAGAAGCGACCGAAGGGGTCTGGCCTTCCTCTTTCCCCTAAGGAGGTTTGCCCTACCGAACCGCTTGACTGGGGAGCGGTCGGCTATGGGCTGCCTGCTGGCTTTCTTGGCAGTCCCCTTGGAAAGAAAAGGAGGGCGTGCCGTTGGAAACAGGGAGGTGCCCGAAAGCACCTCTAGAGAAGGATGTGAGGGGGACTCCCCTACACCCGTAGTCATAGGAGAAGAGTAAGCCTCCTCTCAGGTTAAAGAAATATGGAGGGTCCCCTGCGCAATCACAGGGGGGGGGGTGCCTCTATTTTTTCAGTGGAGCTGCCCGAGGGCGGCTCCGTCGTTCGTACAGGGAAAATTAATTGATTGACTCATCATTGGGCATGGTGACCCTCTTTTTATTACGGGATGCAATAGCTCATCACCTCTCGCAGTAGCCCGCTCTGCAAGGGGTGCGTACGAGCCTGGCAGAGCCAGGTGCCGCCATTTAAGGTCACTCCTCCCGCCTGGTGACCTGGCAACCCTTCAGCATGGCGGCTTCACCTTGGGCAAGGCGTAAAATCAAGGATAGATGGTGAAGTGAGAAGAAAAAGGGATGTGAGTAAGGTATGGGTGGGGATGAAGCAGGTTGTTAAAAAACCACGATCCTGAACCGGAGCTCAGGGGTTAGGGAACGTTGTCCCCTTCCCCCTCAGCCCCGATCCAGGATGGTTGGCTGAGAAGAAGGTCAGCATCTACCCTGTGAAATTAGAGGCTGACCAGAGAAAGTTGTGGGAGAGGTTGTATGAAAAGCGAGGAAACACAAGTGTTTTGAAGGAAGAAGAAGAGGCTAAGCTTGGGTCGGACTGGGTGCTGAATCCCGTCAGCACGGCGGCCAGGATGGCAAATCGCCGCACCCCTTACGGGGCTTAAAGGGGAGGGAACCGCTCCCCCCCAACGGGGATCGGCCTTTTATGGGCTGCCTGCTGGCTTTCCTGGCATTCCCGTGTGAAAGCAAAGGCGGGACTGCAAGATTTGAGCTGGAGTCACATGGTGACTCCAAGGTAGAGGGTGAGGGGGAGCCGCTGCACCTGTAGGCACTGGAGAGGAGTAAGCCTCCTTTCCGGTTGAAGAGTTATGGAGGGTCTCCTAGGAAACCACAGGGGCGGGACCTCCATTTTTTCTGTGGAGCTGCCTGATGGCGGCTCCATCGTTCTTAAAGGGAAAATAGGGAGAGATTTTGTTTTTTTTTAAGTTATCATCATTGGGCATGATGACCTTTTTTTACGGGATGCAAACGCTAATCACCCCCCGCAGTGGCCCGTTCTGCGAAGGGTGAGAACAGGCCTGGCAGAGCCAGGTGCCACCATTTCGTACCACCCCTCCCGCCTGGTGGCCTGGTATTCCCTCAGCATGGCGGCTCTTTCTTGGACGCGGCGTAAAATGGATAGTGTTTGAAAATAGAAAGGAAGAGGAGGTGAGGAAGATGTGGGCAGGGATAAAGCAGGTTATTAAAAAACCCACCATCCCAAAATGGAGCTCAGGGGTAAAGGATCACTGTCTCCTCCCCCCTCAGCCCCGATCCTGGATAGTTGGCTGAGAAGAAGGTCAGCATCTACCCTGTGAAATTAGAGGCTGACCAGAGAAAGTTGTGGTAGAGGTTGTATAAAAAGCGAGGAAACAGTGGGGGAAACACAAGTGTTCTGAAGGAAAGAGAAGAGGCTAAGCTGGGGTCGGACGGGGTGCTGAGTCCCGTCAGCACGGCGGGCAGGATGGCAAATCGCCGCGCCCCTTACAGGGCTGAACATCAAGACAATCTGCTAAGTCTGATAGAACATTCGCCTAATGAGGCGTCCTCTAAGCCATTTTTGAGTCTGAAAAACCTTTCAGTATCTCCATCGAGATAATCCTTGGATAGTTTGTACAGTTGGGATAACATTCCTGGCTGAGGATAGGGATGCTTAGGTTCCATACGATTAGTATTTAAGTTGAACAAGGTATAGGTTAATTTGTATTTAATGATTTTTCATTTTCAATGGTTACGTGAACTTGATCGTATTTTCAAATAGTCTTATAGTTTATGAGCAGTTGAGGTGTCGTGAATCGGCTTAACTTCTTCTAATAGTAAGGGAAACGTAACTCAAGCATGTAAAATATTTCAATTTAAATTACATTTTTCGAGAAAGGAAGAAATGTCCTAAAATATATATAGAAAACTACAAAGATTTAGGAGAATGTAAGCAAGGTTTGCTGACTAAAAAGTCGCGTGCTCTCACTTATTCTGATTTATGACCTTACGACCTTCAAAACTTTCAATAATTCCTGGACTAACCTCGGGAGTACATTGACAATGTAAAACAAGATAAGCGTTTCAAATTTCGTTAGAATCGGTCGAATAGTTATGATGTTATTGCCAAAACAAAATAATTCCCGGGCTAAACTTGGGAGGACTTTGGCAATTATATCATTCAAAAGAGAATGTAAAACAACATGAAGGTTTCAAATTTTGTTAGAATCGGCCAAATAGTTACAATGTTTTTACAAAAACAAAAGAAATGCCAAACGGGAACCGATCGACCGGCGTAGTGAGATTTATAGTCGCTCGCGACTAAAAATAGTATTATTAATTTTGAATGTGACTACAGAAAAATACGGACAATTTAAAGGTCCATAATAAAATGATCTTACAGGTAGCATTTTCTTACACACTTATAGATACAATAAATGACCTTTTAGTCTTTTGTTTGAGAAGCATAAATTATTAAGTGGTATAGGAAAAAACAATAAAATGTGTAGCTACAAATAATTTTTCCTACTCATCTGACGATAAAACCTCCATCCTCGAGATCCGCTCGCATCCACACACACACACACACACTGGTTGAAAGTAGGCTTGTTATATATCTCTTCTCGTGCATTTTGTAGAAACTTATTTCTAGAGTCATACGATCTCTGACATTAGTAATTAAACTTGACGAATTTTAATATTTCACTATTTGACAACTTTCTTTTTATCCACCTTTGTTGTTCTGCTGTCTTGCCGTTTCGCTATTGAAAAACAAAACAGAAACAATCAGAGTGAATACAGACAAGCAGAGAAAAAAAGAACGCAGATAAGACCTATAAACAGTAAACCTCGCAAATTACCATTGCTAAAACACCAACTAAAGGCTAATTAATCCACCATCGCTAAATACGAATAGCATAAGGCAAGTTTACTTTTCCAATATAAAAACTTAATGGATTTAAGAGAGCAAATGTGAGATAAAGGAGGTAATTAACTGACCACTTTGCCTTTCCGACCAAAAACAAGAGGGAAGGTCCTACCAATGACCTGCGGCGTTTTGTGATAAGATGATAAATGGTTATTGCATTGATGGTTTTCCATGGTTCAAATCACTTACAAATGCCTTTGAATGGCTAAATGAGGCTTTTGCCACTAGATGGCGCCACCTAGCGCCAAATCCGATAGTAGATTTGTAATCTCCAGAGGGAATAACCATATGTCCCATGGTCATATAGGTCATTTCATGCCTCTAAATGGGTAAAATTGAACTTTACTTCTTTAAAAAAATAAGCGACACCTAAACCTGGCGCTTCGCCGCAGGTAAAAACAGATATTTTTGCATTGAATAATTGTGGTTAATTGGGGTAATTTGTCCAACCAGGATGTTCTGGCGGAGGATGGTAGGACAGAAGGTTCCTTTAGAGTTGTTGAAGTTGCAAATTTCGCAGCCACGGCCAAAAGTTTTCGGACATCCCGGAAATTTTAGGCAATTAGATAAATAAATGCAAGGTAGCAAATTTTCTATTTGCAAAACACTATGAATATAACAGTTAAATAGGGAGTAATAAATAGCGATAAGTTATATATGCCTCAAACAATCAAAAAGAATTAACAAAATTTGTCAAAACACGTAACAGAAGCAACTTAGAACAATGAGCAGATGAAGCTCTGAAAATTCCACTAACACCAAATTGAAACAAGAAGGTCACTAGCTTATCGAGAGTCTCTTGGCAGTGATGTGGGCATTTATTCTTTGAGGCAATGAGGCATGCTGTCCAGGGGGCGAGGCAATGTTGCTATGATTTTGGCCCACTCCTCGGCGATGACTGCCTGCGGTTTCTCATTGTAGGCTTGCTGACCACGTATTACAGCCCTTTCAGCTCCTGCCATAAATTTTCTAGTGGCTTTATATCCAAACAATGAGGTAGTCAGTCCATCACAAGGATACTTTTGTCTAGTAACCACTGTATGGTGGACACTGGCAGGGCACATTGGGGGCATTAACTTACTGGAAATCACATTTCGGGTATTTCTGAAGAAGTGTCTGGATGAGGGCATATGTTATCTCTCAGGACGGCTTGGTATTTCTTTGAATTCATGGTACCATCACAAGAGCTAAGACGACCCATCCTTGAACTTGATATGCAGCCATATACCATTACAGAACGGCTACCATGCCTTACTTTTGGTAATATTCACTCTCAATTCCAGTGCTCCCTTGGCCTCCTGTTGACTCTAACGTTGGCTGGGGTCGAGAACAACTGGAACGTGAACTCGTTGAACTATAAGGCACGTCCCCACTAAGGCACGGTCCATTTGGGGTGAGCACTTGCTCAAGTCAGTTGACATCGATTCTGCTGAAGGCTGATCAGCGGCTTATGGTGGGTTTTACATGACCTCAGGCCTTGTGCATGCACTCTTCGACAGAATATTCTGTTAGTCCTCTGTCCATTCATGTTGAAGCTCGACTGCGGTTTTCTTGCGACCCCTAAGGCTCATGTGACACAGAAAACTGTCGTCACATTACTTACTGACCCTGAGTCGATCAGAACGAGGTTGGTCTTAGAAGTTCCCACTCCGAATCCTCTTCACTATTTCTGCAAAACCGGAATGTGATCTGCCTAAACTCCAGACAGTTTGTCGAGGGCTGAGACCTTCCTCTTGCAGCGTGCGTATCAGGCTTCTTTCCTCCACGGTATAATTACGTATTTTCACCATTATCATTTCATTATCAGATCCAGTCAATATGGAATATATCATTAATTATCAAATATGATGTGTTATATTAAAACATAATGACTGTAACATACCGCATACTGATACCAGGATCTCATAAATGTCGCTATTTCATTTATTTATAAAAAGGTTATAAGGAAGCCTGTATTTTTATTTCGCTTTCTAAATGTATTGGATACATTTGCATGCAAACCTACACTAAAATATATACGCGATCTTCCTTCCAACTGTATATTTACAGTTAAGGTGAATTTGAAATGAATGAGATGATTAAAGACGAAAGATTGGATAAGACTAGACGACTCGTCTCTTGTAAGGAGATTATTTTTTGTGTATGGAAATTCTGTAAGGGCGATAGAGCTGCCCTTTTTACTTAAGAGGCTGGACAGAAATTACATGGAATTATACAGTATCTAACATTTTATACACACGAACAAACACACATATTCCGATTATTATTTGTTATCCTTATTTTATGTTGTCTATTAGCAAGTCTAAGGACAATAAGGCTGGGCCTCGTTGGGTGATGCAAATTAATAATACCCTAATTTCTCTGTAATTCCATCCACAACCTGTTTATACATACATAACATACATATACACATTCCGATTGTTATGTGCTATCTTTATTTTATGTTGTCTATGATCAACTAGTTCATGTTTATCACGAAAACAGCCACTAGCAAGCCCGGGAACACTATGGCTGAACCTCGTTGGTAATGCAAAGGACGAACGGTGGTGACGTATTTTCCAATTAGGCCATGAGCGAGGAACCCTCCTTGGCCCAATGGTGCGTCACTCATTTCTGTGTGGTGAATGTGGAGTAGGGACACGAGACACAATCTTCGTTTGGGGTGTGAAGTGTCTGCTTCTGTATACGCAGCCTTACACACTTATCCGCTTTAACCCACATGGTCAGATCGGTCCACATCATTGCTGCAAACTACCCTAGCTCCTTTCATTCCCACAAAACTAAAAGCCACAAGGGCCTCCCCCATAAATATCACCCTAAACCCGACCGCTTAAAGAACGTAGTAGAGCAAATATTAATATAGAAACAACCACTAGCAACTCCAGTGGTGCTAGGTGTTAGGGCTTGGCAGGGTAAGGCGATGAAGGAGCGGTAGTCATATCATGCGATAATGCAGTTATCCAGTATCCCTTCGAGCCCCACTGATAAGTCACACATTTTGCGTGTGGAGAATGTGAAGTGGGGAAAAGAGACACCTATCGTACTGACTGTGATGATGTGTGTGTATGTGTTCGTGTATATTACATAACACCTTATTTGGACGGAGTAAACTGTCATCGATCTATTCTAGTTAGTATATACAAACATGTACGAATCCAAATCAAAGGAGGAGGACATTGGATAATATATATATATATATATATATATATATATATATATATATATATATATATATATATATATATATATATATATATATGACGTCATCATGTAAGAATGCTTCGATGTATGTTTGTATGTAGGTACGCGCGTACATTTACGTGCTCTGAGTGGGTACCACCACTACCTAGGTACGAATTTAAATCCGTTTGTGGGCTAGTTATTTCAAACTGCCTACCTAAAATTGAAGAACAAATATAGAGATATATAAAAAGGTTACTTAAACCCAGATAAGTACGAACCTTGAGTCCCATATCTACGAACATATATAAATACGATTACTCCAAGCCAAATAAACCTCACATGCGGAATTCACACGGATGAGTTAAAATACCAGGATTATGATAATAAAAAAACCGCACTTAAATCCACCCTCTTAAAAAAACACTCGCAATTTACAAGTAGAAAGAAAGAAACCTCATACCTATGTACAAACAGAGAAACACACCAACAACCCACCCATAATAAAACGCACTTAAAAAACAACCATGTCTTTCCCAAACAGAAAAGGTTCGCCTGATCAACACAGTGCTGTGAGCATAAGTGTGTACATGCATATAATTTACTACCAGGGTCCTTTGCGAGGTATGAAATGGTTATATCTGCATTTTGGACAGCATAATTACGGAAATTTACGATCTCTCTCCATTTTTTGGCTGTGGTAGAGAGCGGGTCATTTTGAGCTCTTGCTCACAGTGAGCAAAGCTCATGAGCAAAATTATGATCACCGAACACGCAACTCACAAGACTTGATGCTTTTGGAATACTCTCAAGCTTAGCTCCTGTTAATACACAATAAGCCCTTTAGATTGCAACTACATACACAGTTAAACGCACATACAGAGATGTTTGTGGTTCTTAACAGTTTTTTCGTATTTCTTACAAAATTTCGTAGTTGTTTGCAAAAATTTCTAGATCTTAAAAAAAAATGTTTGCTGACCAAAAAGTCGCGGGCTATCACTTATTCTAATTTATGACCTTACGACCTACAAATCTTTCAATAATTCTCGGAATAACTTTGTGGGGACCTTGACAATTCTATCATTCGAAAGAGAATGTAAAACAACTTAAGGGTTTCAAATTTCGTACGAATCGGCCGAATAGTTATGATGTTATTGCCAAAACAAAATAATTACCGGGCTAACCTTCGGGGGACTTTGACAATTCTATCATTCGAAAGAGAATGTAAAAAAAAAATAAGGGTTTCAAATTTCGTAAAAATTAGCCGGATAGTTATAATGTTATCACAAAAAAGAAAAGAAAAACGGGGACCAACCGACATAGACTCGACTCGCACGCGACTAAAAATGTCCTAGTTCTTACAGATCATTCCATAGTTCCGTAAACAATTCTTGTAGTTTTTTACAGAATATTTCGCAGTTTGTGCAAAAAAAAAAACCGTCATTTTTATCGAAATGTTCAGGAGTTTGTATACACTACCGATCAAATTAAGAGTGATTTTCTTTTATTAAAATATTTTCAAAAATATGACGAGTAGGTAAATAAAATTCCCATGGTCATAAAAGCATGCATTTAATAGATTTGATAAAGATTTCATATGATACAATCGTATATTAGAAGAAATTATACTAAATAAACTAACAAAAGACTCAGTTCAAAGGAAAACTATTCTGGGGACGAGTTTCGTAAGTGGCTGGCTCCTATCTTCAGTCCAAAAACAAACTGTCCGTTGAACTGAGTCGTTTTTTGCTCTCTAGGATATAGGATTCTCACTTCATTAATCTTCTACAGTCTGTCGATTGCCATTAGCAACTTATTTTAGTCTTACGGTCTTTTTTTGCTCTTATTATTACCTTCTTCCGAGAAGTTGCACCGACTTCCTCACCGTAAGGGATAACCTGCCAAGTGATTCTAACACAATCGTTATTACAGTCAATATCTAACTCCCTGTCATTATTCCTTCCATTACTATTCATACCATTTTGTGCAATCTGTCACATTTTTGCATTGGTACTTGTCACTACGCTTCAATTATGGCACTTGAAGAGAGGGGGGATGACCGACTAAGTGTAAAAGAATACGAAGTAAAATGGTGCATTAACCCCTGCTCCCCCCCTCTCCCTCTAGGCCTAATGCCCCCTTGGAGAATCTTCAGCTATATAACTTCCACACATTTTTACTTCATCTTCAACACTTTCCCACAAACAGAGGGATGCCCTCATTGGTTTTCACTGTAAATTAAATAAATATTCCATAAAATGAGTATGCCTAAAAAAATAGGTCCTCAAGTACAGAACCACAAATCCTCCTACGGGGCCCGAGTTAGCCGCCTTTGTGATTGAAGTAGGCTCATGATAAACTGAAATTCAGAACGTTTAGAGGCAATTCGGAATGTGATAACATACTACAAGATACACTTCTCTTTCTTAAGTTCCTAGTCATCGTGTATGTGCAAAGATGTTTGTGTGTAACTCACCTAAACTGGAAAATAAGCAAAAACGCAAGATTTAATCTTGATTATCCTTTCCTCCTGCGTCAAGTAAGAAGAGTTCTGAACGAATTCTTGACGACAAACAGACAAATATTCCTGACACACACACAAATATTTTGCTCAACTCTAACCTTCTCACACGCAAATATATCACTCAACCACAATTGGATGTACACAAACATATCTCCCAACGACTCTTTATAAATATCACAATATATTTGATAAAAAATAAACCCTTTCTCAAAACATTAGCATAATAATTCCGTACCTAATAATCCCATAAACTTGTGCCAGAATCCCAAGAAACTCCACATATAATCCCAATAAAACGAGCGAAGCGGTTTTAAATTATTATTAAATTTGGCAGACAACGAACAGAGGAAAATAGGATAGATAAATGTCAGCATTATCATAATAAAAATTCGTTCTAAATAACTTCTAATTACAATGATTTTAATATGCGGTCGTTTTCGAGTAAAATATCTGTAGATTAAAGTAACTAAATCGTTTGTTAATCGTAATTAAGGTCTTCTGGTTATTATTGTAGATGTCTGGTATAAAATTAAGTGGTATAACTGCACTTTAAATGGCTATAAATATACTTTAATAAAAAGATTACTGAAAGCTGTTGATAAATACAAGAGGTATTCATAAAGTTAAAAGAAATATGCGAATTAACAAAAAAACTAATTCAGAAATTTCAATTCATGTCTCAGGGATATAAACTAGCCTCAAAATCAACTATGAAAACGCGATTCTGTGTATTAACAGCAATTTAAAAAGAACCTACATTTGATTAACAGAACTTCGGTTTAATTACTGTTAAACTTGTAACAAGGTGATACAACACGTTCTTGGTGAAGACACTAATCAATGATATTTTGTGCATTGCCCCCTCCCCTCACCGCCCCTGCACATCCCTAAAGCAGGCATAGGAAACATTTTTAGTCGCGTGCGACTCTACATCACTATGTCGGTCGGTCCCCGTTTTGATATTTTGTTTTTGTAATAACGTTGTAACTATTCTGCCGATTCTAACGAAATTTGAAATCCTTATGTTGTTTTACATTCTCTTTCGAATGATAGAATTGCCAAGGTCCTCCCAAAGTTAGTCCGGGAATTATTGAAAGTTTTGAAGGTTGTAAGGTTATAAATCAAAATAAGTGAGAGCCCGCGATTTTTTTATCAGCATACCTTGTTTAGCAGACTGGTCGCACCTAGTTCTTGATACAGGGTGGTCGGTCAGACTTCAGATCAAATATTGAATATATGCAGTAATATAAAATTATAAGAGCAATAATTTATATACATTATTAGGTTTAGTGACGCTTAAATTATAGTTATTTTGGATTATTTCATCTAGAAATAAAAATACAAAAATATATTGCATAGACTTCGGTGGGCCACGCGAGATCGTCTTGAGGCCTGCTGGTTGTCTCTGTGTTCTAGGGTATCGATGATTATCTTTCTTGCTTACCAGACTACTCGTGGAAATTTGGGCTCCTTTGCAAATCCATGTTTGCTCATTCGTAATCTATAAAATCAATCCCTCTCTTTACACACCATAACAAATTGTAGCAATTTTGTATCCATAAATAACGAAGCGGCAACTCTAGGTTCCAGCCTGCCGAGCTCGCTTTAATCCTAAGAATAGCTGATGCCTGGTTGCGAATAATACACCTCACACCGCCCCTGCAATTCAAACACATCAGACTACGTTTGAAAGATTTCTAATTTGCAGCCAGAGCGAAAAGATGCACTAGTATGGATCTTTTAGAGCTCTGCGCTGATTTTAACCTTCCAAACTTTAATAATGGTTTTCTATGCAAATTTTAGTTGTTCTTTTTTAGTTCTTTTTGCACTGAAAGATTCTAAAAACCTTTCGGGTTGGTAACTTCAATAATATGAGGGAAAAAATCTCTTGATAAATCATTATTGAAAACGAAGATGACCGAGTAGACACAACGTTACCAATCTGTGGACAGAGAACATTGTCGGATGGGGCTTCGATTTAAGCAGACTTATCAGGGGGCTGTTGAGTCGAGAGGAAAAAATCTCGAATTTTTCAAAATATCATCGGAGATGCAAACTTTAAGGAGTTAATTTCGAAAATAAATTTGGAGCGACATAAAAGTGGAGAATTTGCCTATTTGAATGGTTTTATTTCATCCTTATGGTTTTAAAACTTAAGTAGACCTCTGTTGAGCCCTTGGGGTTCTAGGATAACTTCAATTTAAAGTTGTAAAATATGACCAGTGGGCTACCGCGAGTTGACCGATTCCCAGAATTTGGATTACCCACTAATTTTAATATTACAACGAAATGAAGATTTTGAAAAATAGTGATCCCAATTAGCCGGGGGACCCTCCTTCTTCAAATGGGCAAAACTGGTGCCGCTATTGTTTATATGGATCAAATTAACCAGAATAAAACGGGTGGTCCTTGATGTTGCGTACCCCATTTTCAGAAATTATGATAAGACTATTTCAGTATTATCGAGGTAGTTTATAATTTCCATTACTTACTTTAATAATGTTTATATCAATGGCGGTGTATAGAACTGATTTGCCCTTTACCCTCGCTCATTAAATCAAACCTAATTTAACCTCTAAATAAATGATTTTACTTTTTCGACTTTTGCTTTTTTATTTCCTCTTCTCGGACCTCCATTCATCAAAGGGGCAGAAACTGGGGCCCATATTCTTCAGCCGGGCAAAACTGGAAGTCCTATTATTCAAATGGGCAAAACTAGGACCCATACTCCTTACATGGGTCTTTTAAGACCGCATTTCTTCATAAGCTTCATCTTTTTGTAATCTATTATAATTACGAGTATTTATTCCATCAGTCCACTCGTATTATTTATAAGTAAAGAAAAATATGATTGTTAATCTGTAAGAGTAAAATGCTAATCTATTTCACTTTCCCAATCTGTTACCATCCCTCCCCCACGCCATATCCTTTTTTGAAACTTCAGCAGATTCACTTAAAATTAAGAAAATTTATTTATATTAAAGGAAATAAAATTAATTAGATAAGAACATCTATGAATAAAAAGGGTATGAATTTCCAGGGTTGTATATTAATTTATTTCCATAAAAAGAGAGATTTTCATAAAAGTAACCATATTAAGTCTAAGTAGTAAAAACCGATGACAGTTTGGTACGCGTATGGGGTAATGCAAATGGGACCAACCAGTTTAGTGGTAAATTTACTTACCAATTTTACTGTAAATAATTACACCTCGGTATGTACTCATTTATTAAAACTCAGTTTTATCTCTGATTTTTTTTTTTTTTTTTTTTTACAATCGTGTTTAAGCCACATCAAACGAATTATTCCAACTTTCCCGAAAAGACTGAATAAAAAGTAGATATCCTCTCTCATGTGTGACTTTATTCCACCTTCGTTCGATCTCAAATTAACTTCAATGATTTTAACGAAGATTCGTCAAACTCTCGGATGCGTCCGCAGATGGCTTCACTTGACTCATCATTTATTGTATTCTGGTATTAGAATATTTCCTTTTTTCAATCTCGGCATAACCGAAACACCTCTCTTCTTTCAATCTCTCTTCAGAACTAAGTCACATACCCAGACCAAATCCTTAGGATACAAGGATAACTACTCACAAAACCAGTACATCAATATATATTGCACATATACAGGAAATAAAATATTACCAGCGCTTTGTTCTCTATTAACTAATTAAAACGAAAGCGCTTGAACTCTGTGTTTCTGAACGCTGTGTTTCTATTTCCCATGGGCATTTTTGCATGATATAAGAACTCCATTTAAACAAATGTCATCCTTCTAACGCAACCCATAAATAGGTTATGCGCAGTCTCCCTTATTCCTTATTCGGTGCCGTACAAAGATAAGCACTTGCCAAGCGCCATAAACCAATCTGCAACATTAGCAAGGGTAATATTTCAACATAAGCCATGTTAATGAGGCAAAGAGAGAGTAATATGGCCGTCCAACTTAGTTTGGAGACGGAGAATGGGTACAATTTATTTAGGCCTCATATAAGAAGGAAGGGAGGGTAGATTGAGTAAATATCTAGATATATTCTCAAGTTAACTAAATCAAACACTCATTTGCTTTCTTTATATCTAATACTAATCAGTAGTGCTAATAATAACGAGCACAAAAGAGTACTTTTAACCAACCATTGCGTGGAGTACAAGTTTCAATAGTTCCTGAAATTATATGCAATTTATAAAACAGACACTGTTCCCAATTGAGGTAAAATTTAATTAAAATATCACCATATTCTTCGAGGAACAAAATTTTACAAAAAATATTAAATTAGACTTAAGGACACGTAGCAATGAGAGGAAATGGAAAGTGAGATTCCAAGCACCATTGCAATTATTGACAAAAAGCTCAAGGAATGTGACCCGAGGCTTGAGAACAAAGGCTTTGACTCTAATTTCCTATTTCATATGTGTTTTTTTTCCTATTTATTACATACTCGAGGTTCTCTTGACAGTCACCTTTTCAGACCTCAACAAAAACAAACGACTAAAGTTCCTTTAGAAGGTAACGGGTGCGAGATCTCTTTGCCCGACTCCTAGGGGCAAAACACAGGTCGTTCAAAAAGCCCTTCAACGCATTCGCGCAATTTATGCAGCTTTTCGCTGTTAATTAACGCTGATATTGGCGAAATTTATGGTGGAGAAGAGAGCGTTTTGATTCTGGGAGAAAGGGAGGGAAGGGTGGGGTGGGAAAGACGTTTCATTACCAATAACGGCGTGATACAAGGCGGATGGTTGGGGTCCGCACCGTTTCTTCTTCCCCTTCACGGCCCGTGCAAATGAATTAGTCCTCGCAAATACTTTAGAGATTTTCACCCGTCTTGGTGTGTGTACGTATGTGTACGAGCGAACTTATGAATAAAAAATGAAATATTAGGGCCTACCAGTTATGGCTGAGGGAAAATTGAACGAAGTCTTTTGGAAAAATAAATAATTCTTTGACAATTCAATATTGAATAGATTTTAATAAATTTCCATCACTTTTTATCTAACTGAA